>CM061527.1:60761544-61349044 GCA_030068015.2 Neoceratitis asiatica
TTATAGTATACAATTTCTATCACATACATATGTTTATATTCAATTACATGTAATTTTAAGAAAATATTAGTTAACTAGTTCCATACCAGATGAGATGATGAAGTTCCATCAATTATAACCATGACTCTTGTACAAGTTAACAAGCCCTACTATATACATATATATACAAGTATATATATATATATATATAATATGTATATATGAGAACTCACAAATACAAATTCAATTCCACGGGTGGTCACTACTGCACAGCATCCACTATTGTGACATTTGACAAAGTATTCTTGAAATTAACTGCATGATGTTGTTGGATTGCATACTATTTGCTACCACACATAGACCAATACATATGCATATGAAAATACAATACGCAGCAATGTCAGTCAGTTACTTTATTCCATTCTACTGGTCAACTGCTATTGCTCTTGTTGTTTGCACTTGATAGATCATCATTTTCATTAGTGTGATTGTCGCACAGATGTTGCCACATAATAATTATAGCCAGTTGTGGTTGTCAACAACAAGTGGGACAACCATACATACATATATAGTTGATAAATATATGCAGACAATGATATATTAGCATTTGAATGGCATTCTACTGAAGGTGGCTTCATGTTGCACTTAATTATTTGCATTTTTAAATAAATAATTGTTCGGTTTTTGTATTTTAAATATACTATGGATTGATTTCATGCAGAAAATAAATACTTATTCCAAGTTTTTTTAAAGATATCGTAATGAGTGGTGCAATTTTAAAGTTTTAAAATTTTGTTATTTATTTTTATTTTTTTAATTTTAAAATTTCTAAAAAATCAAAAACTTTGATTTCTTCGATAAACTGTTTTTCCCGGAAATGAGGTTAAAAAAAATTTTTTTTCCATGTAAGGATTTCAATCAATAAAGTATTTTGTCTGCTTATACTATATGAGTGTATTTAATTTTAAGTAAATTAGTATTCAAATATTTGAAAAAAAAAAGAATGGCTGTCTTTGGTCATGCCGAAGCCTTTATACCTTTCAGAACCATATCAAATTTATTGAAAATTGCAAAATTCAATTTTTCGGATTTTCAGTGTCAATATAGATTGAAATAAAAATTGTAGAATACCAAATCTTAAGTTTTTAGACGATTTTTGGACGGATTTTAGATGCATAGCCCCATAAGTTAACAAATCGGTTATAATGGGGCTACATGATATAGTAAGCGGATTTCGATGACTTTCACTACCAATATGCCATTTGTTACATGTGTGCATTATACCAAATTTGAAGCTCCTAGATACTTTTATGACAGAGTTTTGGCCCCTGATCATCGATATCGCACCGATATATTCCTCACATCTGAATATATATCGATGATTTTTATAATCAATTTACAAATTCTTTATAAAGGGTGATCCAAGTAGAGGTACTTTTTAATAGTTTTTTTTGACATCATGGAAATACGTACTCCTGAACAACGTTTACAAATCATTGAACTTTATTACGAAAATTCACATTCTGTAATAATCTGTAGTGAAAAAAAAATTTAGCAACCGTAGCTGAGAGTGTACACGAAGACCGAGGAGAGTCGATTCGGCGCCGTGCGCAGCAACTCGAATTGACGTATGGAACGACTTGGCGCATTTTACGTCGAGACCTTAAATTAAAAGCGTACAAAATACAGTTTGTGCAAGAACTGAAGCCGTTCGACCTTCCCATGCAACATCGTTTCGCTCTATGGGCTCTTGAAAAGTTCCAAGAAGATCCTGCAGAGATTCAAGAGCGGCCATTTCATCCAGAAAAACAACGGTTTGGTGTGATTTGTTGGCCGGTGGAATCATCGGTCCATATTTCTTCAAAAATTATGCCAATGAGAACGTAACCGCCACTGGCGACCGTTAGGGCGCCATGATAACCGACTATTTGATGCCTGAAATTGAAGCTGGTGATCCCCGCGACATTTTGTTTCAACAAGACGGCGCCACTTCCCACACATCGCATCAGTCAATAGATTTATTGAGAGAACACTTCGGTGAGCAGATATTTTCACGTTTTGGGCCGGTCGATTGGCCACCGATATCGTGTAATATCACATCGTCATACTTTCCTATGGGCATATTTAAATTCTAAAGTCTATGCGGGCAATCCCGCTTCGATTCAGGCCTTGGAGCAAAACATCAGGCCAGTTACCAGTCGAAATACTCGAACGAGTCACCAAAAATTGGACTCAACGGATCAACGTGGTCAATATTTGAAAGAGATCATCTCTAAAAAATAAATGCCAAAGAATGTTCTTTCGAATGATAATAAACACTCCCCATTAAATTTGAAATTTCTGTGTTGTTTTTCTTTAAAAAGTAAGGAACCTCGAAATGGATCACTCTTTGTGTCAGTTGTTTACCAACTTTGGTGTTCATCATTTTTTGACGGATTTAGCAGCCAAAAATTCAAATTTGAAAAATCATTCGTATATATACTAATGTGGTCCTATCTAGCCCGCTCCGACAAATAATCATTTGAACTTATCTGCCTACTTATCTCAAAAACTAAGGACCTAGTTTGGGTTCAAACAGACAGACGGAGAGACGGACATGGCTAAATCAAGTTCGTCATTCTCATAAGATCGATATAAGATCGGTATAATAATATACTACTTCATGTATGTGAAAGGTATAAGGAATGAATTTTAAGTATTTAGAAAATTTTAGCTAAAATGAAAAAATACAAATATACTTTACTGGTATCAAGCTTTGAAATTTGTAATCTAAAAAAATCTAAAAGAAACTTGAATTAAAAAACACATTAAAAGGTCTTTATGTTTTCATTTTCGCTGTAAATTTTTTTATATTTATCAAATAGTCCTTTTAACTTTTACTTTATTTTTTATATTGAAACTATCGTTTCCCGCAAAAAAAGATTTGTGAATCATACTAAACTCTTTATTCTTTTCATTCAGGTTTCTTCATACGGCAAAGGTGTACTTATTACTGGTTGTGAAACTCCCATCGCTTGGTATTTGGCTAAGAAACTTGACGATTTAGGTTTTACTGTTTATGCTGGCTTTAATATACCAATTGATGAATCAGATGAAGCGAAAATCTTAAAGGAGGAAACATCCGGTCGTTTGAAATTGTTGCATTTGGATGTGTGCTCAGAGAAATCGGTAAGTAAATTGAAATTAAAATTTTTTATATAATATCCTGAGGAAAGTTTTAATTAGCATAGACAACAACCTATTTTGGCTTGCCAATTTTAAAAAGCTTTTGTTTTTAAGTTACAGTCAGGGTTGGCAAAAAAAGCCATGTATGCTAAAATAAAAAGCACGGCAAGTAACATTAAAAGCAAATTTCAATTTCTGCAAAGCTTTTTGAGTGAAAATTTTTGAGAAATACCTAATTTTTATAAATACAAAGAAGTGGGAAGAAAGAGGAAAATAACAGAAATTAGACTTTTTTATGAACTTTTATTAAAATTATGTAGTCTCAAAAGCTAAATATATAGCACTATTTATTACTGCCGAATGTCAGAGAATAACGAAGTGAGCACTTGTGGCTAGCAAACTAGCACCTGCAAGAGCCGTGGGCTGACTGCATCAGAGATAGGAGAAAGCAAAGATCTACTTTTTCTCCAATGTCAATTAGAGTTAGCAACGATAAGCTACTTACCTTATGAAAAGTTCGTTATGAGCTGCTACTAGATCCTTTATGAAAGTAGTCCTTTAGCGGGTAGAAGTCGCGAGGGACTCCTCCCCGTCTGGAAAGACCACGGTTAGGTACGGTAAAAGCGAGTATGTACTCCCCTCCTCTTTAAGAAACTGTACGAAATAACTGAACAAGTGCAAACAATCAAAAAAATTTATTTACGAGGTGTGTACAAAGGAAAAATTGAGTTTTGAATTTTTTGGAAAAGTACTTGTTTATTCATCAATATCTATTTTGTCCCCTTCAAAGTAATCCAAATCGGATATAGTACACTTGTGGCAACGCTTTTTCCAATCTTCGAAGCACTTCTAAAATGCGCTTTTCGGTATGTTCCTTCTTCTCCTTTTGGCAGGAAGTTATAATTTTTTTTTTTTTTTTTTTTTTTTTTTGTAAAACCCTACTTGAGGCGAGCGAAACGAACGTTAACCCGGAAATCATCGATATTTCCACAATGAACTGCTTTATATTTGTTGTTATGTGTAAGAAGTAAGCTTTATCCTGAGCATGTAAGTTCCAGGAGGAGATCTGAATAGAATGACGAGCTGAGTCCGTCCGCTTGTTCGTCCGAATGTTTGAACGAAAACTAGTCTCTCAGGTTTTACGGCTTTTGAAAGAAACTTAATACATACATACTTGTATTTTTGTAATATTTTGGACCGGCCAAATCCGTCAACTATATCATATAGCTTCACTAAAGCATCCAAGAAAATAAAATTTGGTGCTCTACTGTTCGGTACTGAAAGCTATCGAAATCAGAAGGCTGTACCACATAGCACCCATACAATCGATTCCTTAATATATAAGGTATATATATATTTGGTACATTGTAACCGCTCAAGCGATTTTTTGGCCGAACTCCTCTTCCAATTTGTGGTTTTGCTTCTTGATGTTTTCACCAACAAATGAAGGGATCTTCAATTTATTCTAAGTCGCCTCTGAACGGCCGATAGATTTTTATGAGGAGCTTTTATTTTACGTCAGAAATATACTCGGGGAGCTTAACATTCCCTGCCGAAGAGTGAACGCAATAAGAAAAATTAATTTTCTATAATTTTGGATGGTGCTCGAATCGGGACACAAACCCAGGCCTTCCGAATTATAGTATGCAATGCTAACCACTCGGAAATTGCAGCTACCCACGTAAAGTCAAATAAATATGGTAACGAATTTCGTAATTAACCTCGATGATTTCCCAAATTCTTCTAGTTGGATTGCTAAATAAAACTCCAGGATTGGTTCATTCGGCTTCTTTAATGCCCGGAATTTACTAAATATTTCTTTACTTCTTAATAAATTGCAAATCTCCTCACTATACACAACGGTGTATTTTACTATTTTCTGTAATAACATAGTTATTTTCTGCTCCACAAAGCTTGTCCTCTAATAAACACATATTTTACTCCAACATTATCTCCTCCATGTTTTTTGCTCGGCTGGCAGCGATAGCTGTTGCAGCTCCTTCTATCTGTCTGTCGTGTTTGGTATTTTAAATACAATATTGATACTGAAAATCATCGAAATCACATCTTGCATTTTGCAATAAATTTGATAAGTTCATGTAAGCTATAAATACTTTGGCATGACCGAACTCAGCAATTTTTTCTTGCTTATTAATAAAATTCTATTGAAGGTCATGATTTTCCCGGAATTAATGTCTTGTAAATGAAAAAATCTGTAGCTAATTGAAAATTTTTTCAATAATCTTATTATAAATTTTAGGATCCACAAAATTTTTTTTCTTTTTTTGAGTAATTAGAAGAATTTTTTTCATAAAATAATGAATAATATTTCCTCAGAAATCACAATTCTTTTAAAAAGAGTATTAAAATTGTTGACTATGCTGTTTTCTTCTAAGTGTTTCCTCAACGCCCTAAAATTTCAAATAATATTTGTATTTTTTTCTATTTTTTGCCTGCTCAATATATACTAAAACCTGTATCTCTGCTATTTTTGTAAAAATTTTAGCTACTCGAAGCCGCTGTTTACATTTCCGAGCATTTACCCGATGGTGCTTACGGTTTGTGGGCTGTGGTACATTGTGCTCACTGGGTTGCCTTGGGAGAGCTCGAGTGGATTCCATTTGGTGTATTGCGCAAGTCACTGGATTTGAATTTATTGGGTGAGTAGCAACGGGAGCAAATGAATAGCACTAAAAAAAAATCTGACAGGGTCATCTAGTGTGTTCTAGACGAAACTGAGTGCAGTTCCAATTATGAGCTTCACGGCAGAATCAAAAGCTTTGAAGTTTTTAAAGCTTAAGCTCATACGTTTTCTAATTCCAAATCCCAATTTTTTTTTTGTTTTCACTTTAGGTGCCGCACGTTTGACTCAGATTATGTTGCCATTGATTCGCCGCTCAACTGGACGTGTTGTCTTCTTGACCTCAGGTGTGTACTGTATACACTTTCTTCTTTTGTGGAAATACCTAAGCTATCACTATAAATACATTTAATTATAATGTTTAATTTCTGCTCCTTCGTCTTCAACCTCTAATACAAACCACTGATTACAGGTCTTAGCAAAATCCCTGCACCTGTACGCGGCATTCAGAGCGCCACCCAAGCGGCTATTGAAAGTTTTGCCGGCTGTCTACGTCAGGAGATGCGCCAACGTGGTGTCGATGTGTCCGTGGTGGCTGCCGGTGAATTGACGCCCGGCAACAGTTGGCTTAACGAAACGGAATTGCGTGAACAGGTGAGAGATAACAAGCAACAAGTGTAAGAAAATAGGAAGAAATTTAAAAAAAGGATGTTACTTGGGCATAAGCATACAGTTGGGGAAAGTCGATACTAAAGCCTTAAACGCGTCATACATTCTGCTCTAATTATAATGGAGCCAGTAGCAATTTACCTTTTATCCGCTTTTTTCTTGCCCTGTAAATATATGACTGCCATAACTGCGGCTAAAATAAACTTGGCAACTGACTAAGCCGCCATTAAACAGTAGACACCATAAGACGCAAGTGGCTGTCTGTTACGTGAAAAGGCTTTTGCATTTACTTATCTGAATAATGCTGGTCTTACCTTGACTTGACCATCTTCTTATATTTTTCTTCTTTTTTACGTTGCCATTCTGCATACGTGACCCTGAAAACTCTTCGTAAATATTTGTACATACATTATTGTCGATTATATATTCACACTTCTGCGCAGCGAAGGTGTGTGGAATGACAGGATTAACACCTTCGATAAAATATATACATAAGTGCTACAGAAATAACAATTTTAAGAAGCAGAAAAATTATATTCTCAGCTGGATTAGATAAAAACAAAAACATTTACAACCCGACTACTACTTTTAGGCCAAGGAAATGTGGGCTCAATTGACATCTGAACAGAAGAAGACCTATGGTGAAGACTATTATGAAGCTGCTATGACCTCCTTGGAAAAATACTCACGAGAGGTAGGAAAACAAACTTTCATTAGAAAAAAGTAAAGTATACTAAATTATATTTAATAAATGTTAGCAAAACTAAATTTATTTGAATAAAAAACTAATGATTAAATTAAATTAACGAAAATAAACTAAATTAAACTAAAATATAAAAAAAACATAGCATAATAAACAAATGAAATTAATAAAATTAAAATAAATAAATAAATTAAAATAATATAAAACAACAAAATATAATAAAATACAAAATTTAAATAATTTTAAATAAAAAATAATAATAAAATGCAAACAAAAAACACTAACATACACGCAAAAAAAGAAAGTAAGAAAAATAAAATAAAATAAAGTTAAATTAAAATAATCTAAACTAAATTTAAATCAATTAAAAAATTAAAAAAACATATATATAAAAAATAAAATGAAATACAACAAAAAACTAAATTAAATTAAATTAAAAAAATTATATATTAAACTAAAATGAAATAATACAAAAATATATATAAATTATAATAAAATAAGATAAAATAGAACCAAAGCAAAAATATATATAAATTAAGTAAAATTTAAGAAATTAAATGAAAATAAAGAAAAAATAATAAGATACAAAATTAAAAAAATAAAATAAATAACAAAATGAAATAAAATAAATGCAAATATAATTAAAAATAAAATTATATAAAAAAAATGTTTCAAAAAATTAAATAAATAAAAAAGATAAATTAATTTAAATTAAATTAAATCTAATAAAATAAAATAAATCAAATTAAATAAACTGAAATGAAGTTAAATTAAAAGTTTTATAAAACAAAATAAAAAATTAATGATGTGAAATAAACTCAAATAAACTAAAATAAAGTAAATTAAAATATTAAAATAAAATAAAAAATAAAAAATATTATAATATGAAATTAAATTAAATTATATTAAATTAAATTAAACAAAATAAAAAAATTAAATAAATAAATTAATTTAATTTATAAAAAAAATTAAATAAAATTTTTTAATTATATAAAATAAATATTAAATAAAAAAATTAAATAAAGATAATAGAATAAGATCAAAACGTAAATGAAATTAAATAAAAACTAAAGTAAAATAAAACAAGCCAAAAAAAAATGAAAATTTGAAATAAAATAAATTTCATTTAAACAATATTTAATATAATGAATTAAATAAAATATAAAATATGAAATAAAATAAGATAAAATAAATTACAATAAAAAAACATAGACAAATAAAATAAAAATAAAAATTATATAAAAAATATTAAAAGAAAATATAATAAGGACAAAAAAAAATTAATTTAATTAAATTTAATAGAATAAAATAAAAAAAATTAAATTTAATAAACTGAAATGAAGTAAAATTAAATAAAATTGAAAACTAAAATCAAATAATTTAAAAAAAATAAATAGTATGAAATAAGAAAATAAAATAAAACAAGCCAATTTAAATAAAAAAATAAAAAATAATGAAAAAATAGATTTTATTAAAACAATATTTAAATATTAAATAAATAGAATAAAATAAAATAAAGAAAAAAAAATAAAATAAAATAAAATACAATAAAATGAAATAAAATAAAATTAAATTAAATAAACTAAAATGCAGAAAAAAAATAAATGGAAATAAAATAAAACAAAATAAAATAAAATAAAATAAATAACATAAACTAAAATAAAACAAAACAAAATCAAAACAAAAAAAATTAATATGCAAATTAAAAATTAATATAGGTATTTAAAAAAATATAATTTAAATGAAAATGTAATAAATTAAAGAAAAATAGAGAAAAAGGGATAAGATAAAAAATTGAAAAAATAATAAATATAAAATTAAATAAAGACCATAATAAAATAAAACAAAGACAAATAAAATTAAGATATAAATTATACAAAAAAAAAATAAATAAAATAAGTAAGAAAAGAAAAATTAAATTTAATTTAATTTAATAGAATAAAATAAAATAAATTAAATTATATAAACGGATATTTAGTAAATTTAAATAAAATTAAAAACTAAAATAAAACAAACTAAAAATAAAATATTATAAAAAAATAAAAATAAAATAATTTAAAAAATATAAAAAATAAAATTAATTTTATAAAACAAAATAAAAATTTTAATTTAAAAAAAATTCAACTAAAAAATTTAAATAATATATATTAAAATAAAAATATTTAAAAAAATGTCAAAAATAAAATCAGTACTTGAATTAAATCAAATAAAAACTAAAATAAAATAAAACAAATCCAAATAGAATAAAAAATTAAAAAACGATAAAATAAAAAAGATTTTATTTAAGCAAAATTTGATATTGTAAATTAAATAGAGTAAAATTAAAAAAAATTAATTAAATAAAAATTAATATAAAATTAATTGAAAAAAATTAAATAAAATAAAATAAAACATAACAAAATAAAATAAAACAAAATAAAAAATTGTAAATTTTAGAGAATAGAATAAAATATAGATAGAGATAAGTTCATTTGTCTCTATATGAATATGAGTTTAATAATCTGTTACTATATTATTTTTATTTTATTAATAATTTCTTCTCCTAGACCGCTGACATTCAACCCTCTTTGCGCGTTTTGATCGATGCCGTCTGTCGCACTTTCCCCATGGCACGCTATACACCTGTAACTGCTCGCGAAAAGATTCAAATTTTCTTGGCTGAACACTTGCCTACCGCACTTTATGAAATTCTCTTTGCTGAACCCAAAAAGAGGGTGCGTCCACAAGGTCCATTCTAAGAAAACGAACGGAAAATAGAAAACAAATGGCAAACACAGTAAAGGACTTGGCTAGCCACTGAATAAATTTGTATTGTTGTGATCATTTAAGTAATTGAAAATAAATATGTATTTGCTAAAACTTTAGCATCTAAGTAATTGCCCACATACATAATTGATTAATTGAAAAGTCCCCGCCCTGGCACATACAAGTAGATAGCGCTACTCGAATTAATTAATTAATGATTTTTATTTAACTCGAACCTTAAAAAAATGCGCGTATAAATTTGACAGCAATCGCTTTTGTTATTGTGTAAAAAAATGGATACAAAGCAATTTCGCATGTTGATAAAATATTGCTTTATGAAGGAGAAAAATATAATCGAAGCAAAAACGTGGTGAAACGAGTACCGAAGATGGTGAACGCAGTGGACGCCCAAAAGAGGTTGTTACCGATGAAAATATCAAAAAAAAACCAAGCATAATGACGAGTTGATGATTCAAAGCAGTATTTGGAGATATTCAAGCGTAATAAACCCGAGTTTTTGAGTCGATATGTGACAAAGGATGAAACATTACTCCATCATTTCACTCCGAAGTTCAATCTAAAGTCATCGGAGTGTACGGTACACGAACCCGCTCCAAACCGCTATAGGAGGCTGGCAAGATTATGGCGTCTGTATTTTGGGATTTGCATGGAATAATTCTCATTGAGTACCTTGACGAAGTAAAGCCCATCAACTGCGACTATTTTTATTAGTGTTATTAGACCGTTTGAAGGACGAAAAACGGTCGCATTTGAAAAAAAAATTAAGTGCTGTTTTACTACGACAATGCACCATGTCACAAGTAAGTAGAATCGATGACAAAATTCCATGAATAACCTTCGAATTGCTTCCGCATCCACCGTATTTTCCAGATCTGACCCCCAGCGTCTACTTCCAGTTCTCAGATCTGAAAAGAATGCTCGCTGGGAAGGAAATTTCGTCGAATGAAGAGGTGATCGCCAAAACTGAGGCATATTTTGAAGAAAAGGACAAATCGTACTACGAAAAATTATATCGAAATGTAGGAGGATCGCTTTAACCAGTATATCACGTTTGAAGGGAACTATGTTGAATAAAAAATCAATTTTGCTATTAAAAAATGTGTTATTATGGTAGGTCCGGGACTTTTCAATTGACCTGTTAATTGAAATGATTAAATTTATAGCTTTTTAACCATAGTCAATAATCAAAGAATTTTTGTACTAAACAAGCATTTATTTTCATCTATTTGAAAGAATTTATTTATGCACACAAATCAATTTGAGATTAGCAATATTTTGATAGAGTAAAACGCATTTAAGTAATTGTTTTATGTTTATTTTAACATTTTTTTTTTTGAACTTATTTAATATTAAATTGTTATTTGTTTGCGGAGAAGTAGATGAAATTTTCTCAAATCAATGTATAGTTTTAAGGTCGTATTCAATAAGTCATTATTTGGCGTACATATGTGCATGCATACATACTTGTATTTGTTTTGATTTTATAGAGTAAATATTCTGAAATTTCAATAAAGGTGAACACAACAACCACAGTTCTATGTTCTTTAATTTAATATGGGGTCATTTCGAGTCAATTTGTGAGTATATTTTATTAGATCTATAGTGATTTATGATATTTAAAGTGATATTTATTTAGATCAATATTAATTGAATTATACTTTTTTCTCAGAAATCAGTCAGGGAACCTAATCTATTAATCAATCTATAAAAAAATAGTAATTATTAGTGATTGAAAATTTTCGAACCTTAGAATTAATGTGAATTATTCAAGAATGGTGTTTTTTACTAAATTCTTACTGATTACGGGTTATGTTTAAAACCTCTATCTACATTAAGGACGGCATCCCACTTTACCAGACAACAGGCACACCGCGAAATCTTAACTCAAGGTGATGTCAAGTGCGAGTAAGTAAGTTGTAAGTAGGACATTAAATGAAGAAACGTTATAAACACGTATCTGGCTTGACCAGCAACAGTTCGCAACAGAAAGAACTGAGTAGCTCCTAGCTAAGATCAAAGCGTGTAATTAACTGCCTAAGCTTGAGCCCTAGAAGCAGAAAAAGCTTCTACAATCACAGATTGATCCCCGGGAAAAGGAAGCCTCTAATGCCGACAACTCTCTATATCTAACTCTACGGTCATGATATTAATTGAGGCCATAGCAATCATAAGTGGAAGCGCCCGCATCAAATAGATGATAAGTCTCTGAGGAAGAGAAGCTGGTCAATAATAAAAAAGGAATATATAGAAAGCATACATGGAATCACAGGCATGGGATCACAGCCATGGGATCACAGGCATAGTATCAAGAAGATGTACGACACCAAACAGGCAATTTTAATATTGTCTCAGTCAGTGAAGTAATCTGGGAAAACATAAAGGAGCTCATGGAATGAATACTACGAAGGAAAAAGTAATACCTAGACACAGCTGTAGATATCTAAATCTAACGAGGAAGAAAAAAGAACGCAGCCCCGAAGAAATGCGAAAGCAGTTACAACGTGTACGACGATTCCTTAGAAGAGACTTTTTAGTGACTTGCCCTTGGTACCTACCCCTGTTGCGATAACATGATATCTCTAATATCCTCTGAATACATTTTTTTAAACTATTAGGATACTATAAGGACTATAAAGATCATCTATATACATCTATATACATAAAAATCATACTTTCGTTTGTAAAGATCCGCATATCTCGAAAAGTTACCAACCGATTAACTTGTTTGAAATTTTTACACGACATTGGGGCGAATACTCACCGCACTGATCAGCGCCGCCAATAGTATAGCGACCGCGACGTGCGTTGAATAACTACACATGGTACGTTTTTTTTTCATAAAAATTTTAAGTTGACCTGAGCTACCCTATTCTGGACTACGTAAGTAGAGTTAATAATTTTTGTTGATTTCAGACTTACACGGCCTGCCATTCCTCGATCAATATTATGTTATGTTATGGCGACATGTACAAACCATGCAATTAACCACCAACTTACATGGCGACCGCAATAATCGAGTGATTAGCATTGCGTACTACCATTCGGAAGGCCAGGGTTCGACCAACATCCAAAATTATAGAAAATTAATTTTCCCCCTTCGCCCCTCGGCAAGGAATGTCAACCCCTCCGAGTGTATTTCTGATATGAAATAAAAATCTATCGGCTGTTCGCAGGTGGTTTAGAATAATCTGTAGGCCACTCCATTTACTGGGGAAAAACATAAAGACGCAAAACCACGAATTGGAGGAGGAGCTCGGTGGAAAATCGTTTCAGCGGTTACAAAGCTCCAAATGACACTTGATCCATTTGGAGGTTCCCTACTTTTTAATGAAAAAAAAACACAGAAAATTCAAAATGTTTATAATCATTCGAAAGAACATTCTTTTGCATTAATTATTTTAAGATTATCGCTTTCAAATGTTAGCTGCAACTACGTCTCAGATGGACCATCCCTTGAGTCCAATTTTCGATGACTCGTTTGAACATTTCGACAGCTAACTGGCGAATGACACGCGTGATGGTTTGCTCCAAGGGCTGAATCGAAGCGGGGTTGTCCGCATAGACTTTAGACTCTACTTATCCTCACAGGAAAAAGTCTAGCGGTGTGATATTAAACGATCTTGGTGGCCACTCGACCGGCTCAAAATGTACTTCTCACAGAAGTGTTCTCCCAATAAATCAATTGATTGATGTGAAGTGTGTGAAGTTGACGGTTACATTCTCACCGGCATTAATTTTGAACTAATATGGACCACTGATTCGGCCGGCCCACAAACCACACCAAACCGTTGTTTCTTCTGGATGAAATGGGAGCGCTTGAATCTCTTCAGGTTGCTCTTCGTTCCAAATACAGTAATTTTGCTTGTTTACATACCCAAAATTTGTCTCGGAAACGCCGGATCTTCTTCGAACTTCTCAAGAGCCCATAGAGCAAAGCGGTGTCGCTTAGGAAGGTCGCGCGGCTTCAGTTCTTGCACAAGCTGTATTTTGTACGCTTTTAATTTAAGATGTCGACGTAAAATGCGCCAATCGACTCTTTATATGTTCTTCACTACGTGTTGGACGTCGTCTATTCGGTCGAATATTATCCAAAAATTATTACTGGGTCTCCATATGGGTAATGATGTTGCGAATAGTATGCTCAGTAGGCCGATTAAGTTAACCATAAGTTGAGCGAAGCGCTCGAAACACATTTTTTACGGAACGTGAATTTTCATCATAAATTTTAATGATTTGTAAACGTTGTTCAGGCGTACGTCTTTCCATGATGAAATGCCAAACAATATTGAACAAAAATAACATGACAGCCTGACACGACTCACCCGTGAACTGTCAAAAAAAGGCTATTGGAAAAAGCACCTCTACCTGGATCACCCTTTACATGTATCAACCTGAAAAATAATCCATCTACTGACAGAACTGTCGAGTTCTTTGGACTTTGTTGGAGTCTGACTGCAGATGTTAATTTTGAAAATCGGTGTGCCCATTATAATGCTACGTATTTTTTTGCTACTAAGACGAAAATCAGCAACGACACACCACTTGTAATCAAAAAATTACAGAGGAACGTAATAGAAGCAAAAATTTTGATCGGACCTTTCAAGGGTGAGGATGTCTTCACTTCTCGAATCCATATCAATCCGCCCGATACTCATTTTCAATTCGAGCAACTTCAGTTCCCTTTTCGACTAGCGTTTACAATCACTATCAACAAAGCTCAGGGTTAATCTTTGGAATTGTGTGGTCTAGATTTAGAAACGAATTGCCTCGCACATGGACAATTGTATGTTGCCTACTCTAGGGATAACATTTTTATATGCGTGGCCGATGTTAAAACCAAAAGTATTCCTCTGTCACGTGTGGATTGAATGAGCGCTGCTACGAAAAACTCTGTGAGTTCTTCCTAGCTTTGAGTGAACAACTGACGTTCAGTACAGGTTCTAATAAAGCCAAACATTCTTGAAGCTGCTGAAGCGGAATTTTCTAATAGCCGGCACTCTACTTATTCACCCCTTTTAGACTGAAAATCTGCCAACTCCATATATACTCTACTACGTGCTTTACCCAATGCACAACGCCGGCTACAAGTTGTGGCATTTTATTTATATAAGCTCGTATCGGTACATGCAAAGTTGCACTCAGCTGCACTGAACGATTTGTTGAATTTTTCATGTTGAGACCAATAGCCTGTGGCAATCGCGCAGCAACTGCATTTGGAAAAGTGGAAAAAAGGAAAACAGCAAGCGGGATAATCTGCATAGAGAGTTTCGAGTGTGTGTGCTGATATACTTTCAGGGAGTTCATATATGTATGTATGTATGTGTGTGCAAGCATAAATGTGTTTGGAAAATACATTATGAAACTCGCGGAAAATTTCAAAAGCAAACTTTAGCTGTTGTTATTAAAAGGGGAAAAAAGGAAAATAAAAAAACTTCAAAACTCACAAAAGTAACGCTACTGACTTTTTACCACAACAAATACTCGACGCCGCTACGCTAGCCAACGGCGTTCGCGTTAATATTTTTGCTGCAACATAATCTGCTTGCTTGCTGCCACATGCAATTCACCGTGCTGTCAACAGTTTGTCAGGCGAGCGTAAAACAAATGGCTTCTCGACTTTTCCAACTGTCACCGTAAATGGCGCTGCGCATATATGCGCGTAAATTATAATATAGAAATGTTTGTGACATTACGAGTGTAGATGTGGATTTACCACTGCAAAGATGTCACAAAGCGTCACTCTGTTCAAATTACGTTACTTGCCGCATGCCACACTCTGTGAGGAGTCTGATAGTTTCAGCAGTAGCCGCGGAAAATGCGCAGCGCTCTCAAAGGTGGATTATATGCTGGTGGTTAGAGTTCTAATAGTACTTAATTAGTTTTATTTTACATATGAGAAAAATACTTAATTAAGTTTTAATAACATTTTATACCCTCCATGCATATGAAATGGCATATTAACTTTGGTTGTTTGTACCAAAAGAAGGGAAGAGAATCACATCAAAACTTATTTTCCAAAAGTAGAGTAGATAACCTCCTTCTCCAGCTTTCACCAGCAAGTACTGCATCTAATACCTTAGAGTAGTTTCAACCATCCGGACTCTATGACGTAACCAGCTGTACCTTCATTTTATGTAAAGGGTTATCCATTTAGTGGTTTTGAAAGTGCAAGTCTGTATTTCGACATATGTCAAAGTTAACTGTTTAACTGTCAAACCAAATATGCTTTACAATTATTGAAACCTACTACAACAAATCTGATTCACGTGGCCACCTTTCGTACTCATTGAAGGTATTTGAAAAGACTGGATCGGTTACAAATATTGTAAGGCCTGTTGTGCTTCATCGTTTTTCTCGTTCCACCTCAAATATCGCAACTGCAAGAGAAAGTGTAGCTGAAGACTCCAATGTGTCTATTTCTCGATGTACTCAGAAGCTAGGACTTTCTTACAGCACATTATGGCGTATTTTGCACTTGGACTTACACCTATATCCATATAAAATCAAACTCAAACAGTACCTGAAGCCAGCGGACCATTCACACGTCGTAGTTGCGTCGATTGGGTGCTTGAACAGCAAGCAGTGGACCACGATTTTTCGAATAAAATGTTCTTCAACAACGAGGCACATTTCTCACTTTCTGGGTACGTAAATAAGCTTTTGGCTCCGAAAATTCTCAAATGATTGAAGAGAAGTCATTACAACCAAAAAATTTACTGCCTGGTGCGCTCTTTGGTCTGGAGATGTAATTAGACCTTACGTCTTTAAAAACGGTAACGGTGGTACTATCTCAGTATATTCAGTGCATTATGGTCGTATGATAACCAAATTTTTGGCCTGCAATTGAAGAACACGACTTTTTCAGTATGTGGTTCCACATGGGCTACACGAAAGAACGTGTTTACGCGGATAAAGGTTTAACTCTTGAGTACTTGGAAACCAGTATTCGTCAAGTTATGGCTGAGGTACAGCCCAATATTTCCCAAAAGGTGGTCGAAAATTATCTCAAACGGATCGAAGTTTGCAAAAGTTTTCAAGGCGGTCATTTGAATGATTTGGTATTTCACATATAATAAGGTTCAAACTTTAAAAAAAAAAAGAAATTTCGAAAAAACAAAACATTATTTTAAATGAACTGAGTCAATGTTGTTGTGCCTGTCGGCAGTGCAATGGGAGCACAGATCTGAGGGCGGTGACTATTTGCTTGATGATAGAATGCATTTCGCTTTGTCGTCGTATTTTCGTCCCGTCTGGAGAAATCAGAACTTATGACGCTGTTGTGGAGGCCAATATAATCGATATCATCGCCATACGGTACCAGTTGTATACTCTGAAGATTTTACCTTCTCCATTTAGTTCCGCTGCCCGCAAGGGTTTATCAAGCATTACATTAAACAAGTCATATGATACAGAGTTACCTTGTCTGAAATCCCGTTGATTAAGGAACACTTCGAAGAGGTACATCCTGATTCTGATTTAGCTTTTTATATCGGTTTGCCCATGCATCAGTGGCAGTGGCAGTTATTACTTAATATGGTGAATATATGATTTATGATGGATCTATCTGGTATGAAATCATACTGATAAGATCGCGGCAGTTCGTTGAATACGGGCTTCAATATTTTACACAAAACGCTAAATAAGATCTTGTATGCGATATCTAGGAGGCTTATCCAACGATAATTTGCGCAGACTATAGGACCCTACTTCTAATAAATAATGCAGTGAACACTCAGATTCGAATTGTCAGTCATACTTTCGTCCGACAGTGTTTCGCAAAAAAGCTGGAGTATAAGTTCGAACTTCAATATAGTCTGGTCACGGAACGTTTACTAATCGATTGCAGACTCGGTTTCATCATCTCCGAATGTCACATTTTCACTGCAATTGAGCAAGCTAGAGAAGTGTTCTCTCGCTCATTATGAACTCTCTTGTTTTCTGTTTGCAAATGCGTCGCGCTTTCAGCATTCCATCCGTTATGCCTTGCAGACGATCGTATAATCCACTAAAGTGCGACAATTCCCAGCTCTTCTTTCGACTTTGTTGAAAAGCAATAGTCTCTTCGACGGCGGTAAGTAAACAACTGGAAAAGATACTTAAAGTTACTTAAAGTTACTTCAAACTCAACCACGCTCATGTATGTAGGGAGAATTGGTTAACCAATATACTTAGACCAGTTTATTTAGTTACCACGATGTCGTTCTGATCACTAAATTTCACTGTCCTTTCAATGCGGCTCGTTAATGGACTTTATTAGGTGACAAAAGCTGATCCGAGGTGTTCAAATCTAGCTCTGACCTAAGCCCATTACTCGCTTATTCCGCCTGTATGGCCTTTCCTGCTCTTCCCTGCTCTCCTGTACTCTCCTCTCCTCTTTTCACTACTCGTTGAGCGTATCAAATAATTTTAAATAAAATTTTATGAAATTTTTATTCCCAAAAAAAAATTTATGAAATTTTCAAAATGATCTCAGCAAATTTATTTTTCACAAAAGCTTACATTTGAATTTATTGCCTCTGTACGAATAAATGAAATTTGAGCCCAACATAAGTTACGCATCAGTGCTTTTTTTCCTTTTGCAAGTAATTACATTTTGCGGTATTTAAAGCCAGAAAGTGCTGATTTAGTCAAATCTAAAGTGAGTGTTTTGACGCAAGCCGAAAAGGTCACAAATTTACAAATATAAATAAGTATACTGTAAAATAGTCATAACTCGATAAATGTGTAATTGTGTTAATTGTTGTGAAACACAGCGGCGTATCCACGGGTGGGGTTTTCGGGTTCGGACCCTCCCCCCCTTCGGAAGCAATGTAAATCTGAAATTCGAATATACATTTTCAGTTTATTCGTGTTTGATGTCTTCAAAAAAAATATAATATATTTAGGACCCCCCCTTCTGGAAATTCTGGGTCTGGTGAAACAAATTCATTTTCACTAAAAAAAACTACCAAGAAAGGAAACTTCGTAGCCCTTCCGCGAATAAGACATCGGAATGTAACGTTATATTATTTTATACTCCAAGAAATGTGCATATAATCTTATTTATAATTTTTTCTAAACAATTTTTAGATTTTTTCATTTAAACCATTTTTACTGCAAACATACGATGTGCATCAGTCTTTATTCATAGAATAAGCACAATTACTCGGTAGTTCAGCAACATTCAGTGCATTTGTGTATTTGTGGTATTCACAATGCCGCATATTTAATTGTAACACAATGAAGGTATACAGATATACAAACGTACATATGTACGAGGTGTGTAAAAGATGTATAAAAGGTGAATTTTGAATGTTTTTGGAAAATTACTTATTTCTTCATCAATATCTATTTTGTCCCCTTCAAAGTAATCCCTCTCGGATATAATACACTTGTGCCAAAGCTTTATCCAATCCTCGAAGCACTTCTGCAATGCGCTTTTCGATATGGTCATCAGCTCTTTCATCGATTCTGACTTGACCTCATCAATTACGGCAAAATGGTATCCTTTCATTGATTTCTTTAGTTTTGGGAATAGGAAAAGTCGCAGGGGGCCAAATCTGGTGAATACGGTGGTTGAGGCATGATTACGGTTTTGTTTTTGGCCAATAAATCACGAATAATCACTGACGTGTGAGCTGGTTCATTATCGGGATGCAGAATCTACGATTTGTTTTTCCACAATTCCCATCGTTTCAACCGTATTGCTTCACGCAAACGTTGCTTAACTTCCTTCCTTCCTTCCTTCCTTCATTCTTTCCTTCCTTCCTTCCTTCCTTCCTTCCTTCCTTCCTTATTAACTGTACGACCTTTTGGCAGGAACTTATGATACACCACACCATTGTAATCAAAGAGAACAGCGAGCAAAACCCTCACATTTGATCGAACTTAGCCTTTCGGTCTTCGCTCATCTGGCTGCTTCCATTGGAATGATTGGGCCTTGGTTTCGATGTCATAACCATATACCCACGTTTCGTCACCAGTTATGACCCGTTTGAGCAACCCCGGATCGTTGTTGATGACATTCAACAACTCCTGAGCGATACTAATACGACATTGCTCTTGCTCAAAATTTAGCAATTTCGGAACAAACTTCGCTGCCACACGTTTCATGCCCAAAACATTCGAGAAAATTGAATGGCATGAGCCGACTGATATGTCAACATCCTCTGCAATTTCCCTAATAGTAATTGGACGATTTTCAAGAACAATTTTTCCCACTGTTTCGATGCTTTCTTCGCTTGTTGACGTGATCGTACCTCCAGGATGCTCATCGTCATCAACATCTTCTCGGCCTTCTGTAAAGCGCTTGTACCACTTATAAACACCTTTTTTGAGACAAAGTGGACTCTCCGAGTGCCACAGTCAACATTGCAAGTGCCTTGGAGCACTTTATTCCATTTTTAACGCAAAATTTAATACATATTCTTTGATCTGTTTCTTTCAAAATTCACATATCGAAGGCCACACAAAAACGTGACTAACCTCTTCTGTTGTCAAAAACAAACTTCTAATCGAAAATGGCTCCGAATGCAATCGCGTGATAAACATATGTGTCCGATTATAGCAAAAACAAAATATCGATAATCGAATGTACACCACCCGCGAAAAATCAATATTCACCTTTTGCTTTGAGCATACCTCGTTTGTGCGAATATATACGCATATGGATGATTTTGCAATTATGTGAAAATAGAAATGACAGAAATGGAATTTTCTGATAAATACACATTGGTAAGTAATTTCATACGTGTGTGTGCATTTCGGAAAGCAACAACCGCATCTAAATGATGCATTGGTTGAAGTGTCAAATTTAATTTGCTATTCTACACGCATATTGGTTGGTCAAACCAAATTTTTCAGCCATTGTGTGTATGTGTTGTGAATAAAAAGTTGTTTGTTGAGCGTGTTGAAAATTAACTAGTAGAGGCTTTGATAAAAAAAAAACTTTGAAATTTCAAGGCTGCAAAAAACTCTGATCTCTGCTGATAAGTAAATTTCAAGGTGGAAATACAAGCTTTCTTATATACATACATAAAGCGAAGGTAGATCAGGACTTTTATCCCTGAGAACCAAACCAACGTTCATAACTATGAACCTTTTGTTACAAGTTAGTGAGGGAAAGGCCTATTTATTTTGGTATGAATTGAATATTTGTTATTACAATAAAGAAAAATGGTAGAAGTGACCTTTTTAATTAGCTTCACGGCCGAACGAGCACTACTTGCAGGCTCCTTCGCTGCTTCCAAGAAAAGTAGTTCTCTTAAGTTCAGCTATATATAATAGCGTTGAGCGTGCTTTCCATTAGTAGCCAAACAGAAAAATTCTTATCATCCCTCCTTCGAAATCTAGATTTACACCTAAACAAGTTTGTCTACCATCTTCTTCCACCCTCCAGTGATCCTTTAGTTACACAATACTAGAGGAAGGTTTTTTAGGAGGCCCAACGAAAACTTTCTTTTCTATTGAAAACGTTGAGAGATTTTTTTAACTTAATGAAAGAAACAAAATTCTTGGAAATGCACAGGAAAGTCGGTTAACACAAAAATGTTATGATATTAAAGCTTTCCTCGATGGTGTACAACGTATGTCCGGAGTTAATATACAATTATATGACTGGAAAATCAATTTTAGAAACCAGAAATAGAGTCGGCGTTAATCTCAATAAGGCCGAACTTAGATTATTTTAGGAAAATATCACGATACGGGAGAGATATCCGGCAGTAAACTACCTTGGAGGCTACATATTGAAGAAATAGCTGGAAAATGTGGATCGACTAATACTGTTGTCGGAATGCCATCGGTGGACGTTGGATGTCTCTCGTCTAAGAAGATAAGCAAATATAAAAAAGACCCTAATCAGTACTAGTGTTACGTTGCGAATGACTCCAACACTGTCGTCATGGTTATGGTCAAATCGATAGATACAATTATTGTGGTAGATTGGAAGTAACTGGTGGTGCTGATCAAAATACAGATCCGCAATAAAATCGTCAAGTCACTGCAACCAATCTACAAATAAAGAACATCACTTTGAGGATATTTACAGGTAACCTTCTGATGTCGCCAGTTAGACTCCCACAGGAATCATCTTTGCAACCACCTGAATTTCATTCAGCAAAATACATATAACTGAACCGCTGGACGCTGAGTGCTCCCGTCAAAGGTTAAATGCCATTGAGTGAAAGTCCGTCAACAATTTCATGAACTGTCTTCCTATGAGTTGCGTTTGGGAATCCAATCAGCACCCATAAAAGGCGAAGAGATCGACCTGACTCACGAGATCCCAGTAATACTGTCAAAAATGTGTTCTGGATTCTATAGTATACTCAACTCCTACTTATCTAACTCGACCCTGGCATACCCAGCATATGAATGTCGTGCTTCCATGTCCACCATTTTTACGGCTACAACAATAATAACAGGAGGAAGTGAAGTTATATTTAGCACTTTTCCAATTGAGAAAGCTAGTAACGGGTGATCCATTTCGAGGTTCCCTACTTTTTTAAAGAAAAAAAGACCATAGAAACTTCAAATTCAATGAGAAATGTTTAATATCATCCGAAAAAACATTCCTTGACATTTGTTTTTGAAGATTATCACATCCAAATGTCAGCTACAACTACGCCTCAGATGGTCCATCCGTTGAGTCCAATTTTCAATGACTCGTTCGAGCATTTCGACTGCTAACTGGCTAATGACACGCGTGATGTTTTGCTCCAAGGCCTGAATCTAAGCGGGATCGTCCGCATAGACTTTAGACTTTACTTATCCCCACAGGAACAAATTTAACGGCGTGATATTACACGATTTTTGTGGCCATATTGTTGAAACCAAGATCATGGCCGTACATTTCAGGCATCAAATAGTCGGTTATCATGGCGCGATAACGGTCTCCCTTGACGCTTACGTTCTCATCGTCATCATTTTTGAAGAAATACGGACCGATGATTCCACCGTCCCACAAATCACACAAAACCGTTGTTTTTTCCGGATAAAATGGCAACTCTCAGGTTGTTCTTCATCGCAAATGCGGCAATTTTGCTTGTTTACATACCCACTGAGCCAGAAATGGGCCTCATCGCTGAACGAAATTTGGCTTGAAAACGTCGAATCTTCTTGGAACTTTCTAAGAGCCTATGGAATGAGGCGATGTCGCTTGAGAAGGTCGAGCGGATTCAGTTCTTGCACAAGCTGTATTTGTACACTTTCAATTTAAGATCTCGACGTAAAATGCACCAAGTCGTTTTATACGTCAGTCCGAGTTGCTGCGAACGGCGCCGAATCGACTCTCCACGGTCTTCGTGTACACTCTCAGCTACGGCCGATATATTCACTGTGTACTGAACGTGGTCTATACGGTCGAATATTATTAAGCAATGATTGCTGGGTCTCAAGATGGGTGATGGTGTTGCGAATAGTATACTCTGTAGGCCGATTATGTTTACCATAAGTTGAGCGAAGTTGAGCACGTGAATTTTCATAATAAAGTTGTTCAGGCGTAAGTATTTCCATGATGAAATGCCAAACAATACTGAACAAAAATAACATGACAGCTTGACACGACTCACGCGTTATTTCCTCCAATTTGTGGTGTGCCTTTTTATGTTTATCCAACAAATGGAGGGACCTTATTCTTTTTATTCTAAGCAGTCTCCGAATGATCGATGAATTTTTATGAAAAGCTTTTATTTTTGGTCGAAATACACTCGGAGGACTTGACATTCCCTGCCGAGGATTGACCACAGTCAGAAAAGTTAATTTTCTATAATTTTGGATGTTGGCCGGACCTGGACTCGAACACTGGCCCTCCGAAAAAGCAGCCACACTGCTAAACTCTCGGCAATTGCACCTACTAATCCACCTTTAAAGTGGCGAATAAGGCGTCACAAAAGGACGAATCATAAAATTGTTAAATAAGAATCTGATACCAGGTCAGCCACTTTCGAATAGACCTTACCCACACTCCAATTGAAATGTATGACCACTTGCAGGCCTGTTCACCTGCGGCTTTCCAATTCCACTTCGCCTCTCACATAGAGCAGCGCTCATTTTGCATGCATTTGCACTCACAATCAGCTTAAAGCTCATTTACTCATAAATACTTGTTGTACATGTTTGACACCAACGCTCCTACAAGCATTATTTTATCCAACAAACAAACCCCAAAACCACTAACACCACACTTCGATGCTATTCTCGATACACCGTTGCAAGTGCGATTACATTTAACGCCATTTGTTTTCACTTCATCGAATAATTCCAATTAATAATCAGGTGTAGTGCTCTACATCAGCATCAGTGGCGACGGCATCGCAGACGACAGAGCCCGTAAACTCATCACAAATCATCTCATATGGAACGCACGAAACGCACAAAATGCGTCTATCTCTACGGGTGTAAGTTTATAAATATGTATGTATTAGTATTTATATTATGTACATATGTTTTGCACATTGAACCAGCGCTGTTGGCTACCACTGTTGCATAGATTTTAATCTGGAATTAATTAAGCGATTCGCGGAAGTGATGACAGGTTAGCAGCCTAGTAAATAGTACCGTTATGCATAGTCGTATATCTACATACAATTATGCATACATAACACATATGTATAGATGTTGCATGCTCACATGCATGTGCAACTGTGGTTGCTACTTAGAGTGCATTGCGTACTCGTTGAACTGTTGCACATCAGCGATGTGTATTTTCCATCATTATAATTATTGCCACAACAAATGAAAGATGAGGTTGCCACTTGTGCGTATATCTCTGTGTGTGGTAGACTGACAATGAATAATGGTTGAGACGCGAATTGGCTGCAACAACTGAAAGTGGGTAGTCATGTGTTGCTTTTGCTTTGTACGTTGATCCGTTGTGGTTTGTTGTAAACTTATGGAAGCTCGGAGTGTTTGGAGCTTTTGTTAGTCTGATGAATTTGGTTACTTAGTCTTGAACAGACCAAATATTTTGAGATTATTCGAATCATAATTACCCAGTAGGTGAAAAAACGACCACAGAATAACTGAAAGAGTTAAAAATGCAAAGAAATGTGCTTCAGGGAAAACTATATGGTTCTTTAAGGACCATATAATTCTAGCGCCTACCAAAAAGCGCACAAAAATACCTAAAAAATGTTATATACGAATTTTAAGAAAAGAAGGCAAGACCTACTGGAAATCCTGATGCCTACTACTCTACCTGGTATGTAGTTTATTGCTGCAGAAGGACTCTATCACCGAATACTGTTATTTATCTCAAAATAAAGTAAATGGACTCCGGCGGACTGACTTCGTTGGAGACCGAAATATTGTTACTTACAGCACTAGTTTCAAGTCCTAAATTTAATTTCGCCGTAGACACCAATTACGCATATAGACCTGGATCAACAATAACACGACAAATGTTTGCCTTTTTTATTCTGTTTGCTTCCAAATACCGCACTGAAAGTGCATTAGCTAGAGTAGCCGCTTTCTTAATAGAAGCAGCGTCTCGTATGTGTTGCTTTTTAAGGCGTAGAAGACGTTTTTGAACACGTCATTATTCTCTTCCGGTTCTTCGCATTCATGCAGATTATAGCTATACTCGGCGACAGAGCAATACCAAATTTGCGCTCCTCTATATGAGTGCTATTGTATGTCTAACAGCTGCACATCGGCACCTTGCTCTTCTTTTTTTTTGATTGGGTTTCTGTCGAAAACCCCTAGTGCCGTCTCATTTTTTGTCATCTTTGTCAGTTAAGGAACCGTATATTCCATATACATATATGATCTCAAAGCGTAATTATTTTACACTTGTGTGGTCTGTATTAATATTAGCAGCTCTGATTCGAGGCCATTTTTCTTATCACACTACAACATTATTTTGTTGGTTATGGTTACCAAACTCCAACTCAGAAATTCGTAACTTTTGCTTTTTCATTTATGTCATAGCGAGCTGCTCGTCCCTAGGCCTATACCCGATCTTAGCGTTTCACATCCGGTTCTAAGCCCAGATATGTCGATTTCTATGAAGTACGAAACAACTACAACACGCGGCCTACAAATTTTTAATGTTGACATCAAAACAACATGGATCGGAAAAAAAATCAAGAGCAAAGCCAATTGAGCCAACAGGTAAGTTGCATATCATTCTTGCACTTGTATGGGTCTACAAATAATGTAAATTCTTATTAGTAATAGTAAGATCCTCTATGATCTGATTAGGAAGCGCGGTGAATAAAGAAATATATTCTGTCATCAAAGAAACAGTAAGCGGGCAATCGCGTCTAGGCTCCTACTTCAATCTTCGCAATCATAATTTTAAAGTCGTAAATAATTTCAGTCGAGAATTTAAGTCCTCCATGACGCGGAAGCGTGAAGGATGATAACATAAGCTATATAAGTATTCCATATAAAGTTTTCCAAAAAACCGCAGGTAAACGCAGAGGAATAGGGACCTGGGTAGAAGGATGTGGCTTCACTTCGTGTTTTCTGTCATGATTTTCATACCCTTAACCGGTGTATGCGCCAATAAAGAAGAAGTAGAAAAAGCTTTAATGTCATAAGGCGGTTAATAACTAAAAGTTCTAAATGTTCTTAAGGGGTTGGGCCGCTCTAGAATTTTCGGAAAACGGATGTTTTTCTTTCAAATTATACATTATGGCCTCAAAATGGTTATCTCTAAAGATTATGACAGATAAAAATTTCTAAATGCCCCATTTTCTTTCTCTAGTTGAAGGCCGCCCGGTCGGCATAGAGCCTACTCAAAACTTTAAACGCGTTCATCTCAAAACTTCTTTTTGCAAATTGCCCGGAAACAGAACTCAAACAATTTATAGCCGATTCACTTGAAATTTTGACAACATCTTCAGAAATACATTTTTATCTTGCATGGTTTTTTTTATTAACTAATTTCGAACAAGTTTTTTGGCCAAATTGTTACTTTTTCCTTTAGAGACCCGCCATTTTGCATATATTAAAAAAATCTTACGCACTTCTGTAACTATTGCTATTTTCTAGCGGAAACCGTTCAACAACTCATTAAAATAAAAAAATTACAGGAGCTGTGTGTCCGGCCGTAGTTCCCGAAAAAATGGAGACATTCTGGGGAGAACGCTGTATAGCCGCCATTTTTAAATTAATTTTTCTTAAAAATAGTTATAAGCAGTTAATTATATATATAATAAATGCCTTCTGTCAAAAATCAGATTTATTTAATAGTCTTCCCGAAAAAAAAAAAACAATCTCAAAAAAAACCTACTTTGTGGCCCTCTAGAGTGGCCTAACCCCTTAACCGGAAAAAGACGGTCATCCCAACGGCCATCCCAGCGGAAATCCAAATTAAGGAGAGTTTTGTGTTTAAAAGCACGACAATACCAACGCAGGCGTCCATGCATTTACTTACGAGTTATTGGGAACTGGGTCATGTTCTTTGCCTTTTCCCGTGAAAAAGCGTCTATTATTGAAATGTTGTACGACGAATTTACTAAATGTACAAAATCTCGTTATCAAAAAATTTCCCCTTTACTTTGAAGCAAATTGTATGTAAATAAATAAAAAAATATTCTTAAGCAAATTCACTTGGAATAGCGTTTGCATGAGCTTAAAGTATATGAAATCCTTATGCGCATACAGCTTAGCCAGCTGGTCCATTATACAAACACAGCTGAGCATCCACGAAAGAGGAAAAATGCATTATTTTCTTTTTTTTTATGAAAAGCCAAGGAAGAAAAAATACTAAAAATATTAAACTAAAAATATTAAAAAACAATTAATCCGCTTTGCAAACTTCGCCAATGTCAGAATGTGAATAAACGGAAATGCGGAAAATATATGGCGCGGCACAAAGTCACATTGACTAAGCAGCTTTGGGCAGCTTCCACCAAAACCATAAGTATCCTTTGACAAGGCAATCTGTTGTTGCGCTTTTGGAATTTAGTTTTACGTTACCGTTAGATTACCTTTTCATATGCTTCGCTCACCACACGTACACACACACACGCAGAGACAAAAATGCATCAACCTTTCCGATTATTTCGCCTTTTTTAACTCTATGAATGTAAGCATCGCTTCGCTTGCAGCCTATGTTGTTATTGTTGTTTTACATCCGACATTTTTATAATCCCTTCTATCAGGCGCGCATCAATTACCACCACCATGGTGATGGCTGCAGTGCAAAAGCATATTTTTCACTCAACTTCCGCAGCTGCAACTGCATCAATGCCATTTCCATACACTTTTGCAATTTTTTCGCAATTTCCCATTCGGCGAAAGCCACCGCCAGCCGCTCACCAACTGTCGTTTTAACACTGTTGTACTGTTGTATTGGTGGAATTGAAATTTATTATCCTATTTTGAGTATCCTTGCTGCATATCCGTGGAGTAAAAGTAATGTATTTTTTCTCACTACTGCAGCGCGCATATCCCCCTTCGATGTCTGTAGGTTACATTAGTAATTCTTTATTTTTATTTTTTTTACAACATTTTACTGCATACTTTCCAGCGCATGATACTTTGGTTGCCACGTACATATACAGGTAACTCAGCTTATATATATATATACACGTGCATTTCACTATTAATTTTTTATGTATCTCCATCGGCTTGTGTTAGTGGTACGTTCGCCTCTTTGGCTGTTGTTAACGCGATTGTTGCATTATGGGGCCTTGTTGTTTGCCCACCGCTCCCGATGGCAGCTGATTCAAGCGTTAAGTGCAAATTTTTCTTTTTTTTTTGTTAATGTTATTTTGCCACGCTTTGAATCTCATTGTCGGTACTACAATTTTTTTTTTTTTTTTATACTCGTTTCAATTTCAATTTGTTTTTGTTTAACGCCCGAGCCACTCGTAAGCCCAATGTTGATTTTGTAAATATTGTAAAACTAGTAGTTTAACAAAAAAACCTAGACGCTGCTGCAATCCAACTTTTCCCACTGTGCAATTATTCGTTCAATGTTTAATAAATAAAAGTATTTATTTAAAATGTTAACGATATTTTTCACAATTCAAGAGCTCACGTTGAGCTTTAGCAGAAGCCAATGATTTGTATTTTCAATTGTTTGTACTGCTGTTGCTGCTACCATTTCGCATGTATATAAAAATAAAGGGAATAAAATACAGACAAAATTTGCAGGAATTCTGCTTTTCGATATGCAAATATTCTAGATGCATATATTTGGCATTAAACTTTATTAAATTTAGTTTTTTTATATTTAATTAAAATAATTTTATTTTATTTTGCTCTATTTTATTTTGTTGGCTTTTGTTCTATTTTATTTAAATTAATTTAATTTTTTTTTATATATTTTATTTTATTTTACTTCATTTTATTTTATTTTATTTTACTTTATTTTATTTTATTTTATTTTATTTCATTTCATTTTATTTCATTTTGTTTTAATTTAACTTAATTTTATATTATTTTGTTGTCTTTTGTTCTAATTTATTTAATTTAATTTCATTTTATTCCATTTTATTTCATTTTTTAATATATTATTTTATGTTATTTTATTTTGTTTTGTTTTGTCTTATTTTATTTTATTTAATTTTATTTTTTTCATTTCTTTATTATTGTTTTTTGTTTTAATTTAACTTAATTTTATATTATTTTTGTCATTTTATTTTTTTATTTACGTGATTTTATTTTACTTTATACTATTTTATTTTATTTTATTTTATTTTATTTCATTTTATTTTATTTTTTATATTTTATTTTTAATTAATTTATTTTATTTTATTTTTTATTCTGTTTTATTTTTTTAAATTTAATTTACTTTATTTTATGTTATACTCTATTTAATTTTATTTTACTTTATTTTATTTTATTTTACTTTATTTTATTTAATTTAATTTTATTTTATTTTTTAAATTTTTTTTTTTTAATTTAACATATTATATAATTTTTTTATTTTTATTTTTTCATTTAATCTTTTTTAAATAGGCGAATTTATTTAACTTTATTTTATTTTATATTATTTTATTTTATTTTATTACAGTTTTTTTATTTTATTTTATTTTGTTTTATTTTATTTTATTTTATTTCTTTATTTTATTTTTTTTATTGTCTATTTAATTGTATTATACTTTATTTTACTTTATTTTATTTCATTTTATATCATTTTAAGTTATTTTATTTTTTTTCTGTTATTTTGTTTATTTTAATTTATTTTGCTTAATTTAACCTAATTTTATGTTATCTTATTTTATTTAATTTATTTCATTTTATTTTTTTATTTATGTGATTTTATTTTTCTTTATGTTATTTTATATTATTTTATTTTATATTATTTTATTTAATTTTTTTTTTTAATTTTTTTTAATTTTTTTTTTTATTTTATATTATTTTATATTATTATATTTTATTTTATTTTATTTTATTTTATTTTAATTTAATTTAATTTATTTTATTTTATTTTGTTTTATTTTATTATATTATATTTTATTTTATTTTATTTTCTTTATCTTAATTAACTTTATTTTATTTTTTTATTTATGTGATTTTATTTTACTTTATTTTTTTTTTTTTTTTTTTATTTTTTTTTTTTTTTTTTTTATAATATTTTATTTTAATTTATTTTTTTTGTCAATTTAATTTTATTTCACCTTATTTTATATAATTAAATTTCATTTTATATCATTTTATTATTTTTATTTTGTTATACTTTAACTTAATTTTATATTATTTATGTGATTTTATTGCAGTTTATTTTATTTTATATTATTTTATTTTTTATTATATTATTTTTTATTATATTTTTTTATTTTATTTTATTTTATTTTATTTTATTTTATTTTATTTTATTTTATTTTTTTTCATTAGATTTTATTTTATTTTATCCTTTTTATTTTATTTTTTCATTTTATTTAGTTTAATTTAGTTTCATTTTATTTCATTTTGTTAATTTTTACTTTATATAACTTTAATTTAAAATCATTTTTTATTAACTTTATTCAATTCTATTTCGTTTTATTTAATTTTACATTATTTTAATTTCCTTTTTTATTTTGATTAATTTTAGTTTAATTCATTTTATTCTACTTTTATGTTATTATTTTCTTTTAAATTATTTAATATTATTTAATTTTATTTTGTTTTTATTTTATTTTATTTTACTCTATTTGTTTGCTTTACTTTTCCACTTTTTATTTAAAATTATTTTATATTATTTTTTATTTTTATTAATTTTTTAATTTAATTTTTTTTTTCATTTTGTGCAATTTTTTTCTCTTTTTCTGATGCCTTTTGATGGCGGAGTCAACTTAGGTAGCTCTGCTTGTTCGGACGTTTAAAATAGTAGAGATGTGTTCATGCCCTATTATTACATGGATTAGGATCCTTTGACAGCTTTCCAGTAAACCAGAATACATATCGTGTCCCAACTGAACTTATATATATATGGCGTTTTGTAAACGCTGAAACGATTTTTAGCCGAGCTTCTCCTCCAATTTGTGGTTTTGCGTCTTGATGTTTTTACCAAAAAAGGAGGGACGTAAAGTTTATCCTAAGCCGCCTCCGAACAGGTAATGTAGTTTTATTAGGATCTTTTATTTAATGTAGGAAATACACTCGAAAGGCTCGACATTCCTTGTCGGGAAGCGAGCGCAATGAGAAAAATTTATTTGCAATAATTTGGGATGTTGTTCGAACCTGGCATTCCGAATGACAGTGCTCAATGCTAGCCACTCGCCACGGCCCACCACTGAACTTACCCTTATTTTATTCTTGGGTAGCTCACATGTTGACTACATCTTGTACAAAGGTTGCTTAAGTTGCTAGAAAACGTAGCTTGAACGATTGTTTAGGAATTGAGTAAGGGTCTGCCGCGTTCTAATGTAATCTAAAATTCCGGACTTATGTGCATTAATTTCAATTGTTTCCTGTGTAACATTTTACTGCCAGTGGTTCACCACACCAAAGCACCAAAGTCAGATTTTATTGACTGTTGCTGTATAGCACTCCAGGTAGCACCTAACATCTTCTGACATGCGTTAAGGGCACTTCTTTTCGTTTTTACATTCTTGTCCCATTGAGCTTCCCCATAAGCTTGCTGTAGAAAACTAATCCTAAGTACTAGGAGTGCTTCTCAATAGATAGTTTCGCTCCGTTGAGCCTCGGACGTTCCCATGCAGAGGTCTTGTATCTTATTGAAACAACGTCTTGCCCATTTTATGATCTTCATGGACAATTAGCTTAAGTGCTTCTCCTTCAAAGCATTGAATCTCGTTTTCTACAAGATATTAAACTTCTCAATATGTTATTGACCAGCTACTGATGAGAGATTATAATTTATGTTAAATATGAATGCCATACAGCACTACTTGGTCTACGCTTGTGTATAATAAGATTGGATGAATAAAAATAGTTCCGAACCATATGGATGTTACCGAATCGTAAAACTCAAAAAAGACTGTATACTAGCATGGAGCTGTGACGGACAACCAATATTTATTTAACCTAATCATGCATATTTTTGTCGATCTGTTGATCTGGGTTCCGCTTTCCGGAAATAAGTATTGTATATGAATGTAACTCTGGAAAAAAGAATACGTTCGTACAAACGAACTAAATTTCAAGCAAATCGAACTTCCACCCTCGTCTAGATAAAAATATATCTTCGCCCAAATATTCAACCAAATCGAACCATAAAAATGTTTGTTTCAATAAAACCGGTTCTGGCCGACTTCCTGGAAATAAATGAATTTAGGTAAATTGAACAATAAGCTCAATTTCTTTGAATCGGTTCTAGACTCACTGCCCGAAAGAAACAGTGTTCCTTATCTCAATCTAGATAAAAAGCTACCTACCTGTCCACTTACCGGAAAAAAGGAACACTCTTCGTGTTCCAATAAAGCTATTTTGAAAATTTTAACAAAATCAGCTAAGCGGATCTATCCTACATATTGGCGTGTTGAGCATTTAATATGTTCACCGATGAAAGCTCATCTCTACTTGTATATAAAATTTTTACGTCATACATAAATCAAAGCAACATTTTCAAAACTGGGCTGTTGTTGACTTCATGTGGAAAGACTTAGTTATGATCGCTATAAATCTCATCGAGGGCATTAAAGAACGTTTCTGTAGACGCATTTGCAGAATCAATTTGTAAATAGGAGAAAATTATGAAATCTTTCGAATTTGCGAAACATAAGTGGCATATGCTTCATAATTTTTTTTTTATAGATTTTATAGCTGAATATAATACTTACGCTTATTTCAATTAGGTCCTCAAAAGTAAACAAAAAATAAAATTTCATTTTGCTTTACTAAATGTGACAATTATTTATTTTATTTTTTAAGACTTACATATATTCCACATTACCATTAATTATAATATATTGATATATGTAGATTTCTTTTGCTTACGTTCTTCATTATGTGTTTTTTGCTTTGTTTTGTATTTTAAATTTTTTTATTAAATTTATTCTCACTGCATGATCTCAATTTATTTTATTTTATTAATTTTTCTTTTATTTCTTTTCATTTTAAATTCTAATATATTTTTTTTGATATTAATACTGATAATTAAAATTTGATCGTAATTACGTGTAGTGCTTCTTTAACACTTATCAATTACCATAAAATAATTAAGCATTTCATGACTTTAGGCATTATGTATGATGTATGTTTGCATGTGTTTGAGAGTTGATTTGTTGTTGCTACGTGAATTATGTCAAATGAATTGTGATTTTTGTTATCAGTGAATTTATTTTGTTTTTGTTATATTATTCCATCAATTTATTTAAATAATTTTTGGACATACTTTATTCGTTGAGTAAATATGCTAATAACATATACATATCTACATTTATAAGCATTTACGCACTCAATATAATGACGCAAATTTTAAAACTTTTTATAATAGTGAAAATCCGAATTTTCAGAAGTTTAAAAATATGAAATAGGTGAAATATAAATAAATAAAATAAAGAGACATGGTTTATATATTAGTTTGAATAAACAATTAATTTTAATTATTCTTAACTAAAGGGTGATCCAATTAGAGATACTTTTTTCAATGACTTTTTTTTGACAAATCACCCGTGAGTCGCGTCAAGCTGTCATGTAATTGTCGTTCAGTATTGCTTGGCATTTCATCATGGGAAGGCTAACGCCTGAACAACGAAAATTCACGTTCTGTTGGGAATGTGTTTTCGCCATAGCTGAGAGTGTACACAAAGACTGTGGAGAGTCGATTCGACGCCATTCGCAGCAACTTGGACTAACGTATGGAACGACTTGGTGCATATTACGTCGAGATCTTAAATTGAAAGTTTACAAATTACAGCTTGTACAAGAACTAAAGCCGCTCAACCTTCCTAAGCGACATCGCCTCGCTCTATGGGCTCTTGAAAAGCTCCAAGAAGATCCAACGTTTTCGAGCCAAATATTGTTCAGCGATGAGGCCCATTTTTGGCTCAAGGGGTATGTAAACAAGCAAAATTGCCGCATTTGGGACGGAGAGCTGCCATTTCATCCAGAAGAAAGAACGGTTTGTAGTGGTTAGTGGGCCGGTGGAATCATCGGTCCATATTTCTTCAAAAATGATGCCAGTGAGAACGTAAACGTCAATGGCGACCGTTATTGCGCCATGATAACCGACTATTTGATGCCTGAAATTGAAGCTCGTAATTTTCACGACATTTGGTTTCAACAAGACGGCACCGCTTCCCACACATCGCATCAATCAATGGATTTATTGAGATAACACTTCGGTGAGCAGATAATTTCAACTTTTGGGTCGGTCAATTGGCCACCAACATCATGTGGTATCACATCGTTAGACTTTTTCCTGTGGGAATATGTAAAATCTAAAGTCTATGCGGACAATCCCGCTTTGATTCAGGCCTTGGAGCAAAACATCACGCATGTCATTCGCCAGTTACCAGTCGAAATACTCGAACGAGTCAACGAAAATTGTACTCAACGGATAAACCATCAGAGACGTAGCCGGGGCCAACATTTGAAAGAGATAGTCTTCAAAAAAAATGTCAAGGAATGTTCTTGCGAATGATAATAAACATTTCCCATTTAGTTTGAATTTTCTGCGTTTTTGTTTTCTTTAAAAAGTAGGAAACCTTGAAATGGATCACCCTGTAAAAAATACATTGCATGACTAAAGCAAAAGATAAAGTTCTTATATAAAAAATACTTCAATATTCAGGGTTCGGATGAAGTAAAAAATAAAATAATAAATTTAAAAAACTGAAATCCATAATTTTGAACACAAAGACATTGCAAATTTTAAAGTATTTCAAAATTTGTTTCGAAAACCGTTAATTGAAGTCCTGAAACAATTTTAAATCCCGTTTAAATTTTAAATAATATTTTTAATTTAGGTTAAATGAAACTTAAATTAATAGTTCTAAGTAAAGCAACTGAATAAAAAATAAAAAAGTGCGTTATGTACTGTTCTTCCGGAGTTTTATAAAATCATTTAACAAAAAAATGTTAAAATTTATTTAAAAATAAACAACCAAAAATATTAACAATTCCGAAATATTGCGTCTCTATTTCAATTATTCGCTTAGATTTCACTGGGCTTTCTAATTCGTTATAAGTTTTTCAAAAATTTTTCTTTATCAATCTTATAGTTCTCTTTAATTTTATGCTCCACACACATGTATAGATACATAGATACTACATTGCTACAATGAATGTATGCGGCAAAGCAGCGTTAGCTCTATTTCCCGTTACCTTTGCCAATTCGTTGAATTCGCCTTAACATTTAAACTTTATTTTTAAATTTTTTAATTTTTTTATTAATGTTTTGTATTTTATTTTCTCTTTATATGTTTCCACTTATTCGCTTTTAAAATGATTTTTGGTGCGCGAGTTTTTCCAGTGTGTATGTTGTGCCTGATTTTTATAAATCTAAAAAATTATTATTGCAAAAAATTGTCTTCAATTCTAAAAAATTTCAATTAGCTAACAGTGAATTTTTAAAAACGTGCTATTCTGAGTTTTAAAATCTTTATAAGTGTTTACCTTAAAGGAAATGCAAAAAATACACTGAAGTGCTTTTATTATTATGAAAAAACTATGATTTGCAAAATTTAATTTTTCTTATACATAAATTTCGTAATCAGTAATTATTTTATTATGATTTTTTATTTTTAAAATTAATTCCACTTTTGTTGTTGGCAGCGTTTTTTGTTTTCTTTTTTTGGCCTGATGGAGCTTTCTCTCTCGCATGTTTCAGCAATAATAGCCACTTCCAATTCCATCATTTAAATATCATTAAATAATATTAAATACCGTTTTCATCTTCTAAGGCTTATAAACACGTGCATACACATGCATGTATCTGTGGAATAATTATGATCTTATGTTAGCCTAACTTAAATTTCATTTAATGCATTTAACGTATTTAAGTAAACCATTTTGACAGCTGTTATTAAATCGAATTAATCCAACCCCTCTCACTAAGCCCACACTCATTTGACAGATGACAGCATGAAATGGCGCACAATTCATAAACTAGTTAAGTGTTAGTGAATATTTAATTTTAGCAATAAAGTTAATTACATTGTTTGTGCAGACCTTCATGTAGCTACATATACATACATATCTAGTCAATGCTCTTATTAATTAGACAGACAGATGGCCAAACAGATGTTTAAATTGACATAGAAGGTTCATAAGTCACTTGAGAATTGCATCTGCGGCTTCCAGTTCAATGTCAAGGTGAGCTTTCAATGTAATTCTCAATAATACATTACTCATTCAGCGGTGCTTTCAAAATTCAAAAAATATTTAATAAATTTTATATTTTCCAAGCTTCGGGGGGTGTTGAAAAACTTTACTTAACTTTAGTATTTGTCCACAAGCTTTCGCGAAATTCAGTGATAAAACACATGTTCACCAAAAATACAACAAAAATTTGTTCAAAATGCGTTCAAAGGCAACTTCCAAGCTTGGAATACCTAGCTGTCGCCTCAAATTGGTTTCCACGTGCATTTAGTTAGGGTTTTTTGAAATTTTCCCGAATTTTTTTTTAATGTGCCAATACTTGTAACATCGAAGCTTTCAGCAGCGACATCACTTTAATTGAAGATATGCTCCTTTCGTAAGAAAAGTTATGTTATGTTCACACTGACTTTTTTAACGTGTTCAAGTAAAAAGAGCTTTTCGTTAAAAATGACAGCTCTTTATTTACAAATGAAAAAAAATGAACAAACGCTAGAAGGTTTAAAAGCTTTTAAATTTATTAATTAAATTTATTAATAAAATTGAACCAAAAAAATAGAAAATTCAATATAATCGGCAGCAATAAAAAAAATTTTTAAATGTTTTCTCCCGTTTTTTTTTTGGATTTTTAATTTTCAAAAAATGTTTAAATTAAAAACGAATCAGATTTAAACCTGCTCACCATTCAAAAGAAAGAATTGAATGTGTCATTTGTAAACCTTTTTGCTTAACAAATGGCTGTGTTTTATTAGTGTTCCAAGAAAGCTTTTTGCTGCAACCTTGAGCAGAAGTGGTTTTCTGACTTGTTAAATGTTTTAACAACACCAATTTACGAAAACAATTGCATGTGATTTAACTTGTTTATGAATTGGTTTTTGTCATTTAACATGTTTGAGCTCATTTAACGTGTTTAGCCTACCGGTTTGAACATACCATAAAACTTTCTGATATCTAAAATTAAATACTGCGACATTAGTAATGGCCGAACGATATTCTAAAAATCTTTATGTATCTTGAAGAATACCACAAGTTGCTCTTCAATGCAATTTGCAGAAGTTACAGTGTGGGGAGACGCAAATGAGCAAAAAGTTTGATTATCGCCTGGCATCCATATGGTCGATGTTTTTTTAGTTATACACCCTAAAGAGCTGGATTCAGATGTTCAGTGCGCGTAGAGTTATAAAGATTTAAATGGATCATTATAATTTTTAAATTTAGCACTAAGCGTTTTTAATGTTCTACACAGCTCAGGAAAGGCATTCCTAAAGTCCTTAATGATTAAGCATTGTCCACTATAATTTCCCTTTAGCAAAACCAGCGTATAATCTTACCAGTTCATCATTTGCGCATAACCAACAAGATATTAGACGCTCCTTATCACTTTTCCATATATATGCATATGCTTTAAATGATTTAAAATATTCAAAAAAAAATTACCTGAATTAATGCCAAAAAAATTACACACAATTTATCAAAAGTTTTAAAGGCACTGAAATAAATTATAAAAGCATAAGTTTAAAAGTAACTGCAGTACAGCCGATTAAGAGCTACACCTGTATCAAGTCACGATCAGCTGATTACAAGAAATAGGAAAGTGAAAAATTGTATAAATCAAAAAGAAAAGTTGAACAAAAAATTAACCGGCTAAATTGTGTATGTAATAGTAAACAAAATACGAAGTATTTGTCGTGAGAAAGCCTCATACTGGAATATTTTGAATCAACCGAAAATTTAATTAATTACATCAACGAATACGATGGAAATCCCAAGAGCAAAGGACAAATAAGAGGAGTGGCATTGTGATGAAAATCACAAGTACAAAGGACGGATGAAAAATATGGCAGAAACTGCTGCAGGCAGACGAATAGAGAACGTAGTGGCGTTAACATTGCCGAAGATGACTAGCTACGAAACTTTCTAAAAATGTAGATAAATGCATTTCTCGATTATTTTCTTTGGGCTGGTAACAAAGCCCAAATGAAGGAATTTTGAAAAGCTGATGGTAAATTAATAATGTTAATAATCAATCGTACCATTTTTCATCAGAAAAGCATTTCAGGTTATCAATAAATTTTGATTTAGCAAAAATAAAAATAAATATAAAATTAAGAACAAATATTGTTTGTACTTATTGAAGTCAAATATTTTCCAAACACAGCTGTAAATGTGCAAAAATATTCATTTTTACAATTCTTTATTATAAAAAAATGCCCAGAAAATTTCCAGAAATCGCAGTGGCACGGCTCGAAAATGTTATAGAAAATGTGGATTTTCAGAGCGCTCTCACGAGATAAAAGAGTTTCGTATCTAGTCATCCTTGACAATGCAGAAAGCTGTGTGTCTTAGAAACGGATAAGTTGTATGCAGCGGAAAAGAATTGTGCGTCATAAAGCATGGTAAAATAACCCATTGTGTATAATAAAGTATTGTTGAGTAAATTTCTGACATTTAAGAAGCCGAACGAACAAGTAATGGGACTTTTATTTAGTAAGCCAGTGATCGAACTCGAAGGACTTGGGAATCATCAAGGTTAATAAAGAAAATCATTACAGTAATAATATATCGCGACCTACGCAGAATGTTACCGTTGCTTTCAGAAATACAAAAATCTGTTCGTGTTTCAATTATTAAATAAAAGATATTTAATTTTTTCAGTCTGTTTGGGAAATTTATATATTACGGGTATCAGGGCATGGTAGAAACTTCTTTCTGCCATTTTAGGATAACTTAAAAAATCATTAAGAGCTTAAATAGTATTTTATTTGTTTTAAGAAATTTTTATGAAATAAGTCTTTACAGTACTACAACTATTTATTGGAAAGATTATTGAAATTTTTCAAATTTTCTTAAGATTTTGAATGCAAAACATGTTAGCGCAACTCATCTTAGAAAGAATTATGCGAGATTAATTAAAAATACAACGGAACTTGTCGAAAAAAATTAAAATAATTAAACAAAATGTTTTTGAAACAACACAAAATTACAGCGCACACTTCTTCGAACCTTATCTTAATCTACCTAAAGCCTTTAAAGGGTTAGGTGGGTTTGAAAATTAAAAAAAAATCGAAATTTTTGTCTTATTAAATTGTAAAATATGTTAAAAATATTCTCCAAAAACGATCGGAGTAAAATTCTAAGAGATAGCCCATTTGGAAGTTCCGCCCACCGGGCCATGTCTGTGTCAATTTGAAACATTAAACGCGTTTATCTCTAAACTCTATGCTTTAAGTCGGTGTACAAGATTTCTCGCAAAGTTATAAATCGATTTAGTTCAAATTTGGCACACATCTTTGTAATAATTTGTAATTTTGTATCTAGTCATTGAATGAAGGTTTTTTTATTACAATAACGAAATATTTTTGGTTTTTTCATTTTAGATAAACCAATTATGAGTTATGCCGTCCACCGCGAGGTCATTTTCTTTTGAGACGTCAAGGGAGATGAGATACCAAAGGCTGAGTTTTCGCAATTTTTGAATAAAAATTTCACAAAATACTGTTTAAATATGTGTCTTTAATATGGTTAATTGTTCGAATAAAATATATGGTTAAACATATAAAAAAAAAATTGTGAAAATTCCTTTTTTTAAATCTCTGAAACCCACCTAACCCCTTAAATAATCTGAATTGCAATTAAGCTGCAAATACATGTTTTACGTCACTCTGTGTTTCATTTGCCATTTTTATGCATTTCCTTGCATGTTATTAAAATGTTTTAAGTTTTCAAGCTATGCAAATATTTTCCTTATCCATGAATAATATTTTTTTCATCTATTTTTTCGACATTCTCTATATCTCTAATCTAAAAGCTTCGACGAAAAGCATTCATGTGACTTGCTTAGCTTTGCGTTACTTAGCAGAGTGGATTACCACTTTGGTCCTAATTTTATTTCATTATAGCGTTGATTTTTTTACCGATTACTTTCTTCTCTTCTTGTTTGCCACTAGACTTTTCTTATTACTTTTTTGTTTTTTTTTTGTATATATGTATGTAGTTTTGTTTTTGTTGCTTCTTAATTCCTGTTTTGCGTTTTCTTTTAACTTTTACATTACGTTAACTTTCGTTTACAGACATCTAACTTAATTCATACGCTGACTTACAGTTAGGTTATGTTTTGTTTTCCCTTTACTCTCCATTACTTAAGTTTTAAGGAACAAGCGCGACTCTACAACTGGCGTATGTTACTTACTATTATTTACCGTTACATATGTTTTCACACACAAATTCGTCATATTCGTACATATATGTACGTGCATATGTACATATATGCTCTACTAGCAAAGGAAGTTTGCACTAAATGTAGATTTATTTATTAACTTTTGTAATTTTCTATTGTGTGTTTTGGAAAAATTCTTAGGTTTAGCATAAGTATGTATGTATAGGAGTACAATTATTAATAGAATTTTATTTCAGTTTTGCTTTTCTTCTCGTGTTTAGTAGGTAATTATTGCCTTATCCTTTCAATTAACTCCATTTGTTGTTTGTGTTTAATTTATTTACTTTCATATTATTATTTTTTATTGAATTTTATACTAATTTGTAGGAGTCATAATCTATTTGCCACGGGGTTGCACGGTTGCTTACTTAACATATGTACGTATTATTCATCATATTATTAATCAATCTTAAGTGCATGTAGCTTGGGGTTATACTCGCACATACAAGTATGTATGTAGGTATTGTATTTATGAAAGTGTGTTTGTAAAATTGTAAAATTGTTATGACATAAATTTGCATATTCTACATACTTTTGTTTTTGGAGGCTTTAGTTCTAGTTTTTTTTTTTTTTTTTTTTTTGACGTCCTTTGTTCTTTGGTTTTATTTACTTTCAGTATCTCTTGCGCCATTACCATGTAAAGAGTTAACATTAAAATACTTGTGTTGGTTGATTTATGCAGGATGAGTGCTCTTCTAAGTTTTTTTTTTACCATCATTATATGTGATGATAGTGGTGAATCATATTTGTGTGATATTTATTTTTTTCTGAGTAAGAGTTGTGAGTTATTTAAGAGCCCTTTTTTAAATAAGCTCAAGTGGAAATATGCTCATTTAGTGCTTGAACATATTTATTTTATATTTAATAATAATAATAATCGTTATATAATCTGTAAGTTTATGCCTATGAGATTTTAGCATAAAAAATTAGAACAATTATAGTAAAATTTCCTAACGATTAAAGAAAACCTCATTTTATTGATAGCAAACAAACAATTTTGTTAATTTTTATTAGGAATGGTTTATGATTTCACAATGCAAATATTCGAATCAATTATTCTAAAAAGAAATTCAATGAATATTTGAACTGAAATAACTCATAACATGGGTAAATACAAAAAAAAAAAAGTGTGACAATTAAACACATCGTAAGATTTTTGAACTAATAAGCAATAATGATCCATATAAAAACTCTTTATAAATGAGTTTTATAAATAAAAATGATTTGATAATACCTAGACCGATTTATCTTATTTTGATTTTGAAGTATTTGTGGAAGATCAGGGAAAAGTGGACCAGGAACCGACCTATTCGAAAGAGGTATTCATTGTTGGATTTACTTGAAATTTGGTACAAAGGCAGCTTTATGCTTAGTTTAACATAAGCAATCAAACAATTGTCTTCACGGTTCGATTGACTTGAAACTCGCTTCATATTTTGAAGGAAATTCCAATTACAAAGGTCAGACAAAAAGGGCGGCAGTGTGATGGAAATTCACCGTAATAAGGACAGACAAAAGAAGTAGAAGTATGATGGAAATTCCCCGTAAAAAGGACAGTCGAAAAGAGAGGTAGCAACTACTGTCGGTAGACGAGTTAGCGCATGAACGGAATGTTTGGACCGCCGGTAAGGATAAAAGGAGCGGCCGCAGATACCACAGGTAAACGAATAATCAGACTAATCTTGAGCGCGTGAATAGAATGTTCGATGTGACCATCGTTAGGTATAAATAAGAGTAGCAGCAGCTACTTAGACAATCGAGCTGAAGACTCGGTTGTAATAACACTGGTGCAAAGTAAATAATTGTTTGATAAAGATTTGTAAAGCAAACCATTGTGTATAGTGAAGAAAATTGTAATTTATTGTAGACAAAATAAACGTTGAGGAAATTCTTGACGATTAAGAGGCCAGACGAAGAAATCTTGGGAGTTTTATTTAGCTATCTAGTGATCGGACTCAAAAGATTTGGGAAATCATCGAAGGTATCTACGAAAAACGTACCAATCTATACAAAGCCAACTTATTATTAGAGCCTGAACACTACTTTTCTTTCCGGGAATTTATATGTGGTTCGATTTACGTGAATGATGATTTCCAGGATGCAGACTAATCTAATTGGATTATGTAATTATGATTCGATTCGGTAAAATATTTTGATGATATGACGAATGATGCTTACTTAGAGCTTTAGTGGTCCATTGTAATACTTATTTGAATTAAAATTGGAGAAAATAGAGAGAGACATAACAACTCGGCTCTGCTAGTATAATATAATTTTATTATAATTATTGTAAGTGGTTTATAGCGAGTGAATAAAAATAATTTTGTTGAAATAAATGATTTAAAATTAGGAAAATGCTGGAATTATTTGAAAACATAATAATAATGGTGACATAATTGACTTCAAAATCTGCAGTTTCAATAGAAATAATTATACATAGTCCAAAGTTATGTCTAACGAAAAAGCTTCAACAAATGATTAATTTTTTGTAAATAACAGAACAAACCGAAAAATGTTGCACTCTTATGCTAAATGAATCGAATTTTCAATTGAGTGAAAGCCCTGAAAACTGATGTAAAAAAAAGTAAAATTCTACGATTTTGAGAAACTTTTTATTAATAAAACAACAAAGGCGCTTTAAAAATTTCCAATAAAAAACATGAATTAAATTTTGAGATGAGCTATTTTAGTGCGTTTTTGATTATAGTTCAAGCTTTTAAGAAATAGTAATATCTGACCAAATTTTACAACTGAGCTTTTCCCTTTTGAAATACTTAGCGACGAGATTAGTGCAACCTGCCGCTATTTGCTTGATGAATTGGAATTTGAAAAATAATTAAGTATTTGAATATTTGCACATAAATAATGAATGAATAAATGTAACGCGTGATTTTATTTTTCTGCAAAACACACTTTTAATAATGGAGTGTAAATATGAATAATTATAACTTGTTTCATGCGTGTTTTTTCTTTCTTTTTTTTTAATGAGTGATTTTGAGTGATATTGACATTTATATGCAATATTTATTTATGCGCAATGTGTGATTTATAAAGTACGATCTAACGCTAATGTAAAGTGCTTAGGTGAGTGAATTCTTAGTTATTTTCCAGCTCAATTTGCCGCCACAAACACTTGGGCATTATGATATTTTTCTCAAAATTAAGTGTTCAGAAGTTGTTACGAATTTTTAGCATTAAATTCTTAAAATCGTTTATTTTTTAACTACATTATCATACATGTTTATGTATATTCGCTTGCTAATCTTTTCACCACCATTAAACCAGCAGTTTGGCCATTTTTACGCGCTTACTAAAAAATCTTAATTTAGTTACTTTTATTTGATTTTGTTTTTATTGTTGTAACAACATATACACAAAAATCGTACGTTAACTGTCAAATTTTTCATACATATTTTATATTGATTTACCGTCAGTAAATTCGAAAAACGGCAATCCGGCGCTCTTCTTACAATCGCTCTGACTTTCGCTCTTTGCACTCTTCGCACTTTTAACCCTTTAACCCTTCTCCTTGTAAACGTTTTCCATATTTCAAGTTATGCTACTAAAAATCGGTAGTCAAATATCATTTGTTTTGTTATTGTTGTTACTGTTGGCCGCTGTTGTCACCTTTTGTTGATTATTATTTTGTGTATTTTGTGTTACTGCCGCTATGGCATGTGTCTCCACAATGGTCACCACATCCACCGATGTCATTTGCGCCTCCATTGCTGCTCTGCGTTGAGCAGCAGCCGCCACTGCGGCCGCCGCTACATTTTGCACTTGTACGATTGTCTTGTTTGTTGTACTAGTCTGTTGTATTTGTTGTTGTAATTGTTGCTGCGTCGGTAATGCACCAATATTTACTGTTGTCGTATTCGCTGTAATTGTTGTTGTTGTGTTTGTATTAGTCGTCACTGTTGTTGTTGTTTGCGCTACATCCATATTCAATTGTCGACTAATCTCCATATCAATGGCCTCTGCATCTTCCGGATAACGTTCGGAGCAAAATATGGCACCCTCACGTAACAATTTTAACAGGTTAATTCGGTCCTCAGCGTTTCGCTTTGCGCACAATGGTCTGCAGTTTGGAAGAGAGTAAATGAATGAATAATTATCAGAAATTCACAACAAATCAAGATGAAGATGAGTGAATGTGAGTGAGTCTATTGAGTATACTTATGATAAACAAACATTGGCAAACCATAACGGAAAATTGAAATCAAAATTATTACTTTTTAAATATGATTATGTAGATAGATGCATACATATAAGTACATATGGATTTACAGTAATTCCATATTTGATATGGCTTTATTTGCATAATTTAACGATCTGTATAATTAAGATTGTTTAAAACTGTCCAAATTTTTCTAATTCGTTTTTTGTTTATTTTTAACGGACCTGAAAAAACCATGCCACAGGAATCGTGTTTAATATAATATAAAGCACTTTTTGATATGAAGAGTTTCAAAAAAAAATCGTATTTCTTGACATTTTAAAAATCAAGTTCAATTTTCTCCCTTGCTCAGTGGTAGGAAAATCACTTCGATGATAGTTACTTCTTTCGTGTAGATTTTCGTAAAGTTAGTGATTTATCCTGACTTACAATCGACCAGACGACCTTCAAAACTATCATAGGAAGTACCTGTACCACCTTTTCGATCCACCCGCAAACCATCACTAATTTAAGAAACCTATAGTGATGGCCTGTAAGTTGGAAAGAGGAAAACAGAATATAATGCACCCATCTTTGGTTACAAGAGAAAAAAAAGAATAGATAAAAGAAATACATTAAGGAATGTTGATAAAAGTTCAATGACTTGTTTGGAACAACTTTCGAGGAGTTCATTTGTTGAAGTTATTGAAAACTTTCGAGGAAATCACAAGACAAATAGCAACATGCTGGATAATTTCAAAAGCTTAGAATGCAATATATCCATCAAAGTGCATTATCTCCATATTCACCTCGACCAGTTTTCAGGGAATCTTGAATCCTTTAGCCAAGAACAAGAGGAGCGATTGTGCCAGAACCTAAAAACTAAGGAAAAAGAGGTACCAAAGCCGATCGGAACAGTATATGGTGGTTAACTATTGCATGGATACAAAGTGTTTGTCTTACTATATATTCACCAACGCCTCAAAACATGATGGCAAAGTGGATTGAGGAATTTACTCTGAACATCTTGCAAGCGACTACAGCGTCTTTCAAGCGGAACTAACCACAGTAATGGAAGCTGCTTCATGGTTAGTCAACCCTAATAAGGTTACTCAATCTATTACACTAACAGCCAAACTGCTATTAAGTATCTCCAATGCAATCACCCTACCTCAAAGGTGGTAAAAAGTTGCATAGAAATTTTAAACAAGCACTCTACTATATGCGAAACGGCCGTGGTTTGGCACCATAGTCAGGAAGATATCCCAAGGAACTGCGAGGCCGATGAGCTGACTACAAGTAAAATAGTCCTAACCACGGTAAATTCTGCACATGACGTGAGCATAGTTAAACCACTTACACTTTGAACAGACAAATCTGGCCACTGATCGAAGTAAAGGGAATTTAGTATTTACTCCTTCCTAACAGAACTTACATAATCATAAGAACTGACGTAAAAGCAGGATACTCTCTTATGGGGACTCATGCTAGAAGGATTTATCTGCTTCTCTAATGACTTCTGCCGCAGCTGCAGGAATATAGATAAGGAGGAATCGGTGGTAAAATTACCTCAGCCACTCTTCAGCCCTCACTGCGTCACGTTATCGCTTTCTAGTTAATTTCTACATCGGTTTCCTGGTGGAACTTACATCGTTTGGCATTAATAATTTCATAAAAGCACCAATTGGTTTGAACATGTGGAAAGGTGAGAAAAATCTCATTCACAAGCCAAAAATAGATAATAACGGGTGATCCATTTCGAGGTTCTCTACATTTTTAAAGAAAAAAGTACAGAAAATTCAAAATTAATGAGGAATGTTTATTATCATTAGAAAGAACCTTCTTTGGCATTTATATTTTGAAGATTTCAAATGTTGGCCGCGGCTACGCCCCATCCGTCCAATCTGTTCCATCCAATTTTCGATGACTAGTTCGGGCAATTCAACTGGTAACTGACGAATGATGCGCGTGATGTTTTTCTCCAAAGCCTGAATCGAAGCGGAATTGTCCGCATAGACTTTAGGCTTTACATATTCCGACCGTAAAAAGTCTAACGGTGTGATACCACACGATTTTGGTGGCCAATCGACCGGCCCAGAACGTGAAATTATCTGCTCACCGAAGTGTTCTTTCAATAAATACATTGATTAGTGTGATGTGTGGGAAGTGGCGCCGTCTTGTTGAAACCAAATGTCGCGGAGATCACGAGCTTCAATTTCAGGCAACAAATAGTCGGTTATCATGGCGCGATGCGGTTGCTATTGACGTTCTCACCGGCCCACAAACCACACCAAACGGTTGTTTTCACTAGATGAAATATGGCAATTTTGCTTGTTTACATATCCATTGGGCCAGAAATGGGCCTCATCGCTGAACAAAATTTGGCTCGAAAACGTCGGATCTTCTTGGAACTTTTCAAAGCCCATAGATCGAAGCGATGTCGCTTGGGAAGGTCGAGCGACTTCAGTTCTTGCCCAAGCTGTATTTTTTACACTTTCAATTTAAGACCTCTACGTAAAATGCACCAAGTCCTTCCATACGTCGGTCCGAGTTGCTGCGAACGGCGCCGAATCGACTCTCCACGGTCTTCGTGTACACTCTCAGCTACGGCCGCTATATTTTCTTCACTGCGTGCTGGACGTCGTCTATTCGGTCGAATATTATCCAATAATGAATACTGGGTTTCAAGATGGCTAAACAAAAATAACATGACAGCTTGACACGCCTCACGCGTGATCTGTCAAAAAAAAGGATATTCCGTGATCGAGCAACCTCTTTAACTATCTAACTAATTTCTTGTTGTCTTAAAAATTTGTGAATATTTTGACATTTTCACATACACATGTGAATCTTTTATTTCAAATGTTATACAACTAAGCGAATTTTTTTAACAATTTTATGATTAGTATTAAAGCAAGCATTATACTTTCAGTGTCAGTTGTTTAAATTTAAAACCAATATTTGTACAAAAAAAAGTATAGATTCATCCTTTCTGCATCGCAAAATCTCATTAACGTCTTTCAAAATCACCGTCTCTTGCAGAATGTGGCTCCTTCGCGCTTTTATGTATATTACATAACCACAATAACCAATCGTGAAACACCGTTTAACGGTGGTTTTTATGTTGTGCAAAAAAAAGGAAAAGCGTAAATTTTTAAACCGCATATTATAATCAACGAACAGGATAAAAGCCAGCAAATGATGTAGACATAATTGAATTTTTAAAGATAATGTTTATTTGTTTATATTTACGAATATGTAAAAATATATGTTAACATACAAGCAAGCATACAAGCAACCAATGCGGAAAATCATTGCTTTAAAAGGTATTTTCTCATTAAATGGAAGGGAAGATAAAAATGTGTAAAGAGTTATACGAATAAAAGCAGGTAATATTAAATTAAAAAAGAAATGCTGAATACGCTTATATACACTAGACACCTACTGTACATAATTTTCACGGGTCTTACAGCTTATTGCTCTGGACCACTACACTGCCTTTCATAGCAGAATTGTGTGTCGCAGTTCACACGTATTTTCTCATTTTCCTGCTCCCAGAAGTATTTTACGGTTTTAAGTGCTTTTAATGACACGAAATGATTATTATGTTCTTTTTTTATTTTAATTTTTTCAGTTTGGCGTCCACTGTTCTAGACTCCCGAAGGATCATAGAAAAATATCTTAGGTTCTGGAAAATGAAACAATCATGATGCGCCGAAAAAATATGTTATTATTTAATTATGCGACCAAAGGTGAACGGACCAAAACTAATTCATGGGTACGAGAATTGCCTTATATATATTAAGATTTAATGTTGCTATCTGGCAACTGGCAAATTTACCGAAAAATTTAACATTTTTGAATGTTATACATACCCAGAACGTTGTACGTGATATGCGAGCGCTATTTGTGTTGTTTACAGTAAATAAAAATATTTAATTCGCCAAAAAAATGGAAATAAGTCACAAACATTTTAGCGTAATTATTTTTTACAACTTTCGTCGTGGATCCACGCTGTATCGATGAACTTAATTTAATTTTTGGCGATGAAGCTCCATCAAGGGCAAATGTTTATTGATGATATGGTAAATTCAATGGAGGTCGTAGATCACTCCAAAACAAATTTCCTGAAGGTCATCGAAAAACAGTTATTGTTGCTGCAACTATTGATCATGTGCGCTAACTGATATTGCCAGATCGGAGATTGAGGCAACTATAGGCGTTAGCCTAACAAATTGTTCAGGTTGGATCCCACACAACTTAGCAATCGCTCAAAAAAAAAGCTCAAGCCGATTGGTTGAGAGAAATGTTAAAAAAAAACTACGATAGCGGTGCTTCGAAACTCGACTGGGACAAATGATGAACCGTGGATTTATGCGTATGAGCCTGAGAGTAAGCAGCTGACGATTGTATGGGTGTTTCAAGATTAACCAAATCCACAAAAAAAATGTTCGCGCACGAAGCACTTCCTTTTATTTTTTTTTGGAAAAAAACTTGACATATCGCAACCGTACCACTAGAAAAACGCAGAGCTGCAAATTCTGAGTGGTGTACAAACAGCTGTTTGTCAGCTATTTTTCAAGAAATCAGGAAAACCCACGCCGAAGACGAATCACTCTTTACCATGGCACCACTTTTCACATTACTTTTGGAACAACTGACTCAAAACATCAATTTGGTGATTTATCCATTATACAGTCTTGACTTGGCACCCAGTTACTCCTTTTTATTCTGTACGTAAAAAATAAACTGAGAGGTCAACGCCACCTAAAGAGTTCAGAACGTATGTTTTGGAAATACCTCAATCAGAGTGGTAAAAGTGCATAGAGAATATTTTGAAAAGCAATAAAGCGATTTTCGATGATTATTATTTGTTTTTGATTTATAATACCGAAACATATCAGAACGGAATGTGATTCTCTAGCGGAATACTTTACGGATCTACCTCGTAAGCTCCCCTAATGATCTTGGTATGAAAAAGTCAAGATAAGAATCGACAGAGTCTTCATCAGACTTCCACGTGTTAAGACTGTTGGAATTCTCTGGAACCGATATGCGGAGAAGAATTAAATGATCATTGTTCTTCTTCAAGGACGAAAAGTGTTCAATTTTATGTTAGCGCACACTACTTAACCCAGATAGGCATCGACTCATGTGCAGTAACGAACATGGATGACTATCTAATAAAATTTCGAAAAGACCATAAGAAAATCGGATATTATGAGTAATGTCCGAATAGAAAGAAAGTAAAGAAGAAAAAAACGAAAGGAAGTAGAATAAATTTGGCTAAAAAGAGGAAGAGATAATCTTCAATAGGTAAAAAGTCTCAGAACGTGACAAAAATAAATTTCAAAAAGTCTACCAGCAAGTACGTCAGGTACGTATTGAGAGATACAAGACCGAAGAGCATTTCTCACACAATGGAATAGATTTGCTATTGACCAATTTTAGAGAGGATACTTCTCAAAACTACACAAGGAAACGCCCGCGATAGACGGTTCCAAACATACAATGGATAATGATGCCTTAGGCGTACTTTAACTCAATACAATTACACTGAGCCTAGAGCTGATATTATTCGGTTAAGCATTCGAAATCGACAATGCCGAACTTTATGTTTTCATGCAACTGAGCCTTGTAGTGACCAACAACAAATTTTCCCTTCGCTATAATTCATATATCGCCCATGCGTTGATATTTTCTCCTTGAAAATTGCCAGGCAACCAGCCAAACGCACTCCTGCTGTGATAGTCTCAGCGTGTGATGTGCTGTATTTTATGTTTATCTGGTTTGTATGCAGATGACGTTTTCATTATTCAAACTTCAAACAAACGCAAATGCATACAAAGGTGAGTACGCATATGTATGTTATATACATATACATATAAACAAACATACAAAGAAATATTGGCGAACAAACACACGGTACGGCAGACCCGCTGGAGCACAGCTCGAGGCATTGAAACTGCCTTGAAAATGTGACAGCTGACCATCAGAACAGGCGCCATAAATGATTGACTGCAGTGCGTGCAGACGGAGAATGGGCAGCAGAGAGTGTGTAATGTAAATGCCACGAGTACACCCTTCTGCTGGGCTATTATGTGCAACACTACAAAGGCGATGTTTGGTCAGTTTATATACAGTTTTGTATGCGCCTGGTCTTCAGCAAGGATGTGGAAAACTTCGTTAGTGTTGAAATGCATTTAATTGCATGAAATGCATGTACGGTTATGTGAAGCATATAAGTATATTCAAATGTTTTTAAGTAAATCAAATAGGCTGCCCTGCAAACAGTGTCCTTCCCGTCGACTATCCGCACAAATCACAGTGTGCGGAAAACGTTTTCATTTATCACACTTTATTAAATCATTGGAAGTTGTGGAGGTTGGCTTGCGTGCACACACATATACATATGCACAAGGTATGTACCAAGGAGAATGAAACTGTTCAAAAATAATGGAAAATGTTTCTTTATCAAAATGAACAGAAGGAGGAGTAAACAATGCGGATGAGATTCCAATTTATCCATCTTAACATGGGTGAAACTCAAACCCCCTCCATAGATATAAAAATCCTTGTTTCAAGTTTGCTTCCTAGGATCACAGAAAATAGCCGACTGATTATACTGAAAATTTGCCAGAAGGTTGGTAAGAAAATAAGTGAACCAGAGAAAAAGATGGTATTTATCGTTCGATTTACTTGAAATTTGGTACAAAATGTACCTTTTTTTGCTTAGTTTAGCAAGAACACTACTTTTTCTTCCGGGAAGTGGACCAAGGACCAACCGAAACGAATATAAGCGCATTAGTTTCGAACCATTGCACCAAATTGGAGAATTCTTTCTTGATAATTTTTTTTTTGGTATTTTGTGATTTTACAAAATGAAATTAAAAATTTTTTTTTATTAAAATCAAATTGTATAAAATGTGGAGGTATAACGTTCAGTAGTGCAGCCAACGAATGACAACTTATCACATGTCAAATCATAATTCTTGCATCTCGACAAGTGCCTAATATTATCGGCCGCCCTAGTAGACTTTAAAAAAGCTTTATTTAACAGTTTCGTTAAGTTTTGCCGGTTAAAATAAAGATTATAATTATTACCAAACCAACATTGACTAAGCGAAATTTCTTCTTTTTTTTAAATCATTTCAAGTACGAACGCTAGGTACGTCCTATTCTGGAGCGGCGACTCATTTGTTCAGCTTCTTTCGAAATAGAAGAAATGGTTTTCAAATGGTTTGCGTTGAGAGGTTCATCGTCGTTTACTTTATTGTTGTTGCTGCTAAGAAAATGTCTTCAATGTGACATCAAAATATCGGTCGACGTTCACGCGATGGAAATCGAGTGCACTATCTGCGGGACAACGAGACTGAAGCGCTTCTGATGAAATATAATGATAATTACTCAAGTGAGATATATTCTGGAAGTGTTCAAACTACCGACTTTAAGTTAGAGGCAACAAATTGGTCGATCAAACATAAAAATTAGCTATCAAAGTTTAGCTTTCAGAATTATTTCCTGGTAAATTCTGAAGCTGAAGTAAATCAAGGCTGTACTATAAATCCTTAAACTGGAAAAGAAATCACTGCGCAAATGCAACAACTCTTGCATGAACATAATCATTTGACTCAGTTGTTCAAAACTTTAAAAATTATGCCATCGGACGGTCATAAAATAATGATCAGAGAAGTTGCTTTTGTGGTTGTTGAAGAGAATATGGAGAATAGGTGGTACGGAGTTCACCAGGTCAGCTGGTAAAATATAAAACGAACTTAATTTCATTTCCAATATCTAAATCAATAGGCAAAAAAGAATTAAATATATTTTTTTCTCGTCATTCCTAAATTCAATATCGATAAAAAATTGCATCGTTTTAATCATTACCAAATATAGCTGTCAATAGTTATTGATAACAACTACGACAATATTGATTTTGGCAAATCGTCGAGTTTAGTGATAGCGTGGTTTGTTAAAAGGTCTGCTGTAAATACAAATTCCAAATTTTATATATTTTTTTTAATAGATGTGTTTTAGACGTGCAGTTTTCAATGAGACAATATTTCTTTCGGAGTTGATCTTTTTTATAGCTGTTACTCAGTTTGGTTTACCATTTCATAATGAATAGATTACTGCAAAAAATATTTATTCAAGTCAACCGCAACGGTATCTTGTCCGAAAACATTTGCATACAAAATGGCAACCCTTATCTCTATAATAAAGCTAAATTCTTGGCAACAACATTATACGCGTTATTGCTTTTTGAAAATCGCATGCCTTAAAAACACCCTTTATGAGTTCACTAAAAATAGTGTTAATGGTGTTCGTATAACTGCTATATATTCCTCAATAAATCTTCTCGGATAAAATTCCAGCATTAATATGACCTTCGGATATATGAAATATCTTCAATAATTAGACTAGTGTGCATCATAAGGACAGTCGTTGCCCTAATTTATCTCAATGAAATAAAATAAAAGCTGGAATTTTCAAATTAAAATAAATATGCAAGGTTAAATTCGAGTGGAATCCAATATAAGATAGTAGGCTGATATTTTTATTAAATCCTCAGATCGGTCAAAAATACAAGTTTTGTTATTTGGTTGGTTGGTCTACTTCTGGACATATATCAGTCATTAAAAGTAAAATTTATATTAAATTCTGTTGATTAATGCATTTAATATTCGATCTTTCATCAAGCGAGGGGTGGAAAGTAAAAGGTTCGTTATGTGGGAGAAAGGCGTAGTTGTTACCCGATTGCGCCCATATTCAATTCGTATTCAATAAGACCATGTGAATTATAAATATCAAATTTTATCGAATTCCAACCTCTGTCTGGTTTCTGAGATGTACTTTTCGGCCCAAGCTCACCCGAATCGTTTGTATGTTAAACCAGCGTAATCTCTTAAAACATTTGTTTCGAAAATTGTTCGAATGTTTTTGATAGTCCCGTTTTTTTTGTGTGACAGATTTTGTGTTTTTTATGTTAGGTTAATCAAGAAGAATATATATCTTGATAACATCAACTTTTTATTATTATTATTTTATTTTATTTATTGATTTATTTTAATTTTAATATTAAAATAGGAAAAAAGCAATGAAGCGGTTAAGTATCAGAAAACTCAAAAATCCTATATAGTTACACGATTTTACGTTTGCTGTACAGACCGCTGGGATTCTGCTTTCAGTGGTCGCTCTAAATTAAAAGCATTTGTAGTGAGCAGAGAAAATTAGATGATAGATTGGAGGATTGGAACTCTCTTTCCAGTTGCCGGACCACTGCAACGGCAAGCTGGTAAAATACATCAGAACCAAAAAACTCGGTAAGAGATATATTTAATTCATTCTCGGTATTTTTTTAGCTTTATAACCGCTGAAGCGATTTTCATCCGAGCTCTTCCTCCAGTGTTTGGTGCGCGCCATGATGTCTTTTTCCAACAAATGGAGGGACCTTTAATTTATACTAAACGATAATAAAGGCCGCAGGCTCGATCGCAAAAAACTCTAAAGTCGCTTTAAGATCTCTTGAGCAGATGTCACGGAGAAATAGAGTGGAACCGCAGCGCTTTTTTATCAGAAAACTTGGATGGACATTTGTTATTTATTATTTGGGATCTGAACATTCGAACTGAATTTGGTTCTAGCACCATCTCTGAAGCCGTTTAACCTAAAAAAAAAATTATTTTTGTCTTAATAGTGGATTTCTTCAAAAATTAATTATTCAGTTTAGGAAGCAGGTTTAGGAAAACTGTTTTCAACAGATTTTTATTACTTATTTAAAAAATGTATTCTATATACTCAAAGCGTAGAGTTTACGATCGGTTCTGGATACTGTTTAAAGCTATTATAAAAAGGTATTATAAAATGTTTCCCTTTTAATGACCAATCTAACGCATATACTTATACATACATTTATGCCTACTGGACTATTTCTGCCAGTCCAGTCGCTGCTTATCGGCCTGACCGCCGAGTTTTTTTTGCTAAACTACGCTGTTGGCCGAATCAGCAGCAACAGCAGCCGTGACAACATAATGTATTATTCATTCATCCGTTACATGTCATATTTTTTCATTACCGCGTTTCCCTGGCTTTTTTAAAACGGTAACTGCTCACCAATTGCACGAACACATGTGCTAACCGGCAATTTTTTACTCGCTTACAATCAACTAGCAGACCAATTGGCTTACTGGCTCACCGACCTTCGTTGTGCTGTGCTGAATATCAGCACAATTCCCCCTTTTCAACCTTTCCTCACTCTTTGCTCTCCATTCTTGTTAGGCAATTTTTCACATTTTGCTTTTGTTGCTTTTTCTATAAAAATCTCTACGTCCATTTCGGGTTATGAATAAAGTATTTTATTATTATTTTATAGCTATTATAGCATAGGAAATTTGAAATGCCCGTCCATGTCCTTCCTGCCGTGTCATTTGTCAAAAGATTGATAAATTGTCGCGTTTTATGAAAAAATGTTTTCGTTTTTTTTTTTTTTGTATTATTGAAAAAATTTCGCAATGAAATTGCTTGCAATCACTTGCTTTTGAGTCCCATGGTCGGAATCAAATTAAGTGAATAATATAAATCCTGTAATTCTTTGAAGCGATTTACTTGAGAGTTTTACTGAAAAAGTGCCTTTCTCATATTCCTTCATACTTTAGCTTTGAGAAAATTACATTAAAATTATATATTAATATCTTTTCACTAATTATACTTTTCGAGAATCTTTGGTGGTCAACTCCTAAAACGAGAGAAATAAAAACTGTTACACTAGCAGACCGTTAATATGAAAAATCATTGGACAAGGAATATCAGTTGATTTAACTGAAATAACGGTTATATTTTGGAACTTTTATTCGTAGTGAAAGCTCGACCAGCATTCATACACACCACCTTCTCTTTTACATATATGAGAATGATAAGATTCATCTTCGCTTCCACGGTACAATTTATTGCTGGAAAACAGACCTTCAAAGAAAGTGTGCCCGTTTAAGGACTATCAGGGGGAATGATACGAGGTATGTTCATAGGAAAAGGTGAAAGTTTTGCTCTCTGTTTTTTTTTTTTTATTACAATAGTGTGGTGCATCGTGAATTCCTGCCAAAAGGTCCTACAGTGCATAAGAAATACTACAAGGAAGTTATGCAACGTTTGCGTGAAGCAATACGGCTCAAACGATTGGAATTGTGGAAAAACAAATCGTGGATTCTGCATCACGATAATGCACCATCTCACACATCAATGCTTATACGTGATTTTTTAGCCAAAAACAAAACCGTAATCATACCTTAACCACCGTATTCACCAGATTTGGCTCTGCGAGTTTTTCCTATTTCCAAAACTAAAGAAACGAATGAAAGGAAAGCATTTTGCCACAATTGATGAGATCAAGTCTGAATAGCTGAAAACCGAAAAGCACATTTCGGAAATGCTTCGAGGATTGAAAAAAGCGTTGACAAAGGTGTATTATATACGAGGGGGATTACTTTGAAGGGGAAAAAAGATGTTGATGACTAAGTAAGTAGTTTTCAAAATAATTCTAAATACACCTTTTCTTTTGAGCACTCCTCGTATGAACAACTCGGATGGACTGGACGCTCCGCTGATAGTCACAAAGAAAATCCGTGGATAGTCAAGTGCAGATAATAGCGAATTCTTCACAAGTAACCATGTACCTTCGTTGATGTGGTCTCTGAACATACTGCATCAGTTTCCAATATTTTTGTAGCATACCGAGGATATCGATTAAAATATTTCTATTATTTAGCAGAGAACGACTCCCTTTTTCCTTCTTTGGTTTGAAAATTCAAATTTTTAAGATTTTAAGCTGCAAATCATAAATTTGTCCTGCAAAGGGTAATTATGAAATCAAATTTATTTATTCCCTACCTAGTTTCTCGATCAAATGTTGGAAAATGCGCTGAAGTTGAATGGAAAAATTGGAAAGGCTGAGTATGATGCGGGTCCATTCTTTTTTAAAAGTATTTTACAGAGCGCTAGGAGAATAATTTAGAGGCCTTTACTAGAATGGAGGTTGCAAACGAGTTCATTGTTAAACCTAGAGCTATGGTTGGTGCTTTGTCCTTATATATTATAAAACAAAGTTCTTTTCCGCATCTGTCTGTCTGTTCGCGATAAACTCAAAAGCTACAGAATGGATATCCATGCGGTTTTAAACAAAATATAGAGTGATTCTTCAGAGCATAGAGTGCATACAGTTTGTTAAATGTAAATCGTGTGAATTTTTTTTATATAAATTTGTTATAGATCTACACTTCCAACGTAAAAATGTTCGTATTTAAAAAAAAATACTAAACCGATTTTGGAGATCATTTTTTAGAACAAAGTAGTTGCTGTTGAAGCGACTGGCAGATAATTTTTTTTTCTTCGAAGCTCGACTCCTTCTCTAAATGGTTGAAGTGTTTTAAAAGGCCAAAGTAATGCACGCATCAGAATATTCATTCGCCAAATCATGTTACAGCAAGACATTTTTTTTTTTATAAGTGAGATGTGGTTTTTTCCCCTACCGCTCGCGCTCTCTGCTGAATTGCTTTAGCTGTCGCAAAGCGAGTAATTGAATTTTGAGAAAAGTAAAATTAATAATAATATTTCTGTGGGTAAAAAGGGCATTCACAGAACAATTGTATTTGTACTAAAACCAAATAAATTTTTGCTGCGTAATGATATGGTAATGTTGCTTCATTTATGTATATTCTTTTACTGTGCGTTGTTGATTGAGGAACATGTTATTAATGCAAATTTCTTCGATTTGTTGAAGTGTCGTATACCCTTTGTTCCGAAAAATATTAAAATCCGAATTTTTTTGAAGATTGTTTGCATTGGTAAATTCAAGTTTAGTTAAACTAATACTTTGAAGGCACCAAAAGCAAATATCACTGCTAGATGTACTGCAAATAGACGAAAAATTAAGCCTAGATGAAATAGGCAGTCGATAAGAGTGCACATGTAGCAAATGAAAGATTAAGAATGCTGCAACATCAAACCTTGATTTTTCTTAAGTTTTAGCTTCGCTACAGAAAATTCTACGATTGTTTCGTTATAGCTTCATTCGAAGGTAATAAAATTAAACAGTGCAACACATACCCCCGGGCTTAGGATTTGGCGATTGTTGTTGAAGCAGTAAGCGCTTACCAAACAGGAGTTTCTGCATTATTACTTTTGCCAGTTTAGATGCAGTTCTGATTTTATGACCACATACATTTGTTGGCCCCAGGTTGATTTTGAGCACTTTTTCGATATTTTCACACGGCTATATCTCAGTTATCCGTAGTATATTGTTTTAGTGTATACAGCAATGCTGTCGATATTGAATAAGATGAAAAAAAGGCAAAACCAAATTAACCGGAAAAGTTGAATCTAGTACACAAAATCGCCTAAATTAAATTTTGTTTAACATTTTAAAATGAATAAGATTTTCAGAAAAGAAAACTATTGAAAATTTCAATATGGAAAATAACAAGGATTCCAAAGTAAATACTTTTTTTACTTTTGTGAAGAAAATATGTAGTGAGGCATATGTAGTCAAAGCAGCACATCATCATTATTTCGATTAACCTTATGATGCATATTTTACGCCAAACACGTTGTGCAAAACTTATGGGTTGGATACATCGAATAGGAGTAGAGTCTTCTTTTTTGAAGCCAATAATTTGGGTGAAAGATCCAACCGGACATAATGAAGCAAGAGATAAAAGACCAGAACAAAACTATATATTCCCGCCTTTACTGCCGCACTTTCAGTACAACGTCAACAAAGTAGCCAAACCAGCGAGTCCAGATAAAGATGCACAGGCAGCAACAACTGTTTGCACTAATCGGATTGATGTGTACGATGCAAATTGGACACCCGACATTCCGAATAAATTGTAGAACACTGCTTCGATTATAAATAAGGAAAAAATAAAAGATAAAACATATTTGTGAATGTGTAGCCAAGCTATTAACCAAAAATGGTGATGGTTGGTGGTGCGATTTTAAAGCACTAGATGCTTTTTTTCCAACCCTATGCCTAAAACGATGACCTGAAAAATATTGCTCTGTGTTAGGGAAAGTAATGCGTAGAGAGTAGGCATTTCACACCTAATAATGTTGTAATTTATAGTTCGATTTGCTTGAATTTTTTTATTTATTATTATAATTATTTATTTTTTTTTTTTTTTGTAAATAAATAGTTTCCTTTCGCAAGGACCGTTTCCAATATGCTTAAAATTTAGAATAAAGGTAGCTTTTTGCGATTTAAACGAACAAACGTCTATGAAGGCTTCTAAGTTACAGGAGCTAGCCAAGTAACTCCTTTTCCGCGATAGAGGTTAGAAAACAATAAAAGATTCCAAAAATTTGGTCTCACGCAACATTATAAAACCTTTTCTGAAGTGTAATTTTTTAACTTCTAAATTGAACAGCATAATCAATAAACAAGCAACTAGCTATTGGAGTTTAAACCAATACAAAACGTCTGCCCGATTACTAAGTTCAGAAGTATTTATAATTAAAAAATATATATATATTATAGAGTGTTTTAAATGAAAACATACAAGTAAATGTGCGAAAACAATATTAAGCATATCACGAATAATAAATAGCTAATATATGTAAGTGCTAGTGAATAGATAGATAGAAAGATAGAAAAGCACATCGAGACAAAGATTGTGGGGGGGATAACCACCACATCTGGGCCTCTCCCCCTAACCTGCCTGAATCCTTCAATTGCTCCATAAAATCCTTGCCCGTTATATCCACCAATGAATTTGGATCCATATTCGATAAAGAATCCAAATCCGGATCGCTCAACACCGACACATTGCATAGATTATTTTGCAGTTGTCCGACCAATTGTTTAATACGCGCCGTCTCAGTCGCTGCATCGGTGGTATCGCCAGGCTGGTCGCCTGCGCCGACACAAACACCACCGCCGCTGCCACCACCGCCACCAACAATGCCGCTATTACTGCCGCGGTGATGACTGGTAATGGTGACGTAGTTAGTGGGCTGCAAAGAGATGAAAAAAAGAAGCACAATTATATTTTATGTAAATTTATTAAATTTATGCAAATTTATTTTAAGCAGTTAAAGGTTAAACATTAAAAAAAAAAATTTTTTAAATTGGTATTTTTTGCTATTTTTTAATGCTAATCTTTAAAAATATGACAAAATTTTCATAAATATTATATCTACTAGCAGTTCATTCCTTCCGTTGTAAATTGTGGTGCAGTATTCTTTCCATTTTTTTCCATTCCTTGCTCTTTTTTATTCAAACACAACAATGAAAAGTAACGAGATAATGCCAACTCGCTGTCAAGCATTCGCTAGTTTTGTCATTGCGGCAATTTGTCATGGCTTGCCACCGTTAATATTTATGAGCCTTTGAATTTTGAATTATTGAGCAAACTATGTACAATATACATGGCAGTCGTGGAAAAAAATCAACCAGAATAACATTGTTTTTTTTCAGCATCCTACAAAGTGGATAACGGAATTTTAAAAAATATGTATAAAAATAGTGCGTCAGCAAACAGCTGAGCTGACTTGTAGTAAAAAAATTCAAGTACTCAATTTATTAACAGTGTTGTTGCGAATCTTAAATATTGGTTAGATGAGAAATCGCAATAAACGTTAACACCAAATTGTGAACTTTTTTATTATTCTAAACATTAATATTTTCAAACTTTACAATTCAAAAAAAATCGTGAATATTGGATATCAACATATGTCTTAGAAAAATACATTATTTATTGTATGCTTCACAATAAAAATATTTATAGCTGAAAATTTTGCTGAGAAATATGAAAAACCATATATTGGATCGCTCAGCAACCGGACGACGCCTTAGAATTGTTTAAATCTACTACAAAAATGGAGATTCAAGCGTAGCCACGTTTCGTGCTATAAGAGGAGATTATGGACTGCTAATGTCCAACTACCCATGCAATTGGTAAAATTTTGAAGAAATTTGAAGATACTGTATCGGTTACAGATATTCTAAGGTCTGTGCATCATCGTTTTCCTCGTTCCACCTCAAATGTGGCTGTTTTAAGTGAAAGTATAGCCGAATACTCGAACATGTCTATTTCTCAACGATCTCAAGAGCTGGAACTTAAACAGACAGCAACTGAAGCCAGCTGACCATTCAAAGCACCGTAGTTATGTCGATTGAGTGCTTGTACAACAAGCAGTTGACCGCGATTCTTCTAACAAATTTTTTTTCGGCGACGAGGCATATTTCTTTTGGTGGATACGTAAATAAGGAAAATTTTCGCATTTGGACTCATAGAATTCTCACATAATTGAAGAGAGACCATTACACCCCAAAAAACTTACTGTCTAGTGCGCTCTTAGGTCCGGACGTATGACTGGACCTTAATTCTTTGAAAGACTTTACCTTAATTCTTTGAAAGACAGTCACAATTTTTTGGCCTACAAGAACACGACTTGGACATGCCACACAACACGAGCGAATATAGCTTTATTGCAATAGAAATTTTCTGGCCGCGTAATCTGTCGTCTTGAAGATGGCAATTGGACACCAAGATCGTGCGATTTGACACCGTTGGATTTTTTTTTTTTTTTTTTGTGAGGCTACACGATAGACCGTGTTTATGCGGTAAAACTTGTAACTCTTGATAACTTCAAAACCAACATTCATCAAGTTATGGCTGAGATACCGCCCGTGCAAAAAAGTGGTCGAAAATCACCTCAAACAGATCAAAGTTTGCAAAGATTCACGAGGCGGTTATTTGAATGATGTAGTATTTCACATATAATGCCAGAATTTAAATTTTATAATAATAGAGAAATTTCAAGAAAAAATTATTTGAAATGCATATTATTTACATACGTTTGCTTTGAAAACCGCAAAATGGATATCCCGTTTTGTGAATATAAGCGAAAAACAGAAAATGCCATAATATGAGATTTTTCTAAGATAAAAATAACAATTATATTTTTTCGTTAATTTTTTTTTTACACTCCTAATTAACCCCAAAACAGAATGAGCTACTGCTGAGCCTCTCCGACGTTTATCCGTTCAGCTCATCAGTTCTCAAATAGATAAAAAAGCAATGTTGTATTCTTTAAAATTTCCTTAAAAACTGTCTGACTAACCGAAATATTGCGGCTGTATCTCAATTAGTACGGTTTGGCAAGAAATGTCGTAACTTTATTATTATTCCGTCGTTCCAATATTCCGAACATGCGTTGGAAAGCTACTGTCATTGTGCTTGTTTTCAGTAAATGTCGATCATTTGAAGCGTAAACAACAATAATTTTTTTCACCGAAAAGTATTTGTGCGGCATTACGACAACAACTGGCCAACCAGCCAAATCAACGACAAAGCCAAATATCCATTTCGCCAAGGTATTGCTTTGTATTTTGTGGGATCAAAAGGAGGTACTATATTATTAGCTTCTAAATCCGGGTGAAACTAACAACACCAACTCAGCAAAGTAAAGCGATCGGTTGCCAAAGAAACGCCAATGCCGTGCCTGATCATGACAATGCCTCACATTGCAATACCGATTAAAAACTATTTGGAAAACAGCTGCTATGAAGTTTGGCCTGAACTGCCTTACAGTTCAGAACTTGCTTGTGACCAACTTTTGTTCCGGTCGATGTCAAATGCCCTCATTGGAGTTATAGGTTTATACCAAAACAAATGAAATTTGATTTACCTACAAGTCGGCGCAGTACTTTTAATAAAGTATTATACATGCCTCAATAGTATTGAGTAAAATAATTGATTCCAATTCTAGTAACCTAGCGGCCACCCCATTTGAAGAAGATTTATTTACTTAAATAAATGAACAGCACAAAAAGGTCTGGAATTACTAGAAATTTCTTCCTAAAAGACGATAATATAGTAGAGAGCCGACCACAGAATTCAACAACATTGCCAGTCCCACTGCTGTGAAGCCGGTTTTCGGCACATACAGGTAGCATATTTCGCATTTAAACAACTCTATATATCGATAATAACGGACACTAATGAAACACCTAATCTATATAATAATTCATCATTCTCTTCAAAAAACCTAAATCCCTAATGCTTTTCAGTTTTCAATAGTTCTCCTAAAGTGGTTTCGAGAGTGGAAGTGAAAAGGTAGACTAGTAGGCAAATTTTCTAGTTAAATAAAGGGTGTTTTTTATAGAGGTATAGAAATTTAAGTTGGCATTACTTTTCAAGATGGCGATCGATTTAACAGCTGTCAAGTGATTTATTCTCAGTTTGGTTTGGCAATTCATCGTGAATAGACTCACGCCTGAACAACTCTTGCAAATAGTGCAATTTTATTTCGAAAATAATGGTTCTGTGCAGAAAACTTATCGCCCACTACGTCCATTTCAGCGATGTTTAGCGCTGAAGCGCACTTCTGGTTGAATGGCTACGTCAACAAACAAAACTGCCGCATTTGGAGTGAAGGTAATCCTCAAGTGTATGTTGAAACACCGTTACATCCAGAAAAACTGACTGTTTGGTGCGCTTTATGGGCTGGTGGAATCATTGGTCCGTACTTTTTGAAAAACGATGGTGGCCAGAACGTTACAGTCAATGGTGATCGGTATAGAGCCATGATTACTAACTTTTTCATTCCTGAATTGAATAGCCATGATGTCCAGGAGACAAGACGGCGCAACATGTCACACAGCTCGTGCCACAATAGATTTATTGAAAGACACGTTTGGTGACCACCTAATTTCACGTTTTGGAACTGTGAATTGGCCTCCAAGATCTTGCGATTTAACACCGCTAGACTACTTTCTGTGGGGTTATGTAAAGTCATTGGTATATGCGGATAAGCCACAAACGCTTGACCATTTGGAAGACAACATTCGCTGTGTTATTGCCGATATACGGCCACAAATGTTGGAAAAAGTCATCGAGAATTGGAGGTCCAGATTGGACTACATCCGCGCCAGCCGTGGCGGTCATATGCCAGAAATCATATTTAAAATGTAATGCCACAAGATTATCTTTCGGATAAATAAAATTCATGTCAATCGAATAATCCATCGTTGTTTTATTGCAGTTGGCTAATAACGGCAATAATCATTTTGACTTTTAGCAACTTCGGGAGGACAGAATGATAGAGAAGGAGCTTAAGCTTCTCATCGCTTTTCACTTTTCAAATGATAAACAATGAAAAAAATCTTAAACTACTGAAAGTCAAATCTTGTAATTAAATATTCGATACTAATACATTCAAACGCAAAATATTGGTGCGGGGGTCAACCATGGACACAATGAAAAAGCTGACCAATGAATGTCACAAGCGAAGTATAGAAAGAATGTGACACCGACTTATGATCTAAAGAATTTGTGGTGAAAGTCATGGATCTGTACACGAGTAAGTTTACTGTTCTGGAACATACTCTGCAGTGAAATGCTGGGACTCTTTCGAATATTCTAACGATATCATAGAAATTGTAATGGACAAGGAAATCAGCTAAATTGAGGGGCTATGCGACGACTCTGCTCGAGGAAACACAAACTGGCTCACAGCAGAAAAGATTTAACTATCAGGACAAAAAACTGAAGCAGTGCTGATTACAAGCTGAGAAGGAATAGAGAAAGCTACACATATCGAAGGTTATCTGAGTGATGGGTGGCCCTATCGTGTGCGATGGCGCCTGCGTTAACTTACATGATGCCCAAACGGGTACTGTTAATGCAGCACAGAACATAACATACGCCAAGAAGCAATATATGTGATTCGGCTAAGTGCAACCGGAGAATTCCGCGTTTCATAAGTGAAATGAAATTCAATAGAAATTAATAGCAGAGACACTGGAGCATGGTGGTGAAAGGAAGGTGGGCGTACAAGTTAATCGCAGACGTGCAAGACTTTGTGGAGAGAAAGCACAGATTGATTACGATTTGACACAGAGCAGACCAGGAAGGGATACATGAAGAGAAAAAATGGCTGAGATTGGTCTGATGAAATGTGTAACGACGGTTCTACCAAATAAACTACAATCGGTGTTAAGCGTTTGGTACATAGGTGTATTGCTACGAAAGTCCATATAATAAGATAATACTTACTGAGCGTGCGGTACGCTTAGGATTCATTTTACGTGCAGTCTAAGACTGACAGTATTTATAAAGGTTTCTTTGAAAACCAAAGCATAATAATTTTGCATATAAGAAAAATTTAGGCTTGGTAACTCCTGAAACGATTCTAAGTTGAACTTTTCTCCGAGTCTAGATGTAAGGATCGAATTTTCAACAGATATTGGAAAGTACTTTACTTTTAAAAATAAAAACAAAAATAAAACTTTGAGTGGTTTTTAAAGGGTTTTAATTTTTTTAGAGACTAAAAAATAAGAGGGATTTGGAAGAGAAACTTTGCTATTCAAACCTTTTTCCTGAATTTCTATTTTTTCACACTTAACAAATTAAAATTAACATTTTCTCTCAAATTTCAAATTTACCAATCATTTCCGTTCATTTAAGCACTTGTAAATGAACTCAAGCTTATGTAAACCCATTCAACGGTATTCTTATTTTTCATATTCTCCTTAAACACTCGACCGCTCCTTCGAACAAACAAAAGCTGCCAACCAAAGAAAATTATTTATGCTTAACTCATTTAACTAAATGAATTAAAAGACCAACCAAGCGTTAACTATGAAAGTATGTTAGCAAGAAAAGGGATTGTCAACGAAACTCGAAATAGGGGAAAAAGAGAGGTAGGCAAGGAATGGCATAAGAAGCAGATAAGCATGGCCGAAACAAAGCTCTACACGAGTGCAGGGCAAGTGCAGTTCAACTCTCGGCATTGTCAACGAAAATTAGCACACTTAAGACGCCTGAGTAAACTCTCACATCGTCTTTGCTTATTCACATTCTTTTGTGTTATCGATATGTAAGTTGTACAATAATATACATATATATATTTAGCTGTGTGTGTGTTAGCGTAAATTTAAGCGTGTCTTTAAGTAAATAAAAGCGTATTCTTTATACTTTTTTCCTGTCCACTCGTTAGTGCCTTAAGTGGCTTTTGATCCTGAGTAGCAACGCCTGCACTGACGTTAAGTATTTCACTCCCGGATATATGTATATGCAAACATATATACATACATAAAAAGGCAGGCGAAAAAAGGCGTAGTAACGGAGTAAAATTGAAAAGAAGCGAAGAAAATATTTTAATTACTAAAAGTATTCCCTTTACTATGCTTTTCATACCGTTATTGTAGCGTGCTTTGTTTCACGGTTTTTTTTTTGTTTCTTGTGCTTAAGTTTTTTATTTTTTAATTATGTGGAAATTGGAAAGTTTGCCCCAAACGAAAATAACTTCAAGCAAAAGCGGCAAAATTTTTATTCGCTTATTAATTTTTCATTATTTGGAATATTTGGTGGACTAATTTGAAAATTGTCTCAACAGGAGAATCTAATTAAAACTCGATTCAAGATTCGGGCTGTCCTAAAGACTAACTGAGGTCAAATAGGATCTTAAGTCCTACTAAGGCTATCTGATGTACCTCAAGGCAGTCACATTCGTCCCTTACTGTTCTTGTATTCAATAATGATTTCCAAATGTGGCTCTTCATTCTAAAACACTTATGTTATGTATACAGATGTTCCCAAGCCCTTTAAATCAACTCGTTCTATAGCAATGCGAGCTTAATGTAATTGAAATGAACCTTTCCAATATTATGTTTATATGATACATAATTACAAGGTAGAATACGGAGCTATGCAATGACCAAAAACAATTATTTCACATATGGTTCAAGCAGCTCACGACCGGTACGGTCCTATGCCAAATATCCTCCAATGAAAAATCAAAAAATGCCTAGGCTGAGACCACCCTTTTGATGACGAGCTATGCAAACACTTAAGGGATCACTACTTGAGGGCATGCACCTGGAATGTCCAGTCCCTAAATTGAGAAGGTGCCGCCGTCCAGCTGGTTGATGTTCTCGTAAGACCCCTGGCGGTGGTGATGGCCCAAGAAGAGCGATGGACAGACAAGTACAGATGAAGGTAGGTCCTTGTGAAATCTACTACAGCGGTCATATAAAAGAGCGAACATTTTGCTTTGTGAAGGGAGAGAGACTCCGTCGACGAGTCCTGTCATTATCTCCGGTGAATGAACATATATTTGCGTCTGCGCCTGATGTAACAGAAAACGATGTGGCCAAAGTTACGTCCTACGAGAGGTTAGAGTGCACGATGTCAAAATTTTGTCAAATAAATTTAACGCCAGGATGTGCAACAAAGGTATTTTTGGTGCAACAGTCGGAAAACCCAGTCTTCATAATGAAAAAACTCCGAACGGGCTGAGGCTGATCGACTTCGTTGGAACATGAAATATAGTTGTCTGTAGTATTAGATTCCAGCACACCGAAAGTCAACAAGCTACACGTTTAAAAATAACCAAGCCGTTAGATACCAAACGAGGTTTCAGACAGGGTGACTCTTTAAGTCCTCTATCGACGAATTGAAACCAAACTCTACAAGCAGCGGATTATTGCCGTCCTGTTGTAAGGTGCAGAAGCGTGGACGATGTCGATGTTTTTAAGCTTTAGAAGTTTTCAAAATAAAAGTTTTTATTAAAGAGTTATGACATTTTACGCGTTGGTAACACCAAATACCGCAGAGGATGCACCGATAGGCTTTACGAACTATACGACGACATTGACATAATTCAGCGAATAAAAAGATAGCAGCTACGCTGGCTAGATCTCAAAGTGCTCCAGCTTGGAGAGAATTCGATGGAGTACCCCACTGGTGAAAGCAGAGGAAGAGGAAGACCTGCAATCTGTTGGAAGGGTCAGGTGGGCTTTTTCTGTTATTTTCAACTGCCGCGAAACAGCGAAGAGAAAGAACGAGTGGCGCGGCTATAATATTAACAAAAGAAGAAGAAGAAGAAGAAGAAGCAGAAGAATAAGACAAAAGGTGTCCAAGCTTCTTTTAAATGAACCATGCTACGTGTATTAATAACTTAGATTTTGCACAAATCAATACCTATTATTCACTGCTATTGAGGCTTATTAGTTTGTTTTATTTTTAACAAGTACACTGAAGACACTCACCAATAAATACAACACGGTCGTGATGTGGGTGCCCGGACACAGGGACATTCCAAGCAATTGCACGGCAGACGAGCTTGCGAAAAAAGGGAGCCTTCTTACCACAGTAAACCAGGCACACGATGCTGGTTTACCTCTGTCCACGGCAAAGTATATGCTAAAGCTGACATTTGCCGAAAAACATATACTAGATGGCTGAATGAGATCACGTGCAGCGTGGCCAAAATTGGAAGCTTCTTATCCTCTTAGACCGGATCTGTATGAGTGTGGCTCTAAGGAAAAATAATAGGTTGCCACTCTAATGACTTTTGCCGCAGCTGTGGGGAGGAACGATAGAAGCATCCTTTGAAGATGGCATGCATGGCACAATTTCCTTGGGAAAGCTTCTTTGACTGCCTCGCTGAGCTTGCTTTAGCAAAAATTAATAATTTTGTGGCTTATATAAGACATAAGAATTAGTTCGCACATTTGAGAAGGTAAAGGTGATATAAGCCTCAACTGCGGTATCACGATGGGCCTCTTGGCGTAAATGTGTTGGTCACTGACCAACAACCGCCTCAACTCAACTCAACTGCATTGATAAGAAATGTTATCAGTAGTTGATTCCTACTAAGCATTCCCTTTAAGATCATCTATACACTTTAGTGACTTGTTCACGCAAAACATACTTTTACAAGCATGACTTTGGGATGCTTTGTAAAAGATGTAAATCCCATTCACCCGACATTCATTCTTCCGGATCGGTTTTCTGGACTAAGGGACATTTAATGAGATTTAAAAAAAAGTAATTTCCTTCTCTATCTTCTACACAGACTCTTAATTTCAATAGTTTGTAAAAGCTTCTTAGCAGGTCTGTCGGTGTTCGGTGTAGACGCAAGTGTAACTGTGACCTTCATTGACTGGTCTCAACTTCATGCCAACTACTCAAGCAATTGGCAAAATTTTAAAGAAATTTGAAGATACTGGATCGTTTTGCTCGTTCCACCTCAAATATCGCTGTTGTAGGTGAAAGTGCAGCCGAAGACCCGAATGTTCTCAAGGTCTGAGGATTTCTTACGGCCCATTTTGGCAAATTTTGCACTTTGATTTATACCTACATCCATTTATAGTCTAGCTCACACAATAACTGAAGTCAGTTGACGATTCACAACGTCGTAGTTACATGTGTTGGTGCTTGAACAACCAGACGTGGATCACGATTTTTCAAACAAAATTTTCTTCAGTGACGGAGCACATTTCTCACTCGATGGATACGTAAATAAGCAAAATTTTCGAATTTTGGGCTCCGAGAATCCTCAAATAATTGAAAAGAGGTCATTACTGTCTGGTGTGCTATTTCGTCTGGAAATATGATTGGATCTTACTTCTTTGAAAACGATAACGGAGAGACTGTCACTGTCAATTCAGAGCATTATGGTCGTATGCTAACCGATTGTTTTTTGGCCTGTAATTGAAGAACACGACTTGGACAATATGTGATCCAACAAGATTGGCGATTTGATACAGCTGGACTTTTTTTGTGGGCTACGCGAAATGGATAACCTTGTATAACTAGCGACCTTTTTTGTTTATTAATCTGGAGCCCCAATAACTTCTGCTTCACATTGTAATCTTCTCCAGCTAAAAATCTATCTCAGATGGTTAAAAAAAAATCTTTAATTGCCACAGTCTATTTTTAGGAGTGATCGAGATTGACTGCAGCTAATTCGTTGCGAAATAGTGAAGAAAGGTATGCTCTAAGTGGTTTCTTATATTTAATACCTGGTAAGAATTAAAATTGGTTAAAGACATGCTTTTCTATTTCAAAAAGGTCGTAGAAAAATTAAGATTTTCAAAGGAAATTAAAATCAATTAACGGGTAACGCGCACGAGAAGATGAAAGTTGGCACGTTGGTTTTAGCGTAGGGTTGTGGCCATCACTGGTTATGAGAGAAACTTTTCCCAGTTGCTTGAATTCATTGATTTAATGTCGTCTAATTCAGGCGGAATATGCGGAATATTTAATTACGAGTAGTTTAAATTTTTGGAAGAATTACGACATCAATTTCCTTCAAGCAAATTTAATATTTTCATCTGTATATTTCACTAAAACTCTATCTCAGTGCGCAAAAAATAACTTTTGATGTTAAAGAAAAAGAGTAACGGAGTAAAAAGTTATCAAGCCACAGAAGTTGTCTGTGAAAAAAGGAATGAAAATCGTATAGAAAAAAATGCTTTTCTCGACATTTTCGGAATGTTGAATTTTTTTTTTTTTTGCAAGAATCATTTCACAACCAAACAGCAAGCTGCTTACTAAACAACTTTGTGAATGCGTAATGACAGAAATGCGAATGACAAAAACTACTCTACATCATTCCTAAAAATACGAGCAGCTCAGCAATTCAGCTATTTAGAGCAGAAGTTACATAGTTTTCACTTGGAATGCTAACAAATTTTGACAGGCACTCACAACTGTCAAAATATATCAACGAAAACGGGAGGATGCCGCACTATGGTACTATACGGTGGCGCTGACGGTGGTGTGATGATGGTGACAGTTGTTGAATTGCCAAAGAAAGTCGGAAAGCAAAAGTGAAAAAATTTGAGTCAAAATAGAACATATAAAGCTGGAAATATTTTGGATGAAGAAGGGTGAGCAAAGTAGTAGACAAAATTCCTGAAAGTGAAAGTTGTTGAGTAAAAGACTTAAGAATAAGAACAAGCAATAATGCCATTTTGAGTAGAGAATTTATAAAGATGCTTATACAATATAACGGTCTTAAATATACAGTATGTGTGAAAAATTTTTTGATATAAGGCACTTAACAGTGCAAAGGTACACCATATTTTGTCATTTCTTGTACCACTGTAAGCAGATAAATACTTGTAAGCCTATAAATATGCAGTGAAGCGCATTTTTGAGTACAAAACGAAAATATGAGGGAAGGCGAATACTTAAAGGAGGCCAAATATTTTGTAAGTATAAGAAACTGTACAGGTGTAAGTATATTTTACTACAGTTAATTTTTAATGTACTTATTTTTTTGTAGATACAACACAGTATGAAATAAACCTAAAAAAGAGGTGGAAAGCTGAGTACGAATGCTATGAAAGCTCTTAGCAGCTTATAAGTACAAGAGCTCTTAGCAACTTAGTTATCGGAAGAAGAAAGTTTGAATTTAAGTTAAAAAAATGTCAACAAAAAATGTGTAGAAAATATCTAAAAAACAAAATTTCAAAGCTCTCTCTAACAAAATTCATAGCATAGTGGTTCATATATGAATTTTGAAATTTTTAGGCGAAAAGTTTTCGATTTCATTCCTTATAATATTCATAAATTGTTTCATTGTATCTTTCCCACTCCAATGAAAAATTAATTTAAGTCTCGCATGAGAGACCCCTGTAAATGTTTACAATTGTAACCATTACAATCTAAGAGTATTCAGAATGTTTTTTCAACAGCCAAGATCGCACTTGCCCCTATGCAACAAAAAACGCCTGTGAACAAAGACAAGGGAGATTCAACTCGAATCTTAGAATTTCTTGCTCACAAGCCAAGAAACCATTGACCCTCGGCAAAATCGAAAGACGAGACACCAACTACACGAGGAAAATACCTAGAGGTGAAAAGAAAAACTAATTGCATTTCAAATTTACCTCAAAAATTTCCTGTAAGACCGACAAATGCAATCTAGTAACTGACAATCAGATAACTTTGAATTTATGGAGAAATCACTTTCTTCAGCCTGTTCAATTGCAGTGCTAAAGAAAACACTGAAGATGGCGACTTCAACCCTCGATTATTGACACGCGGTTATAAAGAAATTCGAAAAGTGATTAATACGTGAGGAGTAATAAAGCGTGGCAGATCGTCTGAACTATTCACGTTTGTATGAAAGACTGAAAGCCATTGTACGCACTTAATGGGCCTTAGGAGTGTGGGTAGATATTCACCATACGGAAGATTCCGGACATGCTGGACAAGACCAGAAACGCGGTCAGCCAGTGCTTTACAACTTTAAACTACAGGTATGGCAAAGAAGGTATTTCGGCAGAACTTTTTGAAAATTCAGCCTGCATGGTACGTACGCTACGAGGATCTAACAATTACTCGGATCACTATCTTGTAACAGAAAAGATTTGCACCTCCCTCTATGCAGCAAAGGCTCGAAAATTCTGCGAAAAGATGGGACAACTTACAGATAGAAGGTTTCAAGATCGGAGTTACTCTTGTAAGACCAAAGGAGGTGAGTCGGGGGCTGATGTCCAGAGTATACTGAATTTATCTTAACACCACTCCAGCCTACTGAATGGCAGTGATAAGCAAACACCAGGAGTTGGCGAACCCGATTCCACACTCGCTAACGATGGAACAGTTGTTTCACTGCCCGAGTATGAAGACGTTCAATCGGTCGGGCTAAGGGATGTCGACGATTGCAACGTAAGTGCGCTCTGCCCAGTCCACAAAAAAAAATACCGCGCAGTCTGCACCAATTACCGTTGGTTAAATCTTCCATATATCGCATATACGACACTGAAGAGCGTATCGTATGAAAAACTAAAAACCACCGTCAAAAAACTGATAGAACTTTACCATCGTGACTTTAGACCTATATAATTGACCCAATATTTACATGTCTCAAATCTTGAAAAAGACCTGTGAAAATATCAACACACACCATCTTTTTCATCGATTTTAGAGCTGCCTTCGACAGCACGAAAAGGAACTGCCTCTACGCCGCTATGTCTGAACTTCGTATCTCCTACTTCTTATATGGCTGTGTAAGCGGAGGTGTTGTTAAGCAACACCAAAAGCTCCGCTAGGATCGGGAGGACCTCTCGGAACCGTTCGATATACCAAACGAGGTTTTAGGCAGTGTGGTACATTGTCGTGTGACTTCTTCAATTTAAAGCTGAAGAAAATTATAAGAGCTAATTAGACAATATACAACCGTTTACAAGAGCGTTCAATTGCCTGCGTATGCCGATGATATTGATGATATTGGCCTTACCAATCGAGCCGTAGAAACGATGAGAATGGCTGTGATAGTAAACGAGCTTTGACTGACACCTCTTTGATAGTCATAGCTATGAAGTTGCAGGCAACTTTAGATTAGATTGACATTTCAGTGGAAAGATCAGGTGGAAAAGATCTGTTTGCTCTTGGTATACTCATGTGGAAACGAATTGCGGAGATAAGAAACGATTGGCGATTGGCCAATGTTGATTCGCCTATAATCGCGTAAACTGTGATACTTCTGAAGACGTACAAATAAATTAAGCGGCAAATGAAAAACCACCAACCACCAACTGCCAAGAAAACGCCTGTAGATATGCAAAGATTTCTAATATGTATGTAATGCCTTCACTCCTATGACATTTATAATAATTGCAATAAGAAATGTGAGTTTATCTGGGAAGAGAAAATCTGTTTGCATGTTGTTGACACAACTAAGCTGTGGTTGAAAGTGTTGCCAGAAGGAAATCAAAGTAAATAAAAGCCAAGACACAAAAAAAAAAGAAGAAGCTCTGCACCATTCGTACGCCTCAAGTGACAGAAAAACATAAATTTTTTTTTACTTGCACGGTAAGAAAGTGAATGCGAATGTGCGTACATATATAATGATAACAAAAAAATGGAGTACAAAACCATCTTCAGAATATAAAAAATGTAAAAATTCAAATAAATATATTAGAATAAAAAAAAAAATTAAATTTTCAAAAGCGAAATGTACATAAATATGTATGAACGCAAAGGGTTGTGTATGTATCAGTGCAACCTTGCTAGTCTATCAGGAAATTAAAACCGACAAGGAGCGGTGAAAACATTAAGATGAAGATGCAGGAAACGGAAACGGAAGGTAATGTCTTTTGGTACTGAAAAACATAACTAAATTTACACATACACCAAAACATGCATACATATATACACAAAATATATGCTTATTTGTACACAATTTTCGGGTTAGTATATGCACATGTGTTTATTATGTATGCCACCCTGACACTTTTATTACAAACTTTATTGCACAAGCAAACAGGTTAAATACTTATACCTCGTTGTAGCGCATCAATACATTCGCATAAACTTAATAAGCAAGAGCTTGAGGGTGATTTGTTACTTGCAACATTTTACAGCTTTTACAACTACTAGTTACTGCTGCCACGTATGTCTGCAGCCAAATAAAATGTTGGAAAAGTTGTAAAATTTCCTATAAGAAATTTTGTGCAAGCAAAAAGGCCAAAAAGAAAATTTGACAAACACACGTGTGCATGCAGTCTTTCATATCTATTTACTTTTGTACGTATATAGAATTTTCTTTACACCATTGCATACGTACATACATGCATACATACATATGTATACATATTTGCAGCTCTTCATTGCACTTTTTGCTTTTTCAAGTATTTTGGTTGCACGAATGACTTTATAATTGAATTTTTTATTTTTTTTATTTATTTTTTTTTTTGAATTTAGTTATTCCGAATTATTTGACATTAACAAACGCATAAAAAATATGATTGTATGTACACATGTATGCACATTCAGATATAAATTCGTGGTGGTATAAGACATTTCTCTACTGAATAATAATTTTCAGTAGTTAAAAATAGGCCAAGACGACTGTGCGGACTAAAAAGCTTCCAAGAGCTTTCTTCATTGAAGCGGGATAACCATATAAAAAATGCTGTAGGTGTGGAGCTATTTTTTCGGAACTCCATCTACTACGGCTATTAGAGTGCGATATTTCATACTTTCTTTGCAACTGAAGACTCATTCCGTGGTGAGCCTTCCAGATTAAGGACTAGCATCTTTAAAACAATTCAGTTTTCCCTTTTATTTTTCTAAATAATGAAAGCACCGCTTGATGCTGTTAGATATCTCGTATCGCCTCTTCTGAAGGCTGTTTGGCCCAAAATGAAGTGATATGTTTCAACCAAAATGTAGGCAATCGTCCTCATACACTTTCACCAGAGGGTACTTAACCGAAAACTTGGAAGGCTGAACTATCTCCATCCGTCAGCGGTCTCTTGATTCGCTAAACTATTTGAACGTCGACGTATATCTTCGCCGTTGGTGATGCGCAAATGGCCATAAATCTTCAGTAAACCTTTCTTTAAAACTCCAGATCTCGACTCATCGGATGTTGTCATTGTCCAAGCTTCTGCACCATAAAGCAGAACGATAGTACGGCATCGCTTTTTTTTCAGCTTGGAGAAAGCAGAAGTAACGACGCTATTGGTGAAACCAATGATATCATTAAGCCACCATTGCTATGCTCTTACGAGTATAGCAGATTATACCTATAAAGAGTCATCCTGAGTGAACCCCACTTCAGTATCTAACGGCTTGAACATGCCCTTGAGGAAATATTGCGGGTGTAGCAGTTCTTGGTCGAAGAAAAGTTCAGGGTCGTTTCGGTATAAATTCCCGACAGCCGCGGGAACTATCGGATTTTACAACAGGCATGACATACCGTGGATAAATTCTTGAACCCCTAACCCGCCGTTGGTATCCATTGGGCGTTCTCGTTCATCCCTGCAATTAATCGAGCTAGAGATGCTTTCCTACCAAGTGATCAGAAGGTTCTGAACATCGATCTGTAAACCGATACATCTTTTCCTAATGCATTAGTCCGATGGGCCAGCGGTCATTTCGGTCGCATTCTCGCTCAATTTTTACTTCCTTAGAGAAGACCCTGGAAACACGCTACATTTCAGTGTGGACTCATTGGCATTGAGTTTGGAATATTTCCCTCTATTATATGTATACTCGATTTCTGATCTTCGTTGGCTATAGGTCAGATAGAAGTCATTGAAGAAGTAGCCCATTCTCCTACCGTGCGCCCCAATTAGACAGTGTACGGTTATTATGACGGTTGTAATGCTAATAAAAGTCCAATTTAAAAGAAATTGATATTTTTCTCTTCACTTCGACCATCATTTGAGTGCGAGATCTCTCTGATAGCAATGCATGTGATTTGTTCCCGGCCAACTGTTTTTAGTCCTACAGGGAGAGGCCGATTTTGGTAGCTATTTTGCCGAGGAAAAAGGTATGCCTGCAACGTATGCAGAATTTAATGTGGTTAGGATAGCTTCCTTTCTAACTAGCTCGTCAGCCGCACAGTTCAGGGGAATATGCCCATGTCCGGGGAAGTAGACTACATTCGCTTTGCCCACAGTCGAGACTTTGTTGAAAATTTCCCTGCAAGATGCACTTGTTCGTGAAAAGACTTATTGACATACTTCTTGGCAGTCAGAGGAGATTATTATAGGTTCGACACCGTATAAATGTGAAATTATAACGCGGATTCCACTTTTTTTTATTTATTATTTTTAATCAAAAGGCGCTGCAGCGGTCAGACGGGAATGCTCATAAAAAAAATTGGAACTTAACTCTAAACGAGCATATTAACATTTATACTCTTCTACTTAATGCTGAAGAGTCGGGAAGAGTTTCCAGCCTCAAATATAATGCTTACCTCTAAAGTTTTAACTACTCATGAGAAAAATTTTTTAAAAGAGACAGAAAGCCATAGAATGAAAAAAAAAGAGATAGAATGTTTAAAAAAAATTCATTATCTGCCAGCAAACATAATTTTTCCTGAAAAAGTTTCATATATGTTGACGCTTGAATTGCTTCGTAGAATACCCCCAAACCAGTTGCATAATAAAATTCAGCGATTGAAAACCAGTCCATTGCCAGAAGCGCTTATGCCAACACCCGTTTATCAAGATTATATTACATTTACAGTTATATAAAAATGGATTTGGGTGTCGATAAGCACTCAAGTTCGTTTATACGACTTTTACTTTGTATGCCCCTCGAAATATGTACACATTTCCGCTTATACTTTTGCGGTGCACCTTGAAAGTTTCTATGTATGTACGAGTATTCCTTTCTTAGCATTTTTCCTCCATCTTCACATATACTACTTATACATATATATTAATATATAAAATTCTTACTTATTCTATTTTTACCATTATTTCTCTCTCGTTCTCTGCTAAGTGTAACAATCATAATAAAATTGAAAATATAATAATTAAATAAAAATGATGAAAGCTTTTTGTTGTTCTTAATTGAATAAAGCAAGATGAAGTTTTTTTAAATTCTTTTTTAGAATTTAATAGTAATTTCAAAACGAACAAATATAAAAAGAAACTAAGGCAAGATTAAGTTTTAGGAAAGTCAAATGTATTCAAAGAAAATGGAAAAATGATTAAATTTTCTTAAGGAAATTGAAAATCCCTTTTCATTAATTTTTTTTTGAAAATTGTACAAAACTAATTTATAAAATTTTTTTTTTTTTCGAACGAGTGCATGAAGTGATTTTTTAAAATAAAATTACCAGTAATGGCCAACGAGTACATTTACAAATTCAGAAGTATGTCTCAAGTTTTCGAATCATAGTTAACAAATACTTATAAAGGGTGAACCAAGTAGAGGTACTTTTGCAAATGGCCAGATCATGCGTGAGTCGTGCCAAGCTGACATGTCACTTTTATTCAGTATTGTTTGACATTTCATCATGGAAACACTTACGCCTGAACAACGTTTACAAATCATTCAACTTTATTACGAAAACTCACGTTTTGTGAAGAATGTGTTTCGCGCGCTTCGCTCGCCTTATAATCAATATAATCGGCCTGCTGAGCATACTATTCGCAACATCATCATCCATCTTGAGACCTAGAATTCATTACTGAATAATATTCGATCAAATAGACCACGTCCAGCATGTATTTGACATCGAGATATTAAATTGAAAGCGTACAAAATACTTGCAGCTTGTGCAAGAACTGAAGCCGCTCGACCTTCCCAAGCGACATCGCTTTGCTCTATGGGCTCTTGAAAAGTCCCAAGAAGATCCGATATTTTCGAGCTAAATTTTGTTCAGCGATGAATCTCATTTCTAGCTCAATGGGTATGTAAACAAGCAAAATTGTAAAATTTGGGACGAAGAGCAACCAGAAGAGATATTTCTTCAAAAATAATTCCGGTGAGAACGTAACCATCAATGGCGACCGCTAACGCGCCATGATAACTGATAACCGACTATTTGATGAAATTGAAGGTCGTGATCTCCGCGACATTTAGTTTCAACAAGACGGCGCCATTTCAACAGACATCACATAAATCAATGAATCTATTGAGATAACACTTCGCTGAGCAGACATCTTCACGTTATAAGCCGGTCGATTGGCCACCAACATCGTGTGATATAACACCGTTAGACTTCTTTCTGTGGGGAGTCATCGAAAATTGGACTCAACGGATAGACCAAATGAGATGTAGCCGCGGCCAAAATTTGAAAGAGATAATCTTCAAAAAATAAATGCCAAAGGATGTTCTTGTTGATAATAAGCATTACCCATTAAAATGATTTTTTTCTGTGTTTTTTTCTTTAAAAAAGTAGGGAACCTCGAAATGGATCACCCGTTAAATAATCGCAAGTTAGCATATTACCTTGTGCTTCTAAAAATTTGCAACAACAAGAAAAAACAAATTGAAAAGTACTCAAAAGAAGAACGAAACAAAAAATTAATAAAATTAAAACAAAAAGCATTCTGAACCTTTGTCTTACTTGTTTTTGTCGCGAGTTTTTAATATAAACTGTCAGCAGCCGCCACTGTGTGGTACTACATACATTAATACATATAGAACCGAATTTTTAATCACATTCGAGTTCAAAAATGTGAAGATAAAAGGAAATGAAATGCATAAATTTGAGCAATAAAATCTTACCATAAATGTAAATGGGAATAAGCTGTTGAAGTGCGAAATGATATTGGAAATGGAATGAGTAAAAATTTTTATAAAGTATAATAAAAATAAAAAGTGAAAAAATTAAATTCAAGTGAAAAGAAGCATGTAAAAGAATATAAAATGAGGATGCAAAGTAATACAGTAGATATTGGGAGTGCAAACTTAATGCCTCAAAAATGCTTTTAAATATAGACAAATTATTCACTCTAGTAAAATAATTTAATTAAAAAATTTAAATGTATATATGTGTGTGGGATTTATAGTAAAATTCTCAGCCCGTAATAAAAGTGAAACTTTCAGAAATGCTAAGAATACTAACTGGCATTTGTACAGTAATATAGTAATAAGGAATTTAACCTGTCATGAGGCATGTGCCTCGAAATTCTGAACTGAAGGAATGGGCATACTCAATAAAGCGTATCACATCGTGTACCTTCCAATACATACATGCTTCAAAGCCGCTATGATGAAACAAGGAGTTCATATCACTCCAGCGAAGTGTTGAAGAACTCTTCAAACTAGCCAAGATAGCAAATGATAAGCTCTGCTGGAGGGAATATATAGACGTACTTAAGGAATATAAAAAGGAGATTCGAAATACCAAAAGGGAGTCGTAGAAAAGCTTCTAGTTAGAAAAGACAACCTAGACAGCGAGGATTCAAGAAAGCAAATACTCTTAGACAACTAACCAAAAAAACATGGAGAGTGTAGGAGGTAGCGTAGGAGATAGCGTAGAGTGCGTGCCATCTGACATCATAACGAAGGACAAAATTCTGTAATGCTGAGGGTATCAAAAGTGCTGGTACCTTACCTGATGCAATATATTAAGGATGTTTAAAGTTTCATCTATGTACCTATCCTATGGAGAGCGGCGAGGATCGTATTCTTACCGAAGGCGGGCAAATGAGTTCTCATTTAATTGAAAGGATATAGAAAAATATGTATAACTCCATTTCTTCTGAAGACATTCGGAAAGATTCTAGAGGTTTAGAATTAGAGATAAGCTTTCATAGGCCAACATATCGAAAGCGCAGCACGCCTATACGAAGGGTAGGTCCACTCAGAAAGCATCTCACTCACTAGCTTTAAATATAGAGAGAGAGAGCTCTAAGAGTATGTTTTAATATAAGTTAATAGTCTGGAGGCAGCCCAAATAGAGCATCCCACCTTATCATGGATAAAAAAAAGCTACTGAGCTTCAAGAAGATTAATATGGAATGGAACAAAACCAGACTGCTCAGATAAGCGTGGACCGGAACTTCTCAGGGGATGCACGGCCATCGCTCTTGTGGTCACTAGTAGCAAATACGATTCTGAAAAAATTTAAAGGGGAGCATCCTAGCTGATAACCTATGCAAACGATATAACATAGCTACTATACTAGTGATGTGCAAGTTTCCAGACACAATTAGTGACAGGATGAACTGCGCTCTAAGGGTCATACAGCGATAGGTGCGATATCGGCTAAAGAAGGGGTTAATTCCGGTAAGACGGTATTCTTAACAAGGAGATACCACAAGGAATCGGCCGAGGGTCAACGGAGTTAGGCTAATGGTTAGGAAGCATACCAAGTAGCTGGTAGTAATTTTGGGCAGCTTATGTGAAATCTCATTGTGGAAGAAAGAGTGGAAAGGACCAGAGGTACACTCTACACATGTAAGAAGATATTAGAGTTTGCATAGGGCCTATCGCATCACCTCATGCACTTGTGCTACACAGCGAGTGTCAAGCCAATCATGCTTTACGGTATCGTACCACCAAAAACCACTCCAGCGGCTGCATTAGAATAACCTTTCAGCCAACCACAAATCGAAGTCAGTTGCAATATTGGCGGCGTTAGGTGAATTCTACAATAATATTCATAACTTGATAAGCAGGAGATTGGTGGACAAATCCGGGAAAAGAAGACACATTTTCACTAGCTACCGAAGCAGTACAGAAAATACGCATGTCGCTAAGAACGAGGCACAATGAAATTTCCGAAAGGGCTGACAAACAGAACATGGTGAGATATGATACCTTAACGATGTGCAGGAATGCCATTATCACGTACAAAGGCACCACCGAAGAATGCTCATGAGGTATCGAAAGAACTAACGGTTGGTTATTGGTGTAATGACAGGTCACAAATCACTGGCATCACGCGCGTGCCTAATGGGCATTAGACAAGATGGCACATGCAAGAAGTGTAAGGAAGGATGCATTAGTGCGACGCTTGAACACCTCATGTTCTTATGTCCAGCTTTATCTGGAGCCAAGTTTTAGATATCTGGGAGCTTCGTAGTTTGCAGTTGCATCTTTCGTGATATTAGTTACTTCTACTTGGAAGATGCTGCCTTATATCAAATTTAAATTTTTCTAGTCATTTCAATCAGGGGTTCAGAGGCGCGTTTAGCCTAATTTCATTGCTTCGATATTTTGTTGTTGTTTGACAGACAATTTGTGGTACAGATCTAAGAAAAGTAAGGAGAATTTCAACCGCTTTTAATGCAGTTGATGAGCTCTTCATATAAGGACAGCTGCCAGCCACCGAACGATGGAAACGATAATACAAACATGGACAGGATAATACATACAAAAAACCATCTCATTATCCAATTTACTCTTTACAAAAATTATTTCCTCACATTCACTGTTTCGGCACTTTCCCGAAATTAAGTATGCTTGTGTTGTCAAAACTTTTTTATCGCACGTCAATATTCATTTACTCGAGACAGTTCAAGTGTCTCTACTTTGTACCTTTACCTTAGCTATGAGTGTATACTACCTGTATATATTAATACATACTTATGTATAGTTAGACTGCTATTTATGTGCACTAAATGTATTGTTGAGTGTATTGTTTTACTTTTAAGTGCCAGCTCACTATTTTCTTGCCACTTGCACACAGTTTTAAGTACTTTCATACAAAAAAAGTTTGTAGTTAGTGAAAAAATCGAATAGAAAAATAAACGCAACAGAACACGTTAAGCAGTTGCCTTGTCTTTTGCATATATGAAGCTCTGGAACGCTTATATAATTTTTCACTATTTTTCCTTGAAAATCTATTCAATGGCAGACTAAAAGTTCTTGAGTCCTTCGCCAAGGCACAGGTACTTTGTATTTCTCTCTCATTCATTTCTGCTTTCTTTTATTCATTACTCGGTTGGTGGATATACTTTTTGTTCGATAGTTTCTTAGCAGTTTTATTTATTTATTTTCTTATATTCTTTGCTTGTATTTCTTTTGTTCTTTTCGCCCTGTCATGCCACTTATCATTTCGATCTAAAATTTCATTTTAATTTGCCAAAATGTTTAATGGTATCATCTACAGTTGTCTGGCTCTTAACTTTTACCTTTCACTTTATGTGGAAAACTTTTACTTCTTCTTACTCAATACCGTTAAAATGCAGCAATAAGTTTCTTATGCACAGTAACCAGTTGTAAGCTGAAACTTTAAGACTTCTTACTGGCCTTCGGAAAATATTGAAAACGTTTATTCACTTGTTATTCGAACGAATGAATACAAGGCATATCCACAAAGTAAATTTTCTGAATTTTTTTAGGTTTTAAAATTTTGTATCTAAACAGAAATAAATACGTCATACTTTAGTACATCATATAAGTTTTTTTTTTTTGCTAAGGTCGCCATTCCTCTCTATGCAGATGGTGAAAAGGGTTATCAGTTTATTGATGCATTACTCAAAGTAGCTCAGACATAGCGGCGTAGAGGCATTTCCTTATCGTGCTGTCGAAGACAGCTTTAAAATCGATAAAAAGGTGGTGTGTATCGATTCTTTTCTCTCGGGTCTTCTCCAAGATTCGGCGCATGGTAAATATCGGGTCAATGGTGGATTTACCAGGTCTAAAGCCACACTGATAAGGTCCAATCAGTTTGTTGACGGTGGGCTTTAGTATTACACACAATATGCTAGATAAGACCTTATATGCGATATTAAGGAGACTGAATTTGATATACCCACGAAACTCATACGGCTTTGAAAACTGACTCTGGATAACACCAGAAGCGCGGTCAGAATTGGGAAGCACCTCTCCGAGCCATTCGATACCAAACGAGGTTTCAGACAAGGAGACTCTTTATCGTGTGATTTCTTTAATTTGATGCTGGAGAAAATAATACGAGCTGCAGAGCTAAACAGACCAGGCACAAGAGTGTGTAATTTTTGGCGTAGGCCGATGATGTTGATATAATTGGTCATAACAACCGCAATGTAAGATCTGCGTTCTCCAGATTAGACAAAGAAGCGAAGCGAATGGGTCTGGTAGTGAACGAGAGCAAGACGAAATATCTCCTGTCATCAAATAAACAGTCATCGCATTCGCGACTTGGCTCCCACGTCACTGTTGACAGTCACAACTTCGAAGTCGTAGATAATTTCGTGTATCTGGGAACCAGCATTAACAACACCAACAATGTCAGCCTTGAAATCCAACTCAGAATAACTCTCGCCAACAGCTGCTACTTTGGACTGAGTAGGCAATTGAAAAGTAAAGCCCTCTCTCGACGAACTAAGACCAAACTCTACAAGTCGCTCATCATTCCCGTCCTAACATATGGTGCAGAAGCCTGGACGATGTCTACATCCGATGAGTCGGCTTTAGGAGTTTCCGAGAGAAAAGTTTTACGGAAGATTTATGGTCCTTTGCGCGTTGGCAACGGCGAATACCGCAGACGATGGAACGATGAGCTGTACGAGCTATACGACGTCATTGACATAGCTCAGCGAATAAAGAGACAGCGGCTACGCTGGCTAGGTCATGTCGTCCGAATGGATGAAAGCGCTCCAGCTTTGAAGGTATTCGATGGAGTACCCGCTTGTGGAAGCAGAGGAAGAGGAAAAGCTCCACTCCGTTGGAAAGATCAGGTGGAGAGCGACCTGGTATCACTTGGTATTTCTAACTGGCGCCAAACAGCAAGAAGAAGAAACGAGTGGCGCGCTATTCTTGACGAGTCTATAATGGCGTAAGCGGTGCCTACGCCAAAGAAGAAGAAGAGACTCAAAGTAGCTTCCCACCAACCCCATCTCGAGGAAAGTTTACGATATTCGAGGGTTTCTGTGATTGTTTTGTACAGTAGGGATTTAGAAATTTACGGAAACATCGCAAAAAAGATCATCAATCCACCAGTCACCCTGCGATCGTCACGTTGAGCATTTTGGATTCTTTCAAATATTTCGTCAGTAACACTTAAAGGCCTACCGTTCATCTGTTAGTCATCACATCACAGACATATGACGGGTTTCCAACGCGCGACACCACTTGTATGCACTCGTACGATTCATAGATTCACCATATGCAGTTTTCACCTCATGATAAAGGGTTATCCTTTCCGGTTCCCAAAATAAATTTATTTACGTTTACGTATTGAAAATAATTTTCTTCACGAAATTCCTATTTTATTATATGGTTTTAATCTTGTCATTACATGTGAAATACTACATCATTCAATATACTGCCTCGTGAGTTGCAAACTTCGATCCGTTTGAGGTAATTTTCGACCACTTTTTGCCACATATTTGACGGTATTCCAGCCGCAACGAATATTGGTTTTAAAGTGCTCAAGAGTTAAAGATTTATCCGCATAAACATGATGCTTCGGGTAGCCCCACAAAAAAAGTCCAACGGTATCGAATCGCACGATCTCGGTCGTCAATTGACATCACCAAGACGAGAGATTACGCGGCTGGGAAATTTCTCTCGCAATAAAGTCATATTCGCTTGTGTTGTATGATATCCATCTTGATGGTACCACATATATTGTCCAAGTCGCGTTCTTCGATTGCAGGCAAAAAAAAAGTCCGCGATCGTGTCGGGGTGATCGTTTTCAAAGAAGTAAGGTCCAATCACACCTCAGGACCAAAGAGTGCACCAGACAGTAAGTTTTTTCGTGTTCTTCAATTATTTGACGATTCTCGGAGTCCCAAATGGAACAATTTTGCTTATTTACATGAGAAATGTGCCTCATCGCTGTAGCACATTTCCACATTGCTTGTTGTTCAAGCACCCAATCGCCGAAACTATAGCCTTGTAATGGTCAGACGGCTTCAGTTATTGTGTGAGCTGATGTGTGTGTGGGATGTAGGTGTAAGTCCAAGTGAAAATTGCGACATAATGTGCCGTAAGAAAGTCTCAGCTTTTGAGAACGTCGAGAAACACACACTTGGGTCGTCGGCTACACTTTCACTTACAGCAGCGATATATGAGGTGGAACGAGCAAAACGATGATGCATCAATTTTCATAAATATCTGACTTTTAACCAATACAAAACATGTTAAGTTTGACAGTTAAGTTTGACAGATGTCAAAATACAGCCATGCAATTTCGAAACTACTAAAGGAATAACCCCATATATACATTTTTTTTTCTGTTTTTTTTATTTTATTTTTTTTTTAATATATTTTAATTAATTCTATTTTATTTTATTTTAATTTTTATCCACATGTACTTTTATTGATTTTTTATTATTATTTATTTTTAATTTTTTTAGTATTTCTTTTAGACAGGCTTTGAATCATTACTTTTGAGTTTTTGTTTTAAAATCTTAAAAAATATTATTGCATTAGTTTTCAGTTTTATAGTTTTCTTTACTGCTTCCTTTGGTTTGATAAGATTGAACTAACTAAAAGAATTTCCCCTCCAGCTCATATCTTTTTTTCTTGATATTTTTACTTCGTTTTAAAAATCCTCTTTGTCAAATTGTCTTAATACACCCGTATTTTCTCACCTGCATTGCCCTGCGTTTCAACTGCATGCTGTAGCAAGCCTTAACCAGGTACCAGCATTCCATGCAACGTCAATCAAAAACTTCTTACATATTCTATTGCATATTTTTAGGCTACAGCTGGGAATATTGCAATCGGCTTGCATTCGTTGCAAAAGTTTATTTACATTGCTATCAATATCGGTTCTCTACTACTTGCTGGTAAATTAATTTGCATACTTGGACATGTTTTACACCGACAACTGTTGTCTTCTTTTTTTTATTCGGAAAACTACAGAATACTAAAAGAGAAAATAGGAAAATAGGAGTACTGCAGTCATTTGATTCTATTTTATGCTGTGATATTCATTCCGGTATTTTGGTGTAAAATCTGTCAGCTTCGAAATTTGTTGAGGCATTGGTTGTATGAAATTTTCTTATACTTATATGCATGTGGTCCGACCAAAAAAAACACAACAAATTGTTTTGTCTTTCAAAATAACCTTCGTATGAAAATGCAATATTTATCAACTGGCTTCTATGTGCATAACTGTTGTGTATTTCGGATGTAAACATGTGTCTATGAATTATTTATTGAGTTGAGCAAATTTTGTGTGGTAATAGAATTTTAAATATTTTATATGGACTTCAGTAAAAATTATGCATTAAATGGCAGGTCAGAAGCGTATATAGATATTTTTGATGACACCACAAGTAGAAAAAATGTTCTTGGGTGCAAGTGCTACAAAGTAGTATGCTACAGTGAAATATATTTCTGGATGTACTTAAGTACATACATAATACAAGTACACGCTAGGGGGGGAAAGTTAGTGACTGCCAATTAATTCTAAGAAGGCGAGCTAAAGTGAGAAGGTGAACCTCCTGTGAATATGCGTAGGGTTTAAAAAATAGAGCACGCCTCGGATATGGTAGGGATGACAAGGATGACAGAATGCAGATACTTGTGAAATCTACTACAGCGGTCATATATTATAGAGCGTAAAATTGGTGTTGGATTTGTTGTGTGAGATACACTCGCCGATTCCTGGTATACACCCCGTTGAATGTCTTCCCAGAATCCACATCAAAGTGAAGCTTTTTAATTTTTCTTTGATTTTCCTCTACGATCCCACGGAAGATTAGGACGAAGTGACCAATGATAATTTCTATGAACACTCCATCACGCTGATGTCAAAGTCATGCTTGGCGATTTTAATACAATAGTGGACAAAAAGAGAGTGTCTTCGGCGCAATATTTACAAAACTCAGCCTACTGAACGAAATCTCATTAAATGGGTTAAAGTTGAACAACTTCACCGGCACCAGATCCAGAATACGCAAAAAAAAACTCCAGGGGCCGAAATACGTGGGTATGAAGAGCTGGAAAATCTGTCCGACAGAGATAATGCTCGAAAATTCTATAGGACGCAAACTTACAAAAATTTCCGAAAAAACCGGATCATACTGGTGTGGAAATCAAAGATAATCTGATGAACGATTTGCACAGCTTACTAAGTTTATAGAGGGAACACTGGAACCATTCGAAACCTGATGAATAGCAGCGAGAATACAACCACCACAGATGGTGAACCCGAAACCTTAGTCAACTATGATAGAAGAGACATTCCAATTGGTAAATATTGGGGATTTCGAATAACAAGGCGGGAGCCTATGGCGATTTTCGATTTTTCGTTTTTAGGTAAGTTGAAAAATATGTAATCGAAAGAGCCATTGCAAGCGAAAAACTACTTTAACTCCTTGTTAACAGCTTGATTGGAATCGCAAGTTTTGCTATTAAAATAGTTCTGAAGGATCTGAAATTTGATGGTACTACGCCTAGAGTATAGAATGAATGTGGGATCAGTTCTCCATGAAGCTGTATTGGTTTTTGATCAAAGAGATGTTGACTGGACTGGCGATAGGTTCCATACGCATTTATGATTGATTTGTTCAAAGCCTTTTTTCCTTGAAAACGATCAATTTCGTTAAGTGACGACATCATAGATCCGTATAATAAGTTTCCACATTTGGAAGCCGCTAAAAGTAGAAAATACCCTTGCACCATCTCCTTTTATTAAATATTGCGTACTTGGATTTCAGTTGCGACAGCTGATTTAGCTTAGCCTATGATCATTTTTGGACATTTTAGACCAATTTCAGGAATCAACTTCAATGTGGTTATTTGAATTTTGGAGAAAGAAAAATGTTGGACGGAGCGATATCAGGTAACTGTGGTAGTTCTTCAATTGTAATTGTTAAAGTTAAGTCAGTGACTTTTTGAATTCACCACACAGTTATTGCAACACTGCTGCCATCAACTGTTATCGACTAATAGACTGCTGCAAAATTTTGAGCAAGTTGTGCCATTTATATTGTGTTTGGCAACCATTGAAAGCAAAAAACAATCAACCTAACCAAGGAAAGACTTACTAAATACTTTAGGCACTCTGCAACATCAATTTTAATGGTTACGATATTTTTTACTGTGTCCCGTTGTGGTCTTACCACTAAAAGTGACGCCGGACGTTCAGGTTACCCAAAAGAGCTCATCACGCTAATAAAATCCATGGTATGATATTGGACGATCGGAGAATAAAAGTGCGTGAGATAGTTGAGGCTATAGGTATATCAATTGAGCGGGTGCATCACATTTGAATATTTGGACATTAAAATGTATGTGTATGGCCTTTTCTTACCGTAAACCAAAGAGCAATCAAGGCAATGGGTTTCTCCGGGTGAACGTGCACCAATGGTGGTCAAGGTGGGTTATTCAGATCGATTACCTTGAAAAGAGCTTTTGGACAGACTCTATACTAGTTTCAAGCAGAAACAACCGCATTTGGCGCAAAAAGTGCTATTCTATAATTGCAACTCACGGAGGGCATACGTGTGTAGTCACCATTCACAAATTAGGCTACGAACTTCTACCCATCAAGCATATTTTCCAGGTTTAGCATTTGGGAATATTTCTTGCTTCCAAACATGAAGAAATGGTTAGGCGGTAAGAGATTCGGGACGAATGAAAAGGTCATCTTAGAAACAAACGCACATTTAAGGGCCTTGAAAACCCCCTATTATTTGGAAGGAATACAAAAATTTGAAAGAAACCAGTCTCGATTTTATCAGTTGGTTTTTTTAGTATCCACTCAGTTGGAAGTTGGAAGCTATTTCGAAACGTGTTCTCTGGCTTCTATATCAAACTCGTAAACCCATGTCTTATCACGAGTTATAATACGTTCTATTAATTTAGGATTCTAGGAATGAAGCGACATCCAGACGAATGCGTTTTTTGAAAAATGTCCGAAAAGAGAACTGAAGTTGGTCGATAACATTGAACACTGCACAAGAGAAACAATAGATCGCCTTCGAACTCAAAGCCCATATAGAGGAAACTGTGAACCAAAATAGCGACAAAAAGAATTTTGACAACCCCATTAAGGGGGCTTTTGAAACGATTCATTCCCGATTGCATGTACTATAACAAAAAAATATTGTAACAATTTTGAAACTGGAAACCTGTTTTATTTTATTTAACTCATTTTATTAAGCAATATCAAGGTAAAATAAATGAGAAAAAATAAAAATTATATGATTTAATTATATCTATCCAAAATTAATATCAGAGAAATAACCTCAAAAAATATTCACACAAGCATTCCAATTCTGCTCGAGTTTTATTGAATTTTGAAACATTTTCAGTTTCATAATCACTACCCACATACACTCTCATAAATGCGCACTTACATCAATCCAATGTTCGCCGGGAAATACCGCTATCAATTCCGTATTCTCATCTAATGTGCGGAAATACTCCTCATCATCGATTTCCGTGCCATCCGAGTCCAAATGTATAGTTGGCGGTTGCTCCTCGATATGCTCGAATTTTTCAGCTACTTTCGAGCGTAATTCTTCGAGTGTGGCAGCGACGACGGCCTTTTTAATATTGCGCGTCACATCCTTTATCTGTAAAATTGAAAAAAATAAAAATTTATTCATTTAATAAATGTTATAAAAAAATATTAATTACTTAAATGAATAGAGTTCTCAATAAGAAAATATTACATTTATCATAATTAAATTTTCTGTAATAAGAGGAAGCCTAGTGTACTTATTTGGTGAGTTTCTCGAATGTTACGATGGTAATTGGAGCAACCTCCACATCTATAAATACATTTTTATTCTGTATTGTGTGTATTGGAATTCTTTTGCTTTACTAAGCAGTTCTGCAAATCAATGGCATTTCGAGAGTACTTTATTTGCTCTCAAATGTAGTTTACTTATTGAATTTTTTTCTCCCATTCTATTTCTTTCTCAATCTCCATCTTTTTACACTGCCTTCCGTGCTTCCTTGCCAAGTAAGCAAATTTAAATTGAATCAATAACTACGGCAAAAATTTCTTTTGCTTGATTTTCGCTCAAATACAATGAGACTCAAAATTTGCTGGAATATCTAGAGAAATACACAAAAAAAATATAGAAATATTATTTGTGAGTATGAAAAAAAATGTAATGGCAAGCGATAAGCGAAATTTTTGCATTTATTAAATTTTATTCGATTTTTTTTAGCAAACACTTCTGACATTCTCAAATGAGATAGACTCCAACAACTGAGACTCAAGTTGAATTTCAAAACTTTTATAAGATTTCCAAATAAATTACATTCTTAAATTCACTCTTAAATCACGGCAACAGAAAGAAGTTTTCCCTAATTGAACGCCGCCAATGAGTATCGTAAACACAATACATGCGCTATCGAATGCTTGCAGCCTCTGTAATTATATAAGTATATGTGCAGTACATATGTACATATGTGCAATGCAATTCACCATTGTGAGTTTCCGCTTTGCCGCCTCGTCTGCGCGAAAGCCTTGTGGCATAACAATTAATCAAACTGCCAATAAGCGTCATTACAATTATATACAGTTGTGTGTATTGTGTGTATATGCACTAATGGTGGCAGTGTTGTGGTATCTGTGGTACAAAATTTATAGCTTGAGGATGGATCAAAAGGGCACGTGTGCAAGTACAGGCAATAATATAACCGTAACCTACAAATACACCTTCATTTACTAGCCGTGAGCGAAGGCTTTAAAGCTGGCGTACTTACCCACATACATAAATACAGTACAGAAGCGCACGAAAGTATGCAACAGTAAAAATAAATAAATAAAAGGCATCATGTCCACAGATATGCAATAAAGTGTAAATAAGGAGAGACAATAATTTCGAAGGTAACAAAAAAGGGAGGTAAAAACATAATTGCTGCGTGGCGCATGTAATAAAGTTGAAAAAGTCAGATTGTGGTAGCGAGAAAACCCAAAAAAAACTATTAAGTTAAACAACGGTAGTGCAAGGAAAACCTATGAAGGTGACGCATTTGTGCAAATTATGGAAGTGTGCTTCTGGTATTATATGAATGCATAAAATTTTATTTTGAACATTCCTATAGCGGTTGAAACATTTATTAGAGTACCTAAGGACACCCTGTTTTTCCAATCGAATACCTGTTTTTTTCAGCTAAGCTAAAATAAATCGCAAATTCTATATATCTAGTTGAGGTCTTCGTAAAATTCAATGCTGACCCCGGGGTTGGCGTTATCTACAATCCGCATCAATGGGTAGCTCTTCAGTATCTCGATGGATGAGAAGTATATATGTGACTAAAAATGCTTTATATGAGCATACTCCCTACGACAAGACCTCTGCAGTAAACCTGAGGCTGATCCATTTCACCCCGACTCGAAAACTACATCAATCTGGCGGAAACAATTATTCAGTGCCTCACATGTGCGTATTATTCGAAGTCCTAAAATCGAGGCTTACCACTATTGTACCGAAGTCAAGATCCCCATCAGCCTCTGCTTACATACGTTAAGACTCTTTGAGAGTACTCGTCATAGACTCGGTAGCAGCGAACTGTTAGGCGGAATCACACGCAGTAGAGAGGTAGAGAACGGTTTACAAAAGGTCCCCAAACCGAAACATTTTTCTAAGATCATAAAGCATTAAAAATGGCGATTCCAGTTCCCTAATCGATGTTGTAAGTGTGGACGTCCCACCTAACTACAACCGATAGCATGCCAGCTGAGATAATTAAAGGGTGATCCTGGTAGTGGTACTTTTTTCAACAGCCTATTTTGACTGATCACACGTGAGTCGCGTTAAGCTGTCATGTTCTTTTTGTTCAGTATTGTCTAGCATATCATTATGGAAAGACTTACGCCTGAACAACGTTTACAAATCATTCAACTTTATTATGAAAATTCACGTTCTGTAAAGAATGTGTTTCGCGCGCCTCGCCCAACTTATGGTCAACATAATCAGCCTACTGAGCGTTCTATTCACAACACCATCACCCATCTTGAGACCCAGCATTCATTATTGGATAATATTCGATCGAATAGACCACGTCCAGCGCGCAGTGAAGAAAATATAGCGGCCATAGCTGAGAGTGTACACGAAGACCGTGGAGAGTCGATTCGGCGCCGTTCGCAGCAACTCGGACTGATGTATATAACGACTTGGCGCATTTTACGTCGAGATTTTAAATTGAAATCGTACAAAATACAGCTTGTGTAAGAACTAGAGCCGCTCGTCCTTCCTAAGCGACATCGCCTTACTTTTATTCAGTGATGATGCCCATTTCTGGCTCAATGGGTATGTAACCAAGCAAATTTGCCGCATTTGGGACGAAGATCAACCTGAAGAGATTCAAGGGCTACCATTTCATCCAGAAAAAACAACGGTTTGGAGTGGTATGTGGGCCGGTGGAATCATCGGTCCATATTTCTTCAAGAATGATGCCGGTGAGAACGTATATGTCAATGGCGACCCTTATCGCACCATGACAACCGACTATTTGATGCCTGAAATTGAAGCTCGTGATCTCCGCGACATTTGGTTTCAAAAAACGTCGCCACTTCCTACACATCGCATCAATCAATGGATTTATTGAGAGAACACTTCGGTGAACAGATATTTTCACGTTTTGGGCTGGTCGATTGGCCACCAAGATCGTGTGAAATCACACCGTTAGACTTTTTCCTGTGAGGATATGTAAAATCTCTAAAGTCTATGCGGACATTCCCGCTTCGATTCAGGCCTTGGAGAAAAACATCATGCGTGTCATGCGGCAGATATCAGTCGAATTGTTCGAACGAGTCATCAGAAATTGGATTCAACGGTTAGACCTTCTGAGACGTAGCCCTGGCTAACAGTTGTAAGAGATATTCTTCAAAAAATAAATGCCAAAGAATATTTTTTCAATTGATATCAAATATTCCCAATTAAATTTGAATTTTCTGTTTGTTTTCTTTAAAAAAGTATGAAACCTCGAAATGGATCACCCTTTACATATATCTTGTGTATATGTGTATGTGTATAATGCTCGCTTTGTAAACACTGAAGCGATTTTGGGCCGAGCTTCTTCTCCAATTTAAGGCTTTCGTCTATATGATTTTTCCAAAAGATGGAGAGACCTTCAATTTATTCTAAGCCGCCTAAAAAGACTGACTTATTTAAATTAATTAATTCTTTATTTAAATTAATTTTCTAAATGTTTTGAATTTTCGTCGATGCATGAGTGGACTCCCTGACCTTTCAAATGGTAGTATGCACGCCCGTCAGAAAGATCAAATACAGACAGACCGGGCTTTATTTGGTGCCTCTAATTGTTGCCGAACGGCTCTACGTTTATAACTCAAGAACACTTCGATTATTCACACTAATTCGTGTTGAAATCTGTGGGGAAAATTCAGGGCTCGACCCTTTCGAAAAAACGATTTTCTTGTAGCTTTGCGTTTGGTTTAATACGAACAATACATTTTCTTCCAGAAAATGGTTGTGGGATCTTGGATCACTTTTAAAAAATTTTAATAATAGTTCGATTTACTTGAAATTTATAACCTAAGAAGCGTTTTGTATGAATTAACACACGGATAATTTTTTTTACTTTGGAAAGTCTATTCAGTCTATTCTAAAAAAAAAATTTTTTTGGTTCGAAATTTTTTTAATATGCATATACATATACTTGTATAAAAAAAAGAAAATGATGGTAGTTTCTATGCTTATAAATCAAAAACTTCTTATCGGTTAGACAGAATAAAAAAAATCCGGGAAGTGGATGCTATGCACCGATTATTTGAAAAAATCGTATTTTTGGTCAAATTTTCTTCAAATTTGGTAAATAGCTAGCTTGACGCTTAGTTTTAAATAAACACTACTTTTCCTTAAGGGAAGACCGTGACCAGCCTATTCGAAAATATTGTATTTTTGGTTCGCTTTTCTTCAAATTAAGCAGCCGTTTATCGAAATTAACATAATGGAAGCTCTTTATTCCGAGAAGTGGGCCTGAGATCGATTTGTTTGCAATATTCAAATTTATAGTTCAATTTACCTGAACTTTTTGTTTAATATGAGCACTGCTTTTTTCTTCGAAAAATAGGCCAGAAGCCGACTTATTCAAATTTTGATATTTCGATTTACTTGAGATTCTTTCATTTTTTTGAAAAAAAAATTCTAACGATATTTTTAAAATAAGATAATAGAAGTGGTTTTTGCCTTACTTCGAGGTATTCATATTCAAATTTCGCTGGAATGAAATATTTTTCAGATTAGTTACTTCTAAAAATTAATCCCTTTTAATCAGATTTTTTTACTTAACTCACTAATAGTGGATTTCTCTCCTGCTGAGACACATATCCACACACAGAGTATTCTGTCTATCTGTTTCTCTCTATTTATTGCTTTCTTACTGTCATTTTCTATTGCTTGAGATAAAATATTACACGCCGACAGCGTCAGAGATTGTTTTTTTTTTTAATTTAATTAACAGTTTTCGTTAACATCAAAATTTCTATTTTCTCATATTTTGAAATTCTTAAAAAACTAAACTTTGCTAAATTAAAAGAACTTTGCATCTCTTATTTTCTAAATGATTTAGAAATAATTATCTTTAATTTTTTGTATTGATATTGAAACGCTGATTGCGTTGAATGTTGCAAATGTTGTAAAACATTCTTGTTTTTTTTTTAATGTTTATAAGTATTTAATGGTAATTTGTTAATCCACTTTACTTTTAACGCTTCACATCTAATTTAAAAAAAGGGAAACTGACACCAGCCATTGATTTTTAAATTTTTATACTTTTCACCTACTTATAGGTAAAAATTTAAGCATACCTAAATTAATCACGGCTATAAAGGATAAAAATTGATATAAACCTTTAATTTAAAAGTCAGTTTTTAGTGAAAAGTTAGCTATTTATCAAGTATAAAAGTAAAAAAAATTACGAAAATTTCAAATCTCAAAAATTCAACTTCAATTGTGCTCTAAAATGATTCCACTTCAGCTAACCAGAATGGCTTATTGCTGCCATTTACGCACATATAAATAGCCTTATTGCCTTTAGGAAACAACACAACAGCTATTGAATTCAACGAGAAAAACACATAAGAACAAGCCCAACAAACAACCCACACATGTTGCACTGCATAGACCGTATGACGCCAACGGAAATAATATTTCCAATGGCGCGACAGACACACGAAATAATAATTTCGGCACAAGAGTAGTCAAAACAAAAGGACGAACAAACTAGAAAAGCTGTCAAATCACACATACACACAACAACAACAACAACAACAAACACACAACGAAAAAGTCATAATTGCTTTAGCTGAAACAATTTTTAGCTGCCGCGCTAACGTCAATGATGGTTTGCCTGTTTGCTGTGGTACTTCGCTTCAAGGATACCTACATATGTTCGTATGTATATGAAATATAAGTACAATAAATACAACAAATAAGCAAAACAAAAAGTTGGCACTTCTCCATCGTCGGAATATTGGTGTGCTTTGAGGCATCCACATCCGTACCAAAACTCTATGATATTAGCGGTTGGTTAGTAGCTCTATTTCATTTGTGTCTGCACTTTATTGGAAGGTCAAATAGACAGAACATGACAAAGGTCATAACCGACGCATAATAATAACATATTAAGCACAGAATTTAATACAGATAAGTAAATTGACGCACATATGACAAGGCGAAAAGCTGTCTGAGAGCATTTGATTAATTGCCATTGCCATATTGTCTTGATTGTATTTCGAAAGAACTCAATTTTATGTACATATACCAAATATTCAGAAAAGCTCACGTCACTCAACATTTGCAGTTTACGTTGTTGCGGTTTTCTGTATTTTGCTCAAATGGAATCATAACTACGGAATGGAATTAATTCGAATAGGTCAGTGCCTAACTTCCGAGGTCTCACGGGAATCGTAAGAACAAACTGACAAATTTTCAGCATAATCTGCCAAGTAGTGTGTTGGAGATCATAGAATACATGTCACTGATGAGTTAAATTATACCTAAATTCTACTATACAGAATTATCCATTTTGCAGTTTCCAAAATAAATGTAAATAAAATGTATTTTTTATTGGAATTTTATTTATTTACTGAATTTGCTTCCACTTCGGGGGCCTCACAATAAGTAATAAAATTTTAAAACTTATCTAAACATAATAACCCAATAACAGGAATGAGCTGCTGTCTCAATGTTGTAATTACAACAATTTCTACCTCATCTTTGATGGTGCATATCTTTAGGTCTTTGTGAATGTTTTCATTACACATGTACCAAAGTGTGCCGTTATAGTAAGCGTTTTCGACTGCAATCTTTGTAAACTATCAATATTTGTCACTCAAGCTGAACCGCTTAACTGGATTCCATACATCCATATTGAATTTATGATCGCTTTATAGAGGAGGGCTTGACTGAACCCAGATTTCCTGCTTATAAGCCAATGCAGACTGGCATATGTGAGTTTATGCTGCATTTTTTTGAGCCGAGATATGTCATCTCCAAGTGAAACGCTTGTCTGAGCTTGACAGAAGGTCACGTTTTTAGCTTTAATGCAAAAGTCATTCGCAAAAGTTGACGCCACTACTTTGTCACTTGTAGCAATGTCTGCCGTGTACAGTATATATGATAATGGGCCAAGAACACTACCTTACCTATTGGGCACTTCTCTATTGTATATTCATATACTTTTAGTGAATCGCCGGTTTTTTAAAAAGGATTCAAGTATGTTATGGAATAAGTTAGATTTTTTTTAAATTTTTTGAATAAACCCATCAGGCCACACCCTGTCAAAAACTTGAGCCAAATCGAGAAAAACGGCCGAGCAATACTCTCTGAATTCTTTTCTTACTTATTTTTTTTATACTTATTTCATTAGTTATACGATTTTTACTTGCTCAAGTCTTCCTTGTTTTTCATTGAAACTTGATGTTCCTATCATTTTCATAGAGAGAAGCAGAATTTTTTGATAGCAACACTCTTTCGAAAAGTTTGGAAAGGCAAGGCAACAAACTTATTGGTCTATATGACGACGGCAGGGTTGCGTCTTTACCTTTTTAGCTATTATAATTATCTTTTTCCATGTTTGTGGGCAATATCCTAGCTTTACTAAAACACTGAAAAGCTCTGCGAGAAAACCAAGAGCAATGCTCGGCAGTTCTTTTAGTATCTTTGGTATGATATGATCGTATCTAAGAGACTTTTTTGGATCTAGGACGGCAATAATATTTTTTAGCTTTGAAACAGATGTTCCGCAAGAAGCATTGTATCTTGGAGCATTATGATTTAGTGGCAGAGGTGCATTATCTGTGGTAGTGTTTGGCTGAAATACCATACTGGTGTGCTCTGCGAAACAAGCTGCCTTTTCTTTTTCAGTTCTGATCCAGGAACCGTTCCAAAGCGATATTGTAGTGCATACGTTTGGAGACAAAGACGTAGGAGATTTTTTATAGTTTTTTTCTTCGTCGTGTCTTAATGCCTTTCTTAACTTTTTCTCTGTCACCCTAAGTCGGACTTTTACATCGATCGATCGATGCGTTTGCTATCCACGACGCAAGCGTCGCTTGTTTCTAACAAGCGAGTCGATTTCATTGTTAGTGGTAAGTTTTCAGTTATTTAGCTGTATTTTCTGCTCTGGTACTGCTCTGCTCTGGATGCTGCTGTTGCTAGCATACTGTTCAATGCAAGTACTTCGTTATCAATGTCAGTCTAGCTCTCTATTTCGGAATTAATATTTATGTGAGGGCTTATGTTGGTTTTTATATTTCATCCAGTTAGTTTTGGATATTTGATATTCAACTGGCTGTTCATTTAATCTAAATACCCGATCTTAAGTTAAACGGAGGGTGGAAAGTAAGAAAAGATATAAAATATGACGTTGATTATATGGGGCGACGAAGTAGTTATTGTTCAATTTCGCTCGCATTCGTTTAGTATTCATACCAGAACATGAAAATTATAAGTATTATTTTATCGAATTCTGTTTGTGAGATATACTTCTTGACCCAAATATATGATTTAAATTGCAATTTAGTAAGTAACCTGTAGCGATTTTGGTAATTTTTATAATTATTAATATATGAAGTGACAAGCCTGAACTTGTTCCTATTTCATCGATTGTAATAGTGTTCATATTTGTAATCAAGAAATTTGTAAGCCAAGTTTCATCGAGACATCTCAATCCTTACTTCAGTAATTGGGTCCACATACAGACGGACAGAAAAACATACGAACATGGCTAGATGGATTTGTCTAGTCAAACAGACGGAAAAAAAGACATACGGACATGGCTAAATCGATAGTCGAGTCATTTTCATGAAGCTTGAATGATCCAGGTGAACTTAAATACTACTCGTTTGAATTTTTACATTAACTAGTTCATCTTCCATCATTTTCTTATCACTTGTTTAACATGGCGATAGCCTACGAAATACCAATTTTCATACTTTGCATTGAATAATAGTTCTTTATGCTTATTGAAATTCTGCTATTTTACTTCGCAGAATAAATATAAATTTCTCTAGAGTGATATTCGAATCCCATGCAGGTACAGTTTCAAGCTACTTGGCTACCGTGGTTATACGAATAGCACCAACTAACTTCGGATATGATTCTAGCGTAACAAGAAATTGCCACAAAATAAAGGGAAGATACTGATGGCAGTGGAAATTATTGCTTTTCTAGCTTCAGGAGATTTGCGCACAAATAGCGAACTGGTATTATATCACCTTTAAATTGGTGGAACTTGAACAAAAATTGTGTATACTCGTCCGGCTTTTTACGGTAGGGATGAATGGACATCATAAAAAATTAATTTTTAAATACATTCCTATTATTGTACATATATATAATCCAAAATGACATTCCAATCTTGCGTAGAAATTTTATTCGAACTATTAAGAACGCAAATCCCATTTTCTATTGAATCATTTGATTTTAGTATTTTTATTTTTTATAAACTAGGGTAAACAAATATGTAAATTTTATTAAATAATCACATCTTTTACTAAGAATTTATTTATAATATAGAAAACATTACATTTTCTTCATACGAAATAACGCAACTGTTCACAAGCTAAACCTAAAGGATTTAAGAGCTTGAACCAATACGCAGTACGCAATCCTTTGACCAACCAGGCGTATGAGTAATTGAAATGTCATAAAAGGTAAGGAAATTCCCCAAAGTACTGAACCATAAAATTTTACATTATTTTTATGATGCATATATATATATACCTACCTTTATATATATATACTTACCTTTTATGACATTATATATATATATATATATATAAATATATATATTGTAGAACTGTAAGACAGATACATAAAATAAAATAAATAACAAAGCAAATTTGCTTTGGATCAGGAACTTTATACACATCACTGTTGACAAGGTTGAATGAAAAGTCGTTATGAGCACAATAGTTGCTACGGAGTTTAAACTGTAATCAGTTCGAATACTTATATTATTATTATTTAAAGTATAACTTTATATATTTTGTTTAAAAATTAAAGTGTAGTTTCAATTCGGATTTTACCAAAGAACTGGTTCGTATTATTTTTAGCCTTATTTCTTTTAATGTGAAAATTGATCAATATTCATTACCAAGTTAATATGAATTTTTTTTACGGCATATAGCAAAAAATATCAAAATAACAACCATACTAGGCAGGTGTGAGTGAAGTAACAATACACAATTTCGAAGAATAAAAACAATTTCCATTCCATTTAATCAATTCAATAGCCCACGGCCATTCAATAGTATTACAAACACAAATGTTGTTATTCTACCGTCAATGCACGCAAAAAAACATACTGGTTTGTTATTACAATTCAATATAAATTTGCCACAAACTGCTCATTATCATTTATCTCATTATTTATTTAATCATTTAATTATTTGTTTTCTACTCTATAAACATATTATTTGCATGCTTGTCAATAGAAATAATGTTAATTGTTTGCTTTACGTAATAATATGCAAGAATGATAATATGATAAAGAATAACAAGGACAATTGGGAAAGGAGAAAATAATACATTATACAATTATTTAACATATACATATCCATATAAAAAGAGTCTTCAGAAATGACGTAAACAAATAAAAAATAATATTATGAGTATTAATAATACATGAGTCGGCAAACAGTTTGAATAAAAGGCAAATATTTAATACAAATTATTATTCTATACAATCAGAAATCCGCTGGCCATAGGGTACATATGCTACTTTGCTCATAAATAACAATTATTTGTAGTTTATTAACTACATTTCATTTCACTTAAATTTAATATTTATATTTCACTCTTTCTTCATTTATTTTAATTTATTTTAATGTAATTAATTTTATTACTTTTTTGATTTATCTTATATTTATTTTTCTAGTTATTTAATTTATTTTTACATATTTTATTAATTTAATACAATTTTTGTATTTGATTGTATTTTATGAATCTCGTTTTATTATTTTTATTTTATTATATTTAATTTTATTTTCCCTTACTTTATCTTATTTTATTTTATTTATTTTATCTCATTTTTTGTTTTATTTTAATTATTTTTTATATTTTATTTATTTTTATCTTGTTAAATTTTACTTCATTTTTTCATTTCATTTGCTTATATTTATTAATTTATTTTATGTTTTTTTATTTAATTGGTTTTATTTTTAGTATTTCATTATATTTTAATTGGTGAGTTAATTTTTTAAATTTTTTACTTTATTTATGTTTATTTTGTTTTTTTGTTATATTTTATTTTATTTTATTTTATTTTATATATATTTTATTTTATTTGGTTTTATTTCATTTTTTGATTTTGTTATATTTGTTTTTATTATATTTTATTTTTTTTATTAATTTAATTTTTATTTTATTTTTTTATTTCTATTTTTTTTTTATATTATCTTTTTTTATTCTTTATTTTTTTTCTCTATATAAAGATATAAATCAAGTATCGGTCATTTTACAACAAAATACTTAATAATATTGTTATAAATTATAAATTATATACTATGCATTGGTTATGAATAACAATAAGTATATGTTTGAAGGATACGAGAAACTGATTACAAGTATGTTTTTTTAATTATTCTATGTTTAAAAATTTTCTAACTATTGAAGTAGTGGATAATATTACAGCCTTCTGTACCAGGTGTCGCTTCTCAGTCACTTTTAATTTATCTAGACTCGTGTTTACATTTTTTCGGAATAACTCTGGTAGATGATATGATAATTGGAATTATATCGACTCTATCTAGTCTCCAAATTTCCTTAACTTCGTGCGCTAAATTGAGGTATTTTCTTCACTTTTCTGTGTAGCATTCTTGCAGGTTGTGCGTGCTCGGCACTCCTTTGTCTATTAGCAGGGTCCTTTTTTGGTGTTTCTCGATTACAGTTATGTCAGACTTGTTGTGTGGCGTGGGATGATCCATCAATATGGATCGATCACAGTATAACTTTGTTGAACTGTTTTCTGAAATTGTTTGGGGGTTGTATTTGAAATGCGGACGTTCCTCCGTAATGAATCCATATCTGAGTGCTAAACATTAATGAATAATTTTTGCGACGTTGTTATGTCTTGTCAGATATTCGGTGGCTGCTAGCGGAGTACATGCACCTGTGTGATGTGGTAAATAGTTTCAGATTGTTTTTGACATCGTCGATATAGGTCATTTTCAATGCCCGCACGGATGATATATTTTTTATAATTTTTAGTTGCGATCACTTCGTCCTGTATAGCACACATAAAACCTTCGGTGTTAGCAACGATTCCTGGTCTGCTTAGCCAGTCGTTGGATGCAGTTGTGTATATTTTTCGTTGATCGATTGCATGTGGATATTTTCCGTGGACTGACTTCTTTTCCATTGCAAAATTGATGGCTGAAAATGCTGAGCATCTGTTGGGATATCAATCGTTGAGGGGTCACTTAAATTTAGACGGGTGTATTTCACATCTAACTGGCATACTACCTTATGCAATTGGCTTTGTTGCTTATGAAAAAACAGCCTGAGTTTGTATACACATTTTGGGTGTAGATGCTTGATGTCTATAATTCCTCGCCGTCCTTGTCTTCGTGGTAAGTAGACATTTCGTTGTTCCAAACGTGTATGTTAAAACTGGGATAGCAAATGTGTTGATAGCTTTGAATAGGTTAAAACCATTAAGATGAGACTTCAGCAAGCTTTTCACTCGCCTTACATATTCCACCGTTGTTGCTGGAACGATTTCAGAATGATGCATTCTTTTTGCTTAAGTCAAGCCAAGGTATTGCAATGTATCACTCTCTGACATGGCACTATTCATTGTTTGATAACTCAAAATTTCGCATAATAATTCGAACACTTTCTACAATAAGTCTACGGCATACGAAATGATATCTTAATGTCATTGGAGAAGTCTTCGGTCAGTTCCAGTAGGATAGCTGACGTTCATTTGACCCATATTGCTTAATGTCATCTATATATAATAGGTGGGAAAGTTTATATTGAGATGAACGTGGTCCTTTTATGTTAAAATCGTAATTTGTTTCAATTAATATAGATGAAAGTGGATTTAATGCAAGGGAAACCCATAAAGGGCTCAGGGCACCTCTTTGAATAATACCTCGTTTAATAGGTATTGATGCCATTTTTGTGCGTTGAGTTTAGAGTTACCTGCCACGAGCTAATAATTTGGGGATATTGGATAAATGTCTAGCACTTCTAGAAGCAATGAGTGTAGAATGTTGTCAAACACTTTAGTGTAGTCCATGTAAGCAGTATAAATATTTCTTTGTTTGTGATAAGCTTGCTCCATAACGACCGAATCTATTACAAGCTGTTCTTTGCATCCTTTGCTGTTTTTTATGCACCCCTTTTGCTAAATAACTTTACTGTTGTGTCTGTTGATAAAGTCATATATTTTGGATGTTACACAAAATGTTAATAGTTTATTTTGTTTTATTTTATTTTTTTAATTAATTTTTCTTTTTTTTTACTTTAATTTTTTTTTTACTAAATGTTGTTTTATTTTATCTTATTTATTTTTTTTTTTTTTTATATTACATTATTTTATATTATTTTATTTTATTTTATTTTTTATTTTATTTACTTAATGTTGTTTTATTTTTATTTTTTTCTCTTTATAATTTTATCTATTTCCCTTTTCTATCTTATCTTATTAGATTTTATTTTATTTCTTTTTATTTGATTTTATGCATCAGAACAATCCTGCTTTTACTCTTTTAACATTTCCATACAGGTTTCAAAATATTATATGCTTATCGCAACATTTACATCTCCTAATATTATCAAATATTTACGATTTTTCTCTGCAAACTACTTACACAACATTTCGCTAAATCCACATTGTCATAAGTCATGCATGCGTTAGAAGAACAAAATAAAAACAAGACTATGAACAGAGTAAAGTTATTTCTGAGTGTCGTCGCTTAAGTGTTTATCCGTAAAGCATATGCGTAGAATACCTTATTTATTTGCTTTCACAATTTTTACCTTTATTTTTAGTACTTATAATACAAAGTTCTTTTTTGCTGACACTTGACTTTCGATGCTTTTCTAGAAAACACATTGATTCTTGTGACAAAAACTTTTCTATTGGCGTTGTAAATATGCAGTTGTATCAAAATGTGAACTTATGCATAAAAGTTTTACAAAAATAAGTGCACGAAACGTGTGTTGATTGCCTTTGACATCTTGAAAGTTATAGTTCTACTTAAATTATTAGCAAAAAAAAAGTGTTTTTCTCGTACTAATCGCACTTAAAGTGGGCAAGGGAAATATGAATGGCAAAGGAATTAAATAATTTGACAAAGTGACAGTAACTGAGAGGGTGAGGTGAGTTTAAAAATTAAGAAAAGCAAAGAGTAGGAGACAATAAGCATATAAATAAGCATTTGTTAATATTTATATTATTTCAAATTTCACTATTCAATAGATTAATTTTTAGACATATTCAGAATATGGAAGGGATTATGTAATTTAAGCTAAACACAATTCACAGTAGACTACGATGGGTTTTAGATTACTGGATATACTTTTCAAAACCGTTAAATACAATAGAATAAACATTTACTCCATTTGCTAATAGGAGAAGAGACACTGATTCTTGATAAGAAAAATACCATTCAGCGGCTTTAATGGTGTAATAAGATCCAAATCAGGCAGTAACACCAAAAACAACCTTCAGCAAACCCAAAAATCGTTTGGCATAATCGGAAAGTAAAGTTGCGTGAGTTAACTGACATTGTGAAAATATTTAAAAAAAAAAAAAAAAACGTGTTGATTGCATGAGCTTCTGACTATGGAAAATCACTGCTCAAAGTGTATGATGAGTGTGCTCACTATTGACCAAGAACATGAATGTTTTGATGATTCTGATTCTGCATTTGGCGTGGGGGTGAAGCATGGAACCATCACTTCATTCTGGAGACAAAACTATCGTCATCTGAGTTGGCAGCAACTGTTGGACCTCGCTCAAGCTACGGACAGGCGCAACAGTTGGCTGGAAATTTTTAGTTGCGCATGGTATAATATTCATCGACTTTCTTAGGAAAGGAAAAATAGGGGACACCAAAACACAAAGGTAATGCGCATATTTCTCTCTAAAAAATAAGGATTTTTTAATAGCAATAATTAATTAAAATTAAAGCAATTTGTGCTTTTGGCTTAGTTTTTTATATAAAGTACCTATTTATTCATCAATATCTATTTTGTCTCCTTCAAAGTAATCCCATGGGGTATATAATACACTTGTGCCAACGCTTTTTCCAATCTTCGAAGCACTGCGCTTTTTGGTATGGCCAATCAGCTCTTTCTTCGATTCTGACTGGATCTCATCAATTATGGCAAAACGCTTTCCTTTCATTGGTTTCTTTAGTTTTGGAAATAGGAAAAAGTCGCAGGCAGCCAAATCTGGTGAATACGGTGGTTGAGGCATGATTATGGTTTTTTGTTTGGCCAAAAAATCACGAATAAGCATTAATGTATGAGTTGGAGCATTATCGTGATGCAGAATCCACGATTTGTTTTTCCACAATTCTGATCGGTAGTAGTATTCCTTATAAACTGCACTACCGTTTGGCAGGAACTCATGATGCACCACATCATTGTAATCGAAGAAAACAGTTAGGAAAACCTTCATCTTTTCCTGTGAACATACCTCGTTTATGTCGTGCATTCATAATCCAAATTACACTCGAAGAGTATAGCTTTTGTGTCGCTTTTGAGTATAAGATTAAGTGTGAAATAAATCAGACTCCAACGCCATTAACTTAGTTAAAGTAGATCGCTATAAACAAATCAAATTCGCCACAGTGGAAGTTTAGCCAACTTGTACCTAACACTCAGAGTCAAATGCAATACGACAAACATATGCACACACATTCATATACAAATATACATATATGACAGCATTCTGATTCTGCAAACAAATTTGTCAGTATTTTGTTGTTATAAAACTATATACATATGTACATATATCCTTTCTCAGCAACTCTATATATTCTGTGCTGATATCTGCTTCTCTCCTTCTCCGTCTTTATTACATGTCTCCCTATCCATCTGAGCCAAGTTTATTTAATTCTATATTTGCTTGCTTTGCATGCCACTGTAATTCCGGCAGATAATTTTTTTTTTTTTGCTTGTAACCAAATAAATACATTTACATATATGTAAGTGTGGTTGTGCATCCTCCATACATGCAAAAAACATATTTATGCTTTTGAATGCGAGCCAACAGCAACAACTAAATACATGACATCGCTTAAGCTTTGGTATTTCCAACGTAGCTAGCGACTTCCACTGACATTCCATCCTTTGTGAATTGCACGCAATAACCCAGCAGCATGATAACAAACTGGTTAGAAAAAGTACTAGTTTACTACTAGAATTTCCCGACTGAATTCGTACTAGTCCGAAAAATACAAAATTGTTACCAAATTTACCATTTTTGTGAGAGGTTATGGGAATTCTATACATACGGATGGGAATATTCCTTCTTTAAGAGATAAATTCAATATATAAGTCAAGGGTTCATAAGCAAGCACAATTTACAAAAAAAATAAGAAGGTATCTGAGCAGGACCATATTTACATGACTTTTCTAATGACTTTCGAGAAATGAAATTGAATTTTTGAATCGATTTCTTCAGTTATTAAAACCCGATCACATAAAATTTTTTAAGTAGTACGAAATGCAATGTGGTAAATAGCCTCTGGCCCAACAAGAGGAGTGCTTCTTTCTCTTAGTGTTTTGGTCGCATTATGAACGAAAATGAATATGCCACACTTTTTTTCAATAATACAAAAGTGTACAATTTCTAGTATGTCCTGAAGCCCGCTGTTAAATCTACTTTCTCCACGTTAGACAAAGAAGCGAAGCGAATGGGTCTCGTGATGAATGAACACCTGAACACTTCTCTTAAAATTAAAAAAAGAAATATGTCCTGTTATCAAACAAACAGTCATCGCATTCGTCACTATTAACAGTCCTAACTTCGAAATTGTAGACAATATCGTCTATCTTGCTTGTTTTGCTGAAGATTTATGGTCCTTTGCGCGTTGGCAACGGCGAATACCACAGACGAACGAACGATGAGCTATACAAGTTATACGGCGACATTGGCATAGTTCAGCGAATCAAGAGACAGCGGCTACGCTGGCTAGGTCATGTCGTCTGAATGGATGAAAGCGCTCCGGATTGGGAAGTATTCGATGGAGTACCCATTGGCGGAAGCAGAGGAAGAAGAAGACCTCCACTCCGTTAGAAGGATCAGGTGGAGAGCGACCTGGCGTCACTTGGTATTTCCAACTGGTGTATTTTATCAATATTTGAATGTAAATATTTCGATGTTGGAGGAATATAACAGAGAACCAACTAAGTAAAACCTCTTGTATCCGAATATGTTTAAATTCAACAGATTCTTTAATAGTAAGGCTAACCTTCTCAGATGGAATCAATGAGTCTACATCAGAAATTAGAAATTACTCACTACCGACTCATATTAAAAACCAATAGCTTCTTTCAATTGATTTATATTTTTTATTGCAACATTAAACTTGGTCAAGATGGAGGTATTGTTATAATAATCTTCTCTTAATAATGTCTAAAATAAATTAATAACATAATAATAATTAAGTTTAAACACAGAATTTTCAGTTTTTGGAAAAATGTACCAAAAATAATATCTTTATTAAATATCAATTCAACCGTATTTTTATCTTTTGGGTTTTTTTAATTTTAAAATATATTTTTGTATGAAGAAATTCATGTTGCTTAACATACTAGTTTTGAATTAGTTTTTCAGTAATTCACTTGACTGCTGTGTTGAAATAATTGTTTGTATGTTTATATGTAGTTATGTGAGCGCCCATACTCTCAGTTGTAGATTTTGCTATGCTAATAGTCGCATTGGGTAGTGAGTTACATGGATGTGCCAAAATATTCTGGAAAAGTGCAGATAATTTTTGCTACAACTCATGGTGGGATTAACATTTAAAGCTGCATAAGTTTTTTTGGTTTTTACTTTGCATTTAATAATGAGATGCGTACGAAATAAAAACAGGTTTGGGAATTAAAATTAAAATGTGGAAAAGTTGTATTTAAGGCATTAAATTGCATAAAGTGACTAATCTACTAAAAAAAAATCTCGTTAAGACATCAAAGATATTTTTTTAAATCGTTTTTTTCTAGTTTTTGCTTTAAAATGTTACCCAAATGCTACTCAACATAATTGAAGAACAGTTTAGAGACAAAGAATTCAACTGGTTTAGATGAACTGGAAGGGTATAAGAAACGTCTTGTTTGCTTAAACATGGGAAAAGGAAGGGTATTACATGCCGAACATTTAACACCCAGGCACTCATCTAACTACCTCACTTAAACTATTTCTCATTTTCTTTATTTTGAATTAAGGCAGCCGGCTTAAGCTATCTGATCCACCTTTTCATTAAAGTATTTTGCTTTTTGGCAATGAAAGCAAGAGATTTTTCTTTTGCAGATTTGTAATTTACTATTTTGCTTGATTAAACGCCTTGAAACACTACTAAACGCATAACTGGGTGCACCAATAGAAGCACTATTCCAGCAGTCGTTAATTCTTTAACTTTGGTAAGGACACAGAAGTATCCACTCCAATATGCACACTCTCAATTGGAGATAATAAGTTAGTCCAAAATCCTATACAGCTGGTTTTTTTCAATAGAATGAAGATAATAAACATTTCACCGATCAGTTGGCACTGTAACGAGTAGTTTCAAATCAGAACTAGTTTTCTGTCGTCCTTTTGGATGACAGGCTCTTGCCAGCCGAGCCGGATAAAGAATCCACCACATAATCTGCCTTGGTTTCTGTTTACGGTATTCGACGACGTTAATAGGAAAAGATACTTACATGTCTTGCAAAACTCTTCTCCCAAAAACTCAGAATTAGGACTCATCAGATCTCGTCATCGTCCCCAACTCTGCTGTATGGTGTATGAGTATGAATATCAACTTGTGAAGTTTAGTTCGAAAGGGGATTTTACTTCTCAATGGCAGAGCGCGCTGTACACTCATATTTTCTCAAACACATACACGCAGCTACAGTTCTTGAGGTTCTTCAGGTACTCAGTATTAATAATTGCTTATAACGATTGACTTAAGACGATTGATATATAATCTATATGGCCAAGCTTAGTTAGATTTCAATCGTCCGATTATATAAAATTTAAACTTCTCTTTCTTTTTTTCAAACTTATTCAAACATTATCACAGTAGCATCGTCGAGTTTTATTAACAATTATAGGGAGTCTTTCAAGATTTTGGAAAGTAATAGTTTCCAAGTGTTCTGTGTAGAATTTGTGGTCCAACTGGGCACTCACAAAGAAAATGCAAGTTGCGGCAACAGCTATTATAGGGAAGGACCATTTTTAATGCACGCACTCCGTAACTCGTCATTGTGTTTCTAAATATATATATTTTCTTCGTGGACTAATTTAAGAGATCCTTTGTTGTTTTTCTTTCATACTTCGACCAAAACTTCGTTATCTCGCAGCTGCACATGGTCTTCCTTCTGTTCAGTGCTATTTGTTCGAATTGCAAATGAAAGTCTCTCCAAATCATCCTTAACGGCCATGATTTTAACTCTGCTGATGACTCCAAGTCAAGAGATGCTCCCGACTTGGCCAACCTGTCAGCTTTTCATTTGCAAAAAAGATGCCACGTTGACTAACCAGCGTCATAACATTCCCACAATCGTTAACGAAGCTATAATTAATCATTTAAGAACATAAGGCCAGCAATGCCGCTTAGCGATCCAAATATACATATAGCTGCCTTTTGTATATGTTTATTAGAGCTCAACAAGCCTTTTCCGTATGCACCTAATACATCCGCTTAGAAGATACTAGCAGAGTTTGGTAAACGTAAAGATATCGGTATTCTCTGACGCCTTACCACGCAATAGCAATAGCTTTTGCACCTGTTAGTGCAGATGAGATCGTGTCTTTCTCCTTTATCAATCCTGGAAGCAATTATTGAATGCCAACCTTGCAAGAATGAAATTTCACCTCTTTCAATTAATGGTGTGTTCATTCTAAGCCGCCTCCGAACCGCTAATGGATATTTGTCAGAAGCTTTTTTTTCATGTCAGAAATATACTCGGATGGATTGACGTTCCCTGCCGCAGGGCGACCGCAATTTTTTATATTGAAAGAAATTTTCTTTAACCTTGGATATCGGCCGGGCCAGGGCACGCATTGCTAATCACAAGGCTCTTGCGAAAGTACAATTATAGCTTGTTTAGTATATCGCTGTGTCAGCACAATTCCATAAGTCTGACAATAAACTGCTGCAACTTCATTCAGATGTCTATAGTCAATTAATGCTGAAGCATGTTAGAAGTATCTGCGGAATATAACTCTGCACAGGCTGCTTATTGTAATTCATTTAATTTCGCAATATTATACTATCTTCTTAATACTGGTCATCAAACCACGGCCATAGACATCACCATAACAAAATTTTCTCTAAGGCGCCAGTTCCTGCTATGTATTCCCTTACAAGTGTAATAGACTATGCCCTCATTCCTTTTGTTTTTCAATATTAATTTTCCAGTTTAGTTTAGTATTAATGTCAGTCCCCAGAACTACCACAAGAGAAAAATCTTCTTTGAAATCTTGAAATCTTGAAAATTTGTAACTTTTTATTAATAAAAATTAAATGCCTCTAATTCCACTTACACCTACTCACTTCCTGTATGTAATAACAAAAAGATTACAAAATTTATTAGCCACTAAAAAATTGTCAGCACGAAAAACACCGCTGTGCCATGAAATTACCACAAAAGAATTTGCACATTCATAACCTGCAGCAACTCAAAGCAACTGTGTCGTTCTCTTTTCTTAACGCTTGACATCACACTGAGTTCACTTAGTGTTTTTTCATCTCATTTCTTATCGTCTTTTGTGGCAAACTAATCATTTGTGCATGACTTGAAGTCTTTCGGTATTCACGTAAAAAAGTTTGATGACATTTAACTAGAAATATTGCGAAACCCCGCAGCTACGAGCAATTGAGACTCCTGCTGTGCGAGACAGAATTCCCGCGAAAAAATTGAATTAAAAAAAAACAGAGAGAAAAGATTTTATCACTTGGAGTACGTGTGAGAGCAAGGTATTACACTGAACCCAAGCAGACGCCAGACACAGCAGAAAGAGATTAAATGCATTTTTTTTTCATTGTGAAACGAAAAAGAAAATTGAACGCAGTCTAAAGAAAATCGGGGAGGCAGACAAAAGAGGCAAATAGCTGGAGTGGCTCTGATTTCATTTAGTCTACGTTGTAGGTGGAGAATGAAAAAAGTTATTTGTAGTTAACGAAAACATTAGACAAATAAAGTAAAAAATTCTGCAGACGAAAAGAGTGGTAGACATTGATGTGGGTGCTAAGATTTGAAAAATAATTGTGCAGATCAGACACGATGTTATAACACACTAATCCGAAGTTGAATCAACATCATCTGAGTCAGCTGGTTTAACCTTTATACGATTTGAAAAAGGATAATCACGTAGAGAGGTTATAAAGTGAAGTATAAAGTGAAAATTTTTATTTTAATCCTTAAAATAAAATTTTGGTATTTTTATACCGTTCATAGGCACACAGTAGTATTATAACGTTAGTCTAAAATATATAAGCCCCAAAGGGAGTTGTCCTTTGATGTCTCATAAGATGTGACGAAGTTTTCTTCTAGTTCGCTGGTATATACTCGGCGTGTCCAGGGTTCGCTACAAGAAATTTGCTTGAATTTTGTGTCTTGAGTATTGTATGGTCTTGCCACTAGGAAGCGTTACGGCAGAATAACCGTATAACAACCGTGGTGTGACCGATTAAAGGATGAAATACTTGTCAGAGGATCGACTCACTGCGGGGCAATCACACTTTAGCAGCCACACTTTCCGCACTGTTGCGCTGCTTTGTAAGGTCGCCTGACGCAAGTGTGCTGCGATGATGCTGAACTAGGTGGGTCGGCATTCAGCGACACTGCTCGAGCATGCTTCTTTGACAACGCTCTGCCGGGTATGACGGCATCCGTGTATGCTCGGGCGGTCGTGCACGGTTGGGTATGCCGGAGTTCGGCGACGATGCTTATATATGCTGCACGTTATCAGTCGTGTTAACGAACCCGGGTAACGGAAGGCTGTGATGCGAGCACGATGTAGGTCCGAGGATCAACTCGCTACTTATCTCACACCTAGCATGCGGATTTTAGACCTTAATAAATGAAGGCTTGCAGGAGGATCAACTCCCTGTGAAATATGATATCTGAAGTGATTTTCCGTGCTGTTTGACTCTTGATCGGCTGATCTACCTACCGCCAAACCGTGTGTTACCTGCTCGAGTGTTTGCAATATGTTGGTTTCGTATGACGTATGTTGCTAAAGATTGGCGTAATTTTGCCTTTGTGTGCATACCTGTTGTGTTGATTCCGAGGCGTGACGTTTCCATTGTTCTTTGTACATTGTGCATATTTCTGTAATCCGTATATTTTGTGGGCTTAATTTTGCCTGAAAAACTTAGTCTTCAACAATCACATCAAACTTTATACCGATATGAACAAAATGACAAGCTGTGATGATTCAGCTCAGTTCGTCTATTCGTCGCTCAGTTTAAAGACAAGAGTTTTGAAATAATGGACCGAAATCTGGTACGGCGATGTAATTTTGTACTGTATTAATTATTTGTTGAAACCTGATATATCGGGCGATTACTCGTATCGCATAGATCTCCCAGTGATTATATATATTAAGCCGCCTCCGAATGAGCTATGGATTTTTATTAGGAGCTTTTATTTCATGTCAGAAATACAGTCGGAAGGTTTGACATTCGCAGTCGATTGACGACCGCAGTTTGAAAATTTAATTTTCCATAATTTTGGATGTTGGTCGAACCTGGACAAAACCCTCGTTTTCTCAAATTATAGCACCTTTAAATGAGGTTCTGGACAAACTTCACAGCCGTTTTAAGATGTATAAGGAAACTTTCATACTAATGGTTACTTTTTGTAGCACATCGGATAACATCGGCATCATCGATTCCAAAATCTAAATGAAATCAATTAGTTATTGTTCCGTTATTGTTAAAAAAAGTCCGACGAAAAACGCCGAAATTGAGATTCCTCGAAATTTTACGAAATATCACCCCTATTACCTAAAATTTTTGGATTATCATGAAACATTCAACCTAATTATTATTTGTTATACAATTATATTACTTTTTTACAAATTCTCTCCAAAACGTTATGAACTTATTTCTCCTTAAAGTACTTATTCTAAGAAGTTTTTTTCTTTCTCTATTTTTTCCCTATTGTATAAATAAAATTGAGTACTAGTCTCATTGAAAATATATATAATTATCCAAAATAAAATTATATAATTTAAAAAACTTGTTATTCAATATTTTGTTGGCAGAATTGCCTAAATCAGTTGTGTACTTTTACACACCACATCTACTGTGGTGAACGCGAAAATGGTATCATCGTCATGTGTTGAGTTTTTTGTCTCGATCAGAACCAGAAACATATTGTCAGACATAAATAATAAAAACAAATTATAAACTCAAAACTTAAATGTAATAAAGACAAAAGTTTGATTGTGACGTAAATAAATGAAAAAAGGATGAAACAGACGAGCTGACCTTAAGTCAGACAAGAAGCAAAGGTCTTTGTACGAAACGCAACAAAGAGTTAGTTTTCACGCTCGAAATACATATATACATTTAAACAAAGATGAATGTCTAAAAGAAAAATCAGCAAAAGCTGTTACAAAATTACGTGTCCTCATATACATACATATATTGCATGAAGAAGCCGCCGGAAAAGCACTCACTTAACAAACAAAAAATAAAGCATAAATAATAAAAAAATATTTATATACTCGTATATGCAATAAACACGCTACACTGTGAATGCGGCAAATTTTTTCTTTTACCAGCCAATGTCAAGGACGTGACGCCAAACAAGTGTTGCGTGACAACTGTTCAAAAATGTAGAAAAAAAAATTTAAAAAAACAAACGTAAAAAGTGTATATTTTTGTTTGTTGAAGTCTAAATTAATTTTGTACTTATTGAAAGTGTGCAGACAGAGGCAGCCGTTATAGACGTTGAAGGCATTACTGTCTTGTCATGGCATGACATTTTGCCATTTATTCATGCGCCAATCATAGTGATGTGAATAATGGAGGAAATGTATGGCTTTAAGTTAACGGGATTATCAGACGGTGTTTTTTGCTATAATCGAAACATTATTTAAAATTCTGGCTATAGTTGCTAGGGTTTGAGGGCCACTATATAAAAAACACACCCGAGAGATAAAATCAAAGCAAAATTAATCGATTGAGAAGCCCCATTTTTAATGATAAGAATTTCATGTCCCTCGATTGAGAAAATGCTCCCAACCGACTGGTTAATGTTTCCTTCAAAATTAAGATTAAGATCACTGCAATCAAAAATAGCGATGCACAGGGCCAGAACAAAATAAGTTGAGTTTTTGTAAAACTTACTACAGTGAGCATGTAAACGAACGCAAATTGGGTATCGGCTATTGCTGGTGACCACGTAGTCTTTGAAATATTTCCTCTCATAAAAATCAACAGTCAGCTATGAAGCTCCAGACAATTTTTTCTATTTAGATCAATCTCTCGACAAACATTGGCCAAGCTCTTTAAGTGTTTTAAAGAGGCAGAGATGGATACAATATATACGATATGACGACTGAACTCGGAGTTCTAGAGGGTAAAATTTTGCGAAAGATTTAGGATCATTTATGAGATATACGAACACATATTGACATAGTTCAGCTATAAAGAATTCCGTGACTTCGGTAGCTGAGCCGTGTTGTCTGTATGGATGGAAAAATTCGGTGAACGCGTCAAAAGGGAGAACAACATGGCGAATTTCGAAAAGGTCGTCCAAAAATAATTGTTGTTCCGGAAACTATTGATGCTGTGCGTAAAGTGATATTAAAAGATCATCATGTGATCTATCGTCAGATTGAAACAACTATAGGCCTTAGTGGGATCAGCATACTTTCAATATTGCATGGACATTTGATTGTAAAAAAATTATTTTTTTACTAAAAAATTAGCGGTGCTTCGAAGCAGTTTTATGACATTGTAACAGGTGATTAAAAGTAGATTCACGCGTATGAGCCCGAAAATAAACAGCAAACGACTGTATAAATGTTTGAAGATGAGCTGAATCCACCAAAAGTGGTAAGCGCGCGAAGCGCTTTCAAACAATTGGTTGCAGGTTTTTTTTAGAAAAACTGGACATGTCCCAACCATATCACTAAAACAACGTAGATTCTGAATTGTATACAAACAGCTGTTTTTCAGCTGTTTTTCAAGAGATCAGAAAATCCAACCGCGGAAAACGGATCACTCTTCACCCATACATCGACAGAAGCAACTGCACTTTTAAACACTAATTATCGATTTGATGAGATCGAATGACTTCTTTCGATTCCCGTTGAAACGTTTAGAACGCATGTTTTACAGATATCTCAATCAGAATGGTAAAAGTACTTCAACAATTGGTTCAAACGCATGCAAAAGTGTATGGAACTTAATGGAGAATATTTTGAAATAAAAAACAAAGCGACTTTTGATTAGTAATATTTGGGTTCGTTCTCTAACCTCTAAATATGTAAGAGAACCCTCATACCAATGTGCATTATATATGTATAGAATACCAAATATAACGCTCTTAGATACTTTTTGACGGCTCTGTGGGCCGAAACTTCAAATTTAAAAAATCAGTACCATATATATGCTAATAGTGGTCTGATCTGGCCGCCACTTATAAATGTACTAGTGTAGTTTGGTAGAAATATCTCAAAATCTGAGGGACTAGTTTTCGTTCTAGCAAACGAACCGACGGACTTAGTTAAGTCAACTCAGCTCCTGACTCTGATACACTCGGTATAAATTTCGGTGGATCTATCTCTTCTCCTTCTGGTACTTACATACTTTGGACCAAAGTTAATATTGGGATTCTATGCACATGAAAGGTATAAAAAAACATTAAAATAAACATCTAAAAATCAAACGCCAAAACTTGGTTAACACTTTCAGGCACAAATAGAGTAGCAAAAGTAATGCTCTCTCCTTCTCAATCTCAAGTCTCTTATCATTTCTTTCCGAATATTCACAGCATTTAAACCGGGATTGTCATCACTCTGTCTGGTGTCATCTAATTAAAGCTCAGCAGAAAGATACACGCTTACCTACCTATTGTTTTCCAATAATGCGGCACGCAAAAGCGCTGAGACAAGCAACGGCAAGTGCAAAATACAATTTGCTTTCACTGTCAAGGCTGTCAAATGGAATTTACAAATTCACATCTTCTAGTCAGCAATTTCAAATGAGTTTATGTTTTCTTCTGCTAACCAATACCATAATCGCGTATTTGGAAAACATACGAGAACACTACACGTATGCACACATATGCAAATATATAAATTTATGGTGATTTTAATGAAATACGACAACAATGACAGCTATTGGCGCGCAGTCTGGCATGAAGTACATGAATATGGAAAGGTATATGAAGTGACACGCATATATACCTATAACTGCAAATGTAACATGCGCGCAAATACATACATATATAGTCGTAGAGGTTCTGACTCGTCAGCAATACTTAATTAATTTCATTTCTAATGCCAGTATTTATGCAAACCTTCAATTGAGACTACAAATTAAAGCAACATATATAAGTATATATATATACAACATTTCTTCATGCACAAAAATCATTCATAAAATTCACAATTAATGCACAAAAAATACTGTTACATCAACAAATGCATAAATAATGCAGCTTTGATATTGTCATTCTCCGGTGCGCCACTGCGTATGAGCGATTTGCGATTTGTTTGGTTGATGGCTTCGCTCGTGTTTAAATTTGCAAATAATATGTACATACTCATTCAATACCGCAGTTACAGCACCTAATTTCCATTGCTGTTGTGTTTTTCTCTCAGATTTATACTCATTTTATGTTCATTGAATTTCAATTGAATGGCCTAATTTTCGTAAAACTAATTACAATGAATTAATAATTTCGTCAGGGATAACAAATAATATAATTAAGTGTTTTTATTACTAAATAGCTTTTTTAATTACACTTAATTAACGTTGTTAAATGGTGCTTTTGTGCGCCGCTAATGATATGTAATTGATGTGCCTTGCTGATTACTGGGGCATGAAATTTCTAAATAAAGTTGGTACACTTCACATGATAGAAGAAATTTTTTTACAGCATGCAGAAAATGTAAATTAAAATTCGCCTTTCTCATTAAATATATACACTTGTATATTTGTAACCGCTGAAGCGATTTTTGGCCGAGCTCCTCCTCCAATTTGTGGTTTTGCTTATTGATGTTTATACCAACAAATGGAGGGACCTACAGTTTGTTCTAAGCCGCCTCCGAACGGCTGATGGATTTTTATGAGGCCGCGATAGCCGAGTGGTTAGCATTGCATACTGCCATACGGAAGGCCTGGATTCGAGCAACATCCAAAATTATAGAAAATAAATTTTTCTAATTGCAGTCGCCCCTCGGCAGGGAATGTCAACCCTCCGAGTGCATTTCTGACATGAAATAAAAGCTCCTCATAAAAAAAATCCTCATTAAATACAATGTGAAATTAAACCTCTTCTTTTAAAATTGTTTATTTTTATTCAAAGGATATGAGTACATTCCTTCTTCATTGGCGTAGACACCGTTTACGCGATTGTAGCCGCATCAGCAATAGCGCGCCACTCGTTCCTTCTCTTTGCTATTTGACGCCAGTTAGAAATACCAAGTGATAATAGGTCGCTCTCCACCTGATCCTTCCAACGGATTAGAGGTCTTACCATCAGCGGCTACTCCATCGAATACCTTCAAAACTGGATGTCCTAGTCAGCGTAGCCGCTGTCTTTTGATTCGCTGAACTCTGTCAATGTCGTAGTATAACTCCTACAGCTAATCGTTCCACTGCCTGCGGTATACGCGGAGGTCAACGCGCAAAGAACCATAAATCTGCAAAACTTTTATCTCGAAAACTCCTCCAGGAATGATGAACGACGTGTGGGGTTTGAATTTAATTCGACGAGAAAGGAGTATACTAGTAAATGTTAATTATTTAAGTGTGCACGTGGAGAATTTTTTCTTTTTTTTTGTTAAGATCAGCCAAGCCCAAAGGAAGGGTATTCAAGGTGAATTTTATCGGAAACTAGGTTGACATTGTTGCTTAAAAAAGGAGAAATCTGGGAAAAATATCTTATATTCGGCCAGACCGAATTCTTAATTAAAACTTTGTCATGAATGTGTGATAAGAATACCAAATTTCATATTCATAGATGCTTAGTTGTGCGAATTATGATAGGAAATCAAATATGTAAAAAGTTTGTTGGATTACAGTTATATTTAGGAGTCGTCCAATTTCAACTACAATCTCAAAAACTGAGAGATTAGTTTGCATTCAAGCAGACTGACAGTCTGATCATATCGGTATGAATTTTAAGGGCATGTCTCTTCCATTTTTGCTAGTTACATTTGAATCAAAATGAATATACCGACTCGAGTTCACGACGGTATAATGAAGCTTTTCCTGCATGTTTTTGTAACAGATCCATAAAAATTTCATGTTCAAAATTAACTACATAAATGGAAAAAGTTAAAAATTAGAGATAAAAGTATATTATATTTATATCGACTGTATTTTTGTTTTTCTGTTTTCGAATTTTTAAAATGTAATAATTTCATTACAACTAGCGATACCCCGGTGTGTTTCACTACACCAAAATAATTTTTTAATTTTTTCTATCTGAATTTTCGCTTCTTCAAGTCTAACTTTGTAGTGATACCTCCTGGTCGCAGATTGTAATATTTAATTTATGTTTATGATTATTAAAAAAAAATAAGTGCCTCTAAAATATCTTCAGCTTTATACCTATAATGTATCGCGTAATATTTTAACAATTTGATTATATTTAATATTTAAAAAAAAATATTTTCCACTGTATATTTCTCTTAGTTAGATAATATTTTTTTTTATTAAGTCTTTCTTTAATCTCCGCAGTTTGATACCCATATTGTAATATTTAATTTAAGTTTATAAATTTTTTCAAATTTAAATTTCAATATAAGTGGTAAAATTACCGAATTTCAATTTGTAACCATTCATGAGATCAGGATTTTTTTCATTCAAATCGGTTCAGCCTTTCAGCATGAATTCAACCATAGATATGCTGAGCATTCATTATTCTATTTCGACCAAAATCAATCCAAATGGTTGTATATAAGTGAATATTATCCGAGTGTTCCTATTACATCAGGAAATTTGTGATAAATTTGGTGTCAGGATGAAGTAATTTTGTACAGAAACTTAGTGCAGCAGACCATCGTGTTACCCTAACAGATGAAGTCGGTAGATTGTTAACGTTCTTCCACTAAGTTAAAGGTAATACTCCTAGCACAAATCCATAACTTTACTTCTCCCATTCCTTATATTTTCTGGATTATGGAGAATTCAGCCTTTAACCATGCAAAGACAACAAGAAATTAAGCGGTGGCATTTCGCCAAAAGATCGCTTTCAGATTCGTAGTCTTTAGCCATGATTTTTGAAAGACACAGTGATCATCCTAGGTGAAATTCTCAGTAAAATTTCTCTATATTTTTTACTAGAATACGCTGTTCTTCTAATGAATCGCGAGGTAGAGGCACCAGTTCGTAACAGAAAAGTTGCTGTAATAGAATTTAGAAACTAACAACAGTAAATTGTAAAAGAACAAAAAAAAAAGATTCTGTCACTAAGAGTGGTACTTAAGTTCTATTGGTGACATTTTATGTACATATTTATAGTTTACATATACTTTTGGCGTTCATATGATGAGCTTACCATATTTCAGTTGACCTAACTTTGCATATTTTTACAGTCGATTATCCTATTTTCATTTCCAGTTTTAGTTTTACTTAACTTTATTTTTCCACGCTACAAAATGCAGCGTTAACCACTAGTAAACACGTTAGCCTTGCGATATATGTTAGGTTAAACTTAAAACTACTATATTTGAAATAATTAAAAATATATATAAAGGGTGATCCATTTCGAGGTTCCCTACTTTTTTTAAAAAAAAACAAAGAAAATTTAGATTTAATGGAGAATGTTTATTATCATTTGAAACAACATTCTTTAGCATTTATTTTTTAAAGATTATGTCTTTCAAATGTTGGCTGTAGCTATGTCTCTTTCGAGCATTTCGACTGGTAACTGGCGAATGACACGCGTGATGTTGTGCACCAAGGCCTGAATCGAAGCGGCATTGTCCGCATAGACTTTAGACTTTATTCATCTCCACAGAATAAAGTCTAAAGGTGTGATATCACAAGATCTTGGCGGCCAATCGACCGGCCCAAAATGTGAAATGATCTGATTACCGAAGTGTTCTCTGAATAAATCCATTGATTGATGCGATAAATGAGAAGTGGCGCCGTATGTAGCAAAGATCACGATCTTCAATTTCAGACATCAAATGGTCGGTTATCATGGCGCGATAACGGTCGTCATTGACGGTTACGTTCTCATCGGCATCATTTTTGAAGAGATATGGAACAATGATTCCACCTGCCCACAAACCACACCAAGCGGTTGCTTTCTCTGTTTGAAATGGCAGTTCTTGAATCTCTCCAGGTTACTCTTCGTCTCAAATGAGGTAATTTTGCTGGTTAACATACCCATTAAGCCTGAAATTAGCCTCATGGCAGAACAAAATTTGGCTCGAAAACGTCGGATCTTCTTGGAACTTTTCAAGAGCCCATAGAGCGAAGCGATGTCGCGTGAGAAGATCGAGCGGCTTCAGTTCTTGCACAAGCTGTATTTTGTACGCTTTCAATTTAAGATGTCGACGTAAAATGCACCAAGTCGTTCCATACGTCAGTCCGAGTTGCTGTAAACGGCGTCGAATCGACCCTCCACGGTCTTCGTGTACACTCTCAGCGACGGCCGCTATATTTTCTTCACTGCGTGCTGGACGAGGTCTATTCGGTCGAATATTATCCAATAATGAATGTTGGGTCTCAAGATGGGTAATGGTGGTGCGAATAGTACGCTCAGGAGGCCGATTGTATTGACCGTTGTGAATTTTCGTAATAAAGTTGAATAATTTGTAAACGTTGTTCAGGCGCAAGTCTTTCCATGATGAAATGGCAAACAATACTGAAGAAAAGTAACTTGACAGCTTAACATGGCTCAGGCGTGATCTGTCAGAAAAATGCTATTGAAAAAAGTACCTATACTTGGATCACCCTTTATTATATATCGCCTTATTTCGCAAACGGACTATAACTCTTTATAGTCGGTTCTTCTTTTTATCGACATTTTATTATTTCTTGTCTTGCATTCACCTTTATACGTGAGTTAATGTCCATTCATTCGTTCACAGTGGTCATTAAAAACATAATGTTCAAACATAAAATTTAATATTAAAGAACGAAAAGTCATTAACAAAGTAAAATCACTAAAAAATAATAGTTTCCGTGTAAACTCAGAAACACAGAAATTTTTAGAAAAAATCGTACACCTCTATGGAAATAAAGTATAAGAAACGAGCTTTTCAATGTAAAAAATTCAAATTTATTGAAAGTTCGTAAATTTAAAAGAACAGAAAGTTTGATTAACCCTTAACTCCTTTAATTTAAGTAATTTATGTTGGTCACTTCTTATCATTATTATTCTTACTGCTGTGTTGCTAACATTTTTTTCTCACATTTTATGCCAAACATTACCATAGCATCATATATATGTATGTATACGCTGTTTCTCATTAAAAATATTCAGTGCACAGAATAACAGAATAATAATGTGTATGTATGTATTGTACATATGTATATTGCATGGTTCTTAGTTGGTATATGTGTCGTTTAGCAACCATGATGTTAAATATTTCGCAGTATAAATAAACTGTAATGAAACTCAGACAAAAACAATGGCGACCTTGGCAGTGACAGTGCTCGTGTCGAGTTTACTGCTAAAGAGAGTGCGAAGGTGAGAACATTGATTAGTTATTGTGACAGCAATGACATTACCACTGGGACCAGTATAAATATACATAGCAACACGACTTTTGAATATTCTTATGAATGCGATGTCAACCAAAGGTTATCTAAGTTGTATGTTTGTATTTTATTGTCATATTTACCACACAGCAGATTAAATGTCAAGGATTTTTATAAGCAATGCATGAGTGTATTTAATTTAATTAAAAATATTTTTTGATCTTTGCATTGCTTAATAATACTTGTACATGTCATGGAATATCGTACAGAAAGAAATATAATTCTATTTTATTTCATTTTATATTATTTTATTTAAATTATTTTATATTATTTTATTATTTATATTTTTTAACTAATTTTTTTCTTGTTTTTGTTGATTTCATTTTCTTTTATTTATTTTTTATTTTTTGAATTTTCATTTTATTTCATTTTTTTAAATTATTCACTTAATTTTTTTATTTATTTAATTTTATTAACTTTATTTTCGACCTTATTTTATTTTATTTTTTTTTTATTTTTTTTATTTTAGTTTATTTTAATTAATTTACTTTATTTTATTTTATTTATTTTTTATTTTTTCATTTCATTTTATTTCATTTCATCTCATATTTATTTATTTTTTATTTATTTATTCATCTTTTTTTCTATTTTTTTTAATTTTAATTTATTTATTTTTTTGAATAATTTTTTATTTACACTATTTTTTACTTTATTTAATGTTTTTTAATTTTTTTATATTATTTTATTTCATTTTATTTTTTTATTTTTATTTTATTTTATTTTATTTTATTTTATTTTATTTTGTTTTATTCATTTTTGTTTTATTTTTTTTATTTTACTTTATTTTCATTTTTTAATTCAATTTTATTTTGTTTTATAATTTTTTTATTATTTTCTTTATTCCCTATTTTTATTTTTTATTTTTTATTTTTTTTTTAATATTATTTTATTTTTTTATTTTTATTTTATTTATTTTTATTTTTTTATTTAATTTTTTTTTTTTTATTTTATTTTAGTTTATTTTATTTCATTTTAATTTATTTTATTTTATTTAATATTTTTTTATTACATTTAATTTAATTTTTATTTATTTAATTTTTATATTTTTATTTTTATTTTTTCATTTCATTTAATCTAATTTTATTTTTTTATCTTATTATATTTTTTTTTCGTTATGTTGGCTTGCATTTACCCAATTTTTTACCCTTGCTTAAAAAAACAATTTACTACAAGTAAATTTTTTATACCAATTCTCAGCTGCATTTTTTCATTTGCACCCTAAGCTATAAACGTGCCCAATATTAGGATCAAGGAAACATTGTGGTTTTGCATATTCTGGGCAAAGCATTGCAGCGTAAAGGGTTGAGCTGAAAAAACTAAAGCAGCAGGCACATTGTGGCACAGTAATTTACCGACAATCATCAAAAAACCACAATACAACCACAAACGGCACTAAAGATATACAAATAATGCAGAGGAGAATAGAAAAAAGCAACTCTAAACTACACCACAAAATGTAGAGCAAAAAATAGAGGGCAATGAGTAAATTATTAAGAAAGACTATTTGTGGAAAAATGTTGAAAGTGAATGGAATAAAAGCATTGCAGTAAGCAGTTTGGTCGCATATCCTTTTTTTGCCAGATGAAGGGAACGAAGAAGTCTTTGAATAGCAATTTTTACACTTTATTTTATGCATTAAAATTGAATATTCAACTACAGTATTATTGGGGCAGCCACTTCAATGGAAAAAGCATATTTTGACCAAATTCATGCTCAAATATTTAATTTCGTCAAGTCGGGTAGTGCAAAAATCACCAACTGTGGTGAAATGAGCGAGAAATCATTCAATATGTATGTATATTCTAGTACCTTTTTTTGCAAAATAATTTGCATAACTAAAGGCGCTTAAAATGAGTCTACGCGATATATGTATGTATATGTTTGTGTATAGCAAAGCGAAATGAAAAAAGGCCCACACAAAAGGCTAAAGTGCTAAAAGGGCATACAGGAGAAAATGGAGTACAAGATAAACAACATGGCAACAGCAACTGGAAAAATTTAAAGTTGCACAACAATAATAGCATGGAGTTGTGTGAACAAACAACAAGTGTGGTATTCACAGGCTGAGCAATGTTAGGGATAAAAGCAAAAAAAAGGATATATACGTACCTTCTCGCAAAAGCTAAAAATTTCCATCGCACGAGCGTATTGTTGGAAAATTGCGAAAACCTACGCAGTGCAATCATCCTTACATGTTTGTTATATATGGGTGTGTGTGTGTGTGTGATTGGGGACGTAAGAGTTTGCTTTTTGGTACAGCATAGTAGCTTATTTAGCGCTGTTGCTGTCGCTTAGGAAATTTTCAAATTTTGTTTGTGTAAGAGCATCAAAGATGGCGGCAACATGGTGTACTTGGACAATATGAACAAATTGCTATGCAACCGCAAGTGAAAATATTTTTAGGTGCAAAGTAATGTGATGTAAATGTGAGGGGGTTGTAAATAGCGAAGTAACAGCATGAAGGCTTCTGCTTTGATGGATATTACACGTTATTATTGGTAAATAATATTCGCGAGTGTCTTTATCAGCAATTTTTCGGGAATTCGTAATTTCGTTTCATTTTACCATCACCTTTTTCCTTCAGACAACAAATCATCAATCAAACAACATATTCTTTCTCATCATCTCTTTTTCTTCTTTTTTTTCTTTGTTCTTCTTCTTCGTCTTTTCCTTGTTCTTCCTCTTCTCTTCTTCTTCACCTTTTCCCTTCAGAAGGAGGCAATATTTTCTTTCTCATCATCTCTTTTTTTTCCTCTTCTTTTTTTTCTTCTTCTTCTTCGTCTTTTCCTTTTCCTTTTTCGTCTTCTTCTTTTTCTACTTCTTCTACTTCTTCTTTTTTCTTCTTCTTCTTCCTCTTCTGCTTTTCTTTTTCTCATCCTTCTTCTTCTCCTTCTTTTTCTTCTTCTTTCTCTTCCTCTTTCTCTTATTCTTTCTGTTCTTCCCATTCTTCCTCTTTTCCTCTTCTTCCTCTTCTTCTTCTTTCTCTTCTGCTACTTCTTCTCCTGCTTCTTCTGCTTCTTCTCCTTCTTCTCCTTCCTCTTCTTCTTCTTCTTCTTCACCTTTTTCCTTTTTTTCTGTTCCTTTTTCTTTTCCTTCTTCTTCTGCTCCTCCTTCTTTCTTTTTGAAGAGCATAGTCACCTGTTACGAGATTACATCCGAATTAACAACAACTCGCCATCGTTTCTTCCTTCCGCAGATCAACGCCACTTGAAAATACAAAGCGAAACCAGGTCGCTCTCCACCTGATCCTCCCACCAGTAGGATTGTATCGAAAATTTCAAAGCAAGAGTGGTGTTTCTGAGTTCACATTGATATGTGAATGTCGCCATATATCCTCGTGCCATTGTCTGCGCTACTCGCTGCCGCCAATTCTCAAAGAAATTAAAACTTCCGCAAAATCTTTCTTTCAAAAACACCTAACGCTGACTAATAGTCCACGCCTCCCCACCTTATAGCAGAACAAGAATGATGAAAAACTTGTAGAGTTTGATCTTTGTTCGTCGAGAGAGGACTTTAGCTTTTAATTGTCTACTGAGTCGAGAGCAACAACTTTTGGCAAATGTGATATAAGATGTTGACATGATAATTGGTGGAATTATAGAGTTTAGCTTATGTTTGCGGGGAAAGGTCTTCACATTTCAAATTTAGTAAAGAAGTAACTTTTATTGGCTAGCATGATTCTACGTTAAGTTTAATGTTCAATCATGTTTTTGTGTTGATTCTGGTTTCGCAATAAACTAAATTTCCTACACTACCGGAATTATGACTGTTAATATTGCAGTGCAGTTCGCTTCGTAGGTGGTGGAAAAAATATTTCGTCTTGGTCTCATTCACATTTATTTTTTGTTTTAAACTTACAAACTCAAACTAAGAATGTTTCTCAGTGGAAACTCAGAAACTCAGTGGAATGGTCATCCATTATGAGATCTCAATTGGTATTTAAATGCTTGGAGAAATTCTTTCCAATTCAGATGAAGTTTCTTATGCTGTTCAAATAAGTTTACACACCCGTATAAGTCTATTAGGAACACCGTTGAGGAAAAGACTCGAGTTGAATAAAAGTTGAATACCATTTGCTTCAATACCTCACACAAAAACATGATAGACTTTATATGGACTCAACATATTTAACGCTTACTGTGGAATACTTTCTGTCTTTATATTGAAAAGACAAGTAACGGTTCTCCATAACCGGGCATAATCGACCTATGCTTCAAGCTGGCTGTGAATATATATGTATTTCATTATTATTGGTTGATGTTTCGTCTATTCTATATTCCAGAGTTCGATTCTACAATTACCTTATCTCATATCGAAGTGCAGCCTGTACGCTCTGATCCAACTTCTCTAGCACTTCGTAGACAACCCCTACCGACTCTCTCTCTCTCTCTCTCTTTCCTTCTGATTTCAAGTGCACCTTTTTTCTTGAACTTTCAGTACCGTTGACTTCGTCAGTTTACTTTAAAGATATAATTTTGTATATTTCCAGGATCTAAATGAATTCCGCTCCTGGAAATTTTGACCTTGTACTAAAAGCGTAACGTCTACCATTTATTGCTTGTCTATTCTGAATGAGGATGGTAACAATCTACACGACATTCTGTCTGAAGATAGTGGCGAGGAAATCGCGTGCCTTTGCGTCATAAAATTTGTAAGTTCTGTGTTGAAGCTATACGGTAGTGTAGAAAAGAAGAAAATATTATACCCTGGTATGCATATGATCTGGATGTAGCCTCAGAATCAGTTCGATGATTGCTGCTTTTGTGTTCTACTCGTAGATGGTAAGTGTTTTCCTCGAAATCAAACTTAGAAATATCCAGATCGGACTATTTACGTTTCAAAAGTAGTTCGTATGCCATCAGCAACAATGATATTACCAAATTTACAGAAAACGGGACTGGCTACCAGTGGAAGTTAATTAAGAAACATCTACAAAAAAGTAATACTCTCAAAAAGAGCGCAGTAATATCATATTTCATATCTCAATTTATCAAAACAAGGATGAAGACTGTTAGTTCACCTCAACAGCAGCAATTATAACATCCAGAGCACACTACAAAGTGACATATTAAAATTTTTAGTGAAAATCTAGGCGGGAGTTTAGAAGAATTTAATCTAAGTGACGAAGGAAAGTATCTTCATTTTTCAAAACAATACAGTCAATGCAATAATAACTATTATTTGGTTTCTTGTTTTTACATTTTTACAATGTATGTTAAAGTAATGATTAAAAAAGTAATGAGTAAATCTTACAAAATTATTGAAACATTTATCAATTGTGAGCATAAATATAACGAAAATCAATCCGATATCTAAGGCCATAAACAACATTTAATTGACACCAAGGCGAACAAAAGACATGCGAATAAGCTAATCATTATTGCAATTATTGTAACAGACTGTATCCTTCAAGGACGATACTCCCATAAATATGCTTACACATATGTTAATAAGGATTTTCAGCAACCAAAACAGGCTAATTTAATAACATGCTTGAAGCCATTTAATATGAAGGGCTATTCATTTAGTGGTTTTGTAAGTGCAGGGCTGTATTTTAACATCTGTCAAACTTAACTGTCAAACTTAACATGTTTTGTATTAGTTAAAACTCAGATATTTACGAAAATGGATTCATCATCGTTTTGCTCAAATATCGCTGCTGTAAGTAATTGGACCTTTTTTCTTTCCAAATGATAACGGTGAGACTGTCACTGTTAATCCGGAGCGTTATGGTCGTATGATAACCGCCTTTTTTTGAGTTGTAATTGGAGAAGATTACTTGGGCAATATGTGTTTCCAACAAAATGGTGCCACATGTCACACAACACGAGCGAATATGACTTTATTGCGAGAGAAATTTCCCGGCCGCTTAATCTCTCGTCTTAACGATGTCAATTGGCCAAAGTGCGATTGACACCGTTGGACTTTTTATAACGTAATACCATGTTTGTGTGAATAAACTTTTGACTCTTAGGCACTTGAAAGCCAACATTCGCTAAGTAATGGCTAAGATACCGGCCCAATATGTGCCAAAAAGTGGTCCAAAATTACCTCAAATGGATCGACGTTTGCGAAAATTCACGGGGCAGTCATTTGAATAATGTAGTGGTCCACATACGAGTATGATGCGATGTTTAAACCTTTATAACAAAAAAGTAATTTCTGTAAAAAATATTTATTTTAAATGCATTTTTTCATGTTAATTTTGGAAACCGCAAAACTGTAACCCTGTATATATAAAAATTTATTTCGCAAAAATAATGGGTGATACAAGTAGTACGTTTTCCTTAGCCTTTTTTGACAGATTACGCGTGAGTCGTGTCAGGCTGTCATGTTACTTTTGCTCACTATTGTTTGGCATTTCATTATGGAAAGACTTACGCCTAAACAACGTTCGCAAATCATTCAACTTTTTTATGAAAATTTTTGCTCTGTAAAGAATGTGTTTCACGCGCTTCGCTCAACTTATAGCCAGCATAATCGGCCTACAGAGCGCACTATTCGCAACACCATCACCCATCTTGAGACCCAGCATTCATTATTGAATAATATTCGACCGAATAGACAACGTTCAGCACGCAATGAAAATATAGCGGCCGTGGCTGAGAGTGTACACGAAGACCGTGGAGAGTCGTTTCGGCGCTGTCCGCAGCAACACGCACTGGCATATAGAACGACTTGGCGCATTTTATGTCGAGATTTTAAATTGAAATCGTACAAAATATAGCTTGTGCAAGAACTGAAGCCGCCCGACCTACTCAAGCGACATTGCTTCGTTCTAGGCTCTTGAAAAGTTCTAAGAAGATCCGACGTTTTCGAGCCAAATTTTGTTCAGCGATGATGCATTTGTTCAGAGGGCATCGGGACGAAGAGCAACCTGAAGAAATTCAAGAGCTGTAATTTCATATAGAAAAAAAGGTTTTGTGTGGTTTGTGGGCCGGTGGAATCATCTGTCCATATTTCTTCGAAAATGATGCCGGAATGTAACCATCAATGGCGACCGTTATCGCGCCATGATAACCGACTATTTGATGCCTGAAATTGAAGCTCGTGATCTCCGCGATATTTGGTTTCAACCAGACGGCGCCACTTCACACACAAGAACGTGTGATATCACACCGTTAGCCTTTTTCCTGTGGGGATATGTAAAGTCTAAAGTCTATGCGGACAATCCCGCTTCGATTCAGGCCTTGGAGCAAATTATTACGTGTGTCATTCGTCAGTTACCAGTCGAAATGTTCGAACCAATCGAAAATTGGGCTCAATGGATGGAATTTGAAAGAGATAATCTTCAAAAAATAAATTCCAAAGAATGTTCCTTCGAATGACAATAAACATTCTCCATTAAATTTGAATTTTCTGTATTTTTTTCAATAAAAAAGGGTGGGGAACTTCGAAAAGGATCACCCTTTATTTACATATATATTTAGTTCTCTGCACCTTAATTCTCGGTCATTAAAATACATCAAACAACAAGCCAAGGTGCACCTAGCAATCGTTAGTCCAGAAATATATGATTACAAAAGCTTCAACACACTTTTTCCACAGTTTCTATATTGTAATATACATTACGAAAAATTACTTACATACATATATATATTACAATAAAATCGAGTGAAATCAATAAACACAATAGTATAAATGATAGCGTCGATGAATGTCTTTGATTATGATTTTATGAACTCTTGTCGAATTCGAAGCGTTTCCAAGCCCTTCAATTGAAAGTTTTCTCATCACTGGCGTGTAACGACTAAGAACGCAGATGAAGCGATAATGAAATCAGAGATAGCGACTTCGTTTCGAACACGAACGGAATCCTTTGTGCTAACTGGGAATACGAACTGTCTCTGAGTACATTTGCACATGTGTGTAGGTAGACATTTGTTTTGTTGCTAGGCAAACGCATTTGTGGACATATCCATAAAAGGTAGCGTTAACATTTGTTTTCATTAGCATTATCCCAGCAACGAGGCAAAAACAAACACACCCACAAATTTGCGTTTGCATACGAAAATACCATATACAGCACGTGTGCGTGGGCGTAATTTCTCATCGGTATGTGTAAGTAGCACCCTTAGGACAGCCAGATAGTCGAGTAGGCGAGCAGTTGAATACATGACGAGAAAACATCGCCCCGCTGCAATGCCATTAGACACAATAGTGGCAACGACAAATTGAGTGACTGCCGTAAAGGAAATAAGCTCGCAACAACTTTGCTTGCGTTACAAATACATGCCAATGTACACGTGGCAAACTCAACATACATGTATACATATGTATGTATAAATACATGCATCCGCATCCTTGCTAAAACACAAAAGGCTCATTTAATGGCATATAAATGCATCACGTTGTGGTCGTGGTTGGCCTGTTGAACTTGTCATAATGACTGCATAGAGACAACAAGTGATGGAATGTTAAATAAATGGGCGTGTGGTGTGTGAGTTGTTTGAGTGAGGGAGATAGTAGGTAGAGAGAGATGATATACTTAAGAGTGAGAGATTACAATCCTGAAAAGAAGAAGAAGAGAACTTAGATGAAAACAGAGTATACGAAATTTTGGGTTTGGCTGAATTAATTAAGTGTATCCCTTTGCCTTTAGCGGGCAATTAGAATTTATTGATGTGCGCAAAAATTATGAAACTTGCAAAAAATTTCTTAACATTGATATGCTAGAAATAACAGCCATATAGTCGGTTTTTTGAGCCAGATGTAAAGATTAATGGAGGTTTCATTAGAATTAAGGTAAAACAAGTCGAGACCGAAAGGTGCCTTCACCACACTGCTAGCTATGTTAAAACTTTATACAAGTAACGTTCGATCTACTAATAGAGACGTGACTCAAACTGCTATAGCATATCTTCACTATTCCCCTCACAAAGAGATCTTTATTTATGGAGACTTGGAATTCCGTCTTGCTTATTAATGTATAGTCACGATATTAAGCTGCATCTTATCACACAACTCGGTCCAAATTGGCAATATGGGCAAACAGAACTAGTTTTCTGGCTGAATGTCAGCACCTTACTTCTTCTCCGGTGGTTTAGAGTCTTCGTCTTACCAAACACTTGCAACTTACTCACACTGAAGGTTCGAAGTTTTTAGTTTAGTCACTTATTTCGCTATCTCTTACCGTCACAAAGATCGACTACTTGAGAACATGAATGACGCTGCCGGAAGTAGTATAAATAAAGAAAAATATATCTTTAAATACTTTCAAATATTGTTTTAAATATGCCCAGACCACAGCGGCGTAAAAGCACATAGTTCAGGTACTAAAATCGAAGCCGAGTCAGAGCAGTACCTTAAACTGTGTTATGACTTTCGTTATAGTTGGAGACGATTTCTCATCTGCAACCGCATCTCTCGTGAACGGACAAAAGACTCTTTTGAACCCATAAATCGGATAAGCCGGCATGGCTCCACTAAATGCTTCTCTCTTTTAGCTGTTACCGAAGGCTCCATCATTCGGTGCTTACCCTTGCCTTGCAACTGTAACTGCATAACCAGAAGCTTGATTACATTCAATTATACGCGTTTGCAGAGCTTCAGAAGTTGCTCGTTAGTCCAATGCTAAATTTATCCGATTTTCAGAAGGTTTCAAAGACTGCAGTATACTCAAGTAATACCAAAAAAAGTTAATTTATCTAAAGGACACCACTCCAGCCTACTGAAAGTGGTAATGAACAGCAGGAGATGGCGAAGCCAATTCCCCAATCGATAATGATGGAACACATGTTCCATTCCCCGACAATAAAGAGTTCGTATAGCCATTGCCCACTTAAAAAATTAAAAGCGGGGGGAGCCGAAAGCTTACCGGCAGAGCTATACAAATACGACGGCAAAGAATTGGCAAGAAGCTTGCATCAGCTTCGAAGAAAATGGTCAGATGAAAGCATGCCTGATGATTGGAAATTAAATTCACTAAAATGTGAACCCCACAGTCTGCGCCCATTACAGTAGTATAAGCATCCTCTGTATTGCATATATAGGAAGAAAGAAAGAATAAAGCCCACCGTCTGCGATCTGATTGAACCTCCTAGTTACACCTAACTTCAGACCTGGAAAATATAGAATTGCCCAAATCTTTATTATGCTCCCAACCTTGCCACAACACCTCTTTGTAGATGGAAAGTTGAAGCATGAAAAGGAAGTCCCTCTACGCCGCTATGTCTGAATTTGGTACCAGGTAAAACTTAAACTTAAATACGCTTTGTAAACATTGACCAACACCAAAAGCTCCATCTGTATCGTGTAAGACCTTTCCGAGTCGTTCGATACCAAAGTAGATTTCAGACAAGGTGACTCCTTATGATGTGTTTTCTCAAATTGAATGCTTGAGAAAATAATACGAACTTCAAAGCTGAGCAGAGAAGGTACAATCATTTATAAGAGCTTCTGCCGTATACCGATGTATAAGCTGGGATTTCATCAAACTGGATAAGGTAGCAAGGCGAATGCATCTGGTAGGAAACGAGGTCAAAACGAAACTCCTTTTGGCATAAAACAAACAGTTAGCGCGTTCGCATATTGGCTCCCACGTTCTTATCGACAGTCATAATTTTGAAGTCTTAAATAATTTCGTCTATCTAGGTACTGGCATGAACACCAACAAAAATGTCAGTCTTAAAACGTAAAGTTCTGTCGACGAATAAAGATAAAGCTCAGCATAGTACTCATCATTGCCGTCTTGCTGTGTTTGTGAATGAAAACATTCGATACTGTGCTAGGCGATGAAAAGATCAGGTGGAGAAGAACATCTGGCTTCACCAGCGCTTCGTAGCAAAAAGAAAAAAAGATTGGTTCCCTATATCTCCTCAACGCTAGTCGATTAGAATTAGAATAGGCTCGAGGTAATAGGTCAGACTACCTAACTTTGTTCATTTAAAAGATATGACCGACAAACCGCTGAACTACATAGTTGTCCATAAAGTTATCTCAAAATTCTATAGAGAGTAAATTTAGTTTCGTGGAATGGACTTTTCAGTTATAAAAAAGGCTCCTCCAAACCATAGATTCAGATCTAAAATCCCAAACACATTCTTCAAATGGTCATTAGAGTCATCTCTTCATCACTTTAAATAGTTGGCCATTAACTCTGGTATTATTTGAATAAAAAAAATATTTAGATTCTTTCTTCACTCGTATATCAGCTAATAAGTTGGTGATTACCTGAACATACCGATAATACAATTTTACTTCATATCAAATTTCAAAACTTTGCCAATTGGGTGGGATAATCGGGAATATGTTATTCAACAAAACTACAATCATTCGAAAAGGATAATCATCGTATGTAAATTGTGAGTCCAAAAGCGCAATACAGACATACATACATACAGTGTGTATGCGTACTGCTATGATGTGAACAAGCTCTGCGCAACTATGTATGAATGTGCTGCCTGATTGAGCTCAGCAGAGAAAAATAAAATAATTTGTTTATTTATGCTTAAATGATGCACTCGAAATTCAAGTAATATAATACGGTACAAATATATATCTTATACAAGTACATGGTATACCTGCAGCGAAATAACAGAAATGTTAGAAAAATAATGGTTTAATGCTAGAATGGTTTCCAGAAAACCTGTTTTTAGTTATTTTTTTAAAATGACTCAAATGAACAAAAAACAATTACAGTATTAGATATATGTTTCAGGGCTGCAACAAAAATGCTGTATGGATGTTTTCAACTGATTTATATGTATTTAGTTGATGTGAAAAGTAAAAAAAAATACTCTATAAATTCTAGAAAATCATGTTGATTTACAAAACACTCTCCGATAGCCAAGTTTATGGAGTAGAAGGTTACGATAGCTGTTGACGTCATCGAACAAACTTCGTCATATTTACAGTGGGCGAGACTTCATATTTATAATAATAAAATGGTAATTTTTTTACTAAAAAATATTTATGTGCACTTAATAAGAAGATAAATTTCTTATGCCGAAGAAATCATAAATTACGCATTTATTAATAATATTTTATTTCTTGCTTATCTTCTTCTTATATATAAGTATAAAAATAAGTTCAGCTTTTCGCTGTTACATAATAACTCGAGAACGGCTTCGCCGAATTCAACCAATGTTAGACATTTAACTAAATATATCACGAAGATGGCTAATGGCCATACAAATATTCTCTATGTGTGTTTTTAACTAAATTCCGAAATTTCGAATTTCCGATGAAATTTTTTGTTTGTATTCTAGAGAATTCAAGAATAGTTCAATTTATAATTCAGGAGAGTTGCCACCAGTTTTGAACCTGTTCATAAATAAAAATTGTCTGTAGGTGTGGTCTATGACTGAACTCAAGCTAAATGTTTGAACCGAAATGGATGAAAGGTTTGTTTGTGTTCAAGAATGCTCAAGAATGATTTAGACTTACAATTCACAGAGCTACCACCTGTTCTGAAAGTGATATTTAAAAATCGTAATGAAATAAATGAAATATTACAAAATGGGTATCAAACTGTAGAGATTAAAGGAAGGCTTAGTGAAAAAGTATTTTTTGAGCAGTGTTGCTATCTGTTAAACAATTTTAATACAAAAGAATTGATCAAATACATTTTGCATTACTATATTGGTATCGGAATAAAGACATTTCAAAAGCTTAATGGTGCAGACACTTTTGAGTAGAGCTGCCATCTGTTGGAAAATTGAAATATAGATAAGTACGTAAGTTAAATGGCATTTAGTATTGAGGATAATAAAGAGAATTTTGAAGGCTTACAATGAAAAATACTTTCTTAAGATCATAAATGATACAATGGGGATATCAATATGAAGATATTCAAGAAATACTTAACGCTAAAAGATTTTTGAAAAGGATTCCCACCTTCTGAAAGTTTTAATTTAAAAGATTAATTTCGCAAAAAAACCTCAACAAAAATTGTTATCTTATGGTGAGCTAAATAATTTGGTAAGAGACTTTAATCTTCCCAAAAATTCTTCTGAGTTGTTTCCAGGTTGAAAACCAGAAGCTTGCCTTTACCAGAAGTGTAGATATCGTGAAATGCAGTTCACTTTCTACTTTGATCAGGAGTACTTAGTGGTAATAACGCCAATACTAAAGGTATGATGGATATATTTCAGATCCCGTGCGACCCAGTACAGTGGCATATTTATATATATTCGTCAAAAAGAAAGCTTAAAAGTGATCTGCTTTACAACGGTGATTTTTTACTTCGATTCCTGTCGATCACTTCGCACATCTTAAGGAAGCCTACAAATCAAAATATAAAAACTGCTTGGCTAATAACGGGTTTACCATATTTCCTTGCCCTTTGTGGCAATGGAATGTTGGACACCAAATAAATCACTGTGCCAAAAAGAGTCGGCCTACCAAGAAACTTCACTTTGTCCGTTATGCATGAAAATTTGGTGAACACAAATCTTCTATCACCGCTTTACATAAAGCTGGGATTGATGAAGCAATTGTAAAGTTACCCCAAGAAATGGTAATCATTTTAAATAATTAATGTCAAAACTCCTGAGCCTTTGGCTTTTTCTCAAAGAAAATGGAGGATTGCCTTAAAGCGGTTAGGGAGCATATTTTAGGCAATATCAAAAACTCTAACTACAAACAAATTGTCAATTCAAGCGTAAGGATGTCCAATGAGTTTAAAGTACATTTCTTTCACTCTCATCTCCACAATTTGTGATAAAAGTTAGAAGATCAGAATGAAGTAAGAAATTAAAAGTTATTTTACCAAGACATCAAAGAGTGGTAAACAAAATACTAAGGAAGATGGAGCGTGTAAATAGTCGCAAACTACTGGACGCTTAAGAGAGACTCCTTCCAGATGCTTCCTGCAAACAAATGTGCCAACAAGAGTCTCACTGGATAGAAGAAAAAACATTTCTTTAGTCTTCTATATTTAATTAGAGATGATAACTTCTTAAACATACATAGATACCTAAAAGGTTTTCCAATAGGGATGATATGATTAATCTCTAAGTGTCGTTTTGGCCATTTTTAATATGTCATGATCTGTCTTTTTTTTCTTGTATTCAGTAATGTTTACAATTTCATCCATGGACCATCATAAACGTCGTGAATTTGCTAATTTCGCCTTGGAACAACTTGAAATCGATAAAGGTTTTTATTTTAAAAATCATCATCTCCGATGAGGCTCACTTTCATCTGAATGTTGCGGTAAATAAACAAACCTGTCTATTCTGGTGCGAAGAAAATCTACAAATTATTCATGAACAACCATTACATTCACCTGAAATGACAGTTTGGTATGGTTTTTGGTCTGGTGGAATCGTCGGTCCGCACTTCTTTCGAAATGAAGCTGGTATCACCGCTACTCTCAATGGAGAGCGGTATAGATCGATGATAACCAAGTTTTTATTGCCACAATTCGAAGAAGTTGATCTTAACAACAACTGGTTCCAACAAGATGGGGATCGGCTGTCACACAGCACGTGCAAGGACCGAATTATTGCGAGAAAGGTTTGGAGATTCGATTATTTCAAGAAATTGTGACATTGAATGGCCTCCAAGAAGTTGTGATCTAACACCATTGGACTACTTCTTATCGGGTTATTTGAAGTCATTGGTCTTTAGCAATAAACCAGACTCTCTTCAAGCTTTAAAAGTCAATATTGAACGTGCTATTCATGACATACGACTTGATTTAGTGGAAAAAGTGCTCAAAAATTGGGTTCATTGAATTCGTTCCTGAAAAAGAAGTCGTTGAGGCCATTTGAATGGTGTTATATTCAGAACTTAATTGTATCGATTGTAAAAAACATTTGAATTTCCTTAACAATTAGTGTGTATGTGTGTGTTTTTTTTTAAGAAATCATATTACTCTTATTGGAAAACCCTATATATTGTTAGAAAATGTGACGTTCTATGACTTAATTAAAGTAATTTTCGAATTCAGCTACAATAAAATTTAATTTTGGTTTAAAAATCAAGTAGTAGTTCCTTAGATACATTTCGAACTAGTTTGAGACTAGCATATTTTTGATAGAATTCTTAAAACTGCTATACTAGATGAAAATACCTTGAATGTGGTTTTAACTAATTCATTTCATTTCAGAGCAAACTACCTACACACATACAACAACATTTGCATATAAATCTGGTATTTAAACAGATGAATAATCTGCTGTCAGAATAGAGAGTACAGCTATAGTTCCGGCATTAAGAGTTTTCTGAATTTATTGGAATTTTTGCTTACTTTCCGAGTGAAATCGAATGCATTTCCAATGTGTGCCAATTTGCAAATGTAAGTATACACGTCGAATGCGTTTAAAAAAATAGCTTATATTTTGAGGGGCAAAAACAGACATTTTATAAAGATATTCAGTAACACAAATATGGGATTTACTCTTCATTTCTTCATTGAGTGCATATAGAGTGAAACTGAGTAGATGATTTGAAAATAATTAATATAAATAAATAAATAAATGAAAGCTGCAATTAATATTGCATACATATATACATAAAGATAAAGCAAAGCTACAATTATTATATGTATGTTGATACCGTGAAATTTGAATATTTCTGTATTTACATAAATATTTATAAAATAAATATCATTAATTGCTTCATAGGTATTTATTACATTTCATGCTCTTCTTCACTCAAATATTTAAATGAAATGTCTGAAATTGCATTTTAATAAATAATAAGCATTTCCTTACGGTTTAGAAGTACAGCTTTACTGTTTTATTGTTTTAAATATTTAATAAAGAGTGTATAAAAGCAGCAGTAATTAACATTGCTGAGACAAAACCTAATGCAGGTTAGGATTTGGCTTTTTGATGCAAAAAAAAGTGTTTCTATAATTTCACTCTTTTTTCGCAACTTTGACTGTTGATTTTATTTGAATTTTCGCACATTTTTTATATCTATTTGCTATTTGACCCAATTTCCACTCCATTTGTGGTTTTTAGTGGCATACAAACCATGTATTGAGAAAACATTTTATCTCGTTGAAGTAATTGAAATAGTTTGCATTTACGATTTCTGTGCAAAACCACAAAAATTTTAGCAAAGATAACAACGTATTCAATGTGAAATGCCTATCCGTTTACAGAAGTTTAATAAATTGTAAAATGCATCGCACATACGTTCACAAGGGAAGTGCATTTTATCTTTCGATATATTTTTACACTATTAGTTTTAACTCTTCCTTAACCTCCCATTTCCACCAATCAATCAACCATTTTACGCACCAATATCAGGTTTTCATCATCTGAATATGGATGCGGAATTAAACAGTTAGAGAAAACATTTTTTATATAATTAACAGATGAATCACTCCTCTATCCAGAGTAGTCGTAGTTCCTAATAAATGAAATGGTAACCGAATAACATTGTTGGTAGTTTTTTATATATTTAAAATTAAATTAACTTTTTTTATATCAATGCGTCTCGATATGTTTACCAACAAATGTAGGAACCTGCAGTTTTTACTAAGCCACCACCGAACGGACGATGGATTTTTGTGAGGAGCTTTTATATCATGTCATAAATACACACGGAAGGCTTTACATTCCCAAACGAGGAGCTACCGCAATTAGAAAAATTGATTTTCTACAATTTTGGATGTTGTTCGGACCAGGTCTCATATCTTGGCCTTCTGAATCACAGTACGCACTTCTAAATATTTGGCTAGACCGTCCACACAACTAATTCTTTATCATAAATTCTGAGAATAATATCAAATTTACAAAATTCAGTTTTGATGGAAAATGGAATCAGCAACAAAATTGGGATTTTTTTAATATAAATTTCGATTATTATTCTTATCTAACCACATAAACCATTATTTGGTCGATGAAGCGGGTTTAAGAATAAGTCGAAGGTTAGAAATACTGTGCCTCCAACAAACTACAAGAATAATCTAATTTCAAGTTCTACACTAACCCAGAATTATTATTTAAAAGTTATGGTGACTGGGGCCAGATGAGATTAAGTAAAGCCTACTTTTACCAGGTACCTTGGATTACGAATAAACTCTTATTTTTTAATATATATTTGCTTAAACCAGTAATGGCTGCAGTTTCTTTACTACCACGAAAAAATCGCTTTGATGCCATTTTCGTTCAATTAATTGGATAATTTTAAAATCTCACCCAACATGAGCTCTTCCTCATATTTATGTTACGAATTGGGTGGTTTGGGGTGAACTTAAGTACATCCATATCCGAGTGAGAAATGTACCTCGTCGCTGAAGAAAATTTTGTTGGAAAAATCGCATCCACTGCTTGTTGTTCAAGCACCCAATAATCAACGCAACTACGGCATTGAGAATGGTCAACTGGTTTCAGTTGTTGTGTGAGCTGGACTTCATATGGCTATAGGTGTTAGTCCAAGTGAAAAATATGTCATAACGTGTCGTAAGAAAGTCCCAGCTCTTGAGAACGTCGAGAAATAGACACATTCGGGTCTTCAGCTTCACCATTGCTTGAGTAGCTTGCCGATTATGCGAACCATGATCTCTTCTTAAAGCACGAAGCGTGGCCACGATTCTTTTTCATAAATGCCTGATTTTTAACTAAAATAAAACTTGTATGGTTCGACAATTATATTTGACAGATGCGAAAATAATGCCCTGCAATTTCGAAACCATTAAATGGATAACCCTTTGCAAACTAATATTTTTTGGTATATTTTCATGACTGCAGGCTGTTATCTATTATCCTATTATTTCTTTTAATTATAAAGATGGTGATACTTCTAAATAACCTGACAATATTTCCACTTAAAAGATTTTATACGTATTTCGTACCTGTAACTTGTTCAAATGGTCCACTATGCGACGATCTTAATATTTATTTTTTAAGAAGGTTCCTACTTCGTCTGAATATAGAAAATGTTCTAATGTCTCACTCTGCTTCTCTACATATTCTTTCTTTTTCACTGTTAGTGGTGTCCACTTCCACCACAACAGATATACAATGGCTTCACTGGATTTGTCCAATCCAAAGCTTTCTTGCTCCCAAGAATATTTTTCAACAAAATGCGATGTGAGATTATTGTTTTATTGGGTCTCAAAGTATATATTGATGTTTTAGTTTTGATTTCTACGGTGTTGGTTAGCTTAGCTTTAAAATTTCAATTTTTTTTTCAATTATGTTTAAAGACAAATGTTGTTTTTTAGATAGAAGTGAGTAGCTTGAATTAAGAAGCAAGGTCTTGAAACTAACTTCAAATTCCTGTATCATAGAGTAAGATACACATCTGTGTGAGAATTTTAGAGGTATCGAGAACCTCTTAGCAATAAAAATAATAATTATCTATGCAAAATTCATGAGATAGAGCAGAGAAAATGTGCAACTGTTTCCTCATTATTCTCTATTTCACAGTTGAGATAAGATACATGCTAATCAAAGAGCTAGTGTACCGTTATAGTAGCTATAAGACTATATTTTTTCTACATAAACCTAGACAAAAGACCTGTAGTTGTTAACCTGCCTGCTCCGTTTTCATACACTTCAATTTCCATTCGTTCTAAGCTATTTGTAAAAATTGTTATTGAAGCTCTTTCCTCCAGCCCTTACAGACTATGGAGATATCGATTTGATATATCGTTTGGTTGCGTAAATATAGAGTTGTTTGTTGTATCCTTCCGCTGTTACTATACATTAGAGCTTTACATGCCTTTTTCAATGTCTATTACTTCTGCTTGGAAAATGCAGTGGAGTTTTGTGGAGCCAAAGATGAGCAGGAAATGTTAAGATCCTTGGAATATACCAGCGCTCCCGACCCACAGTTCAAATATTTTACTGTGTCGATAAATTTGCGTTGCTCTGGTTTGGCTTGTGAATAGCAACAGCTCGGTCTTACTGTTATCAGTAACCAGTTCATTGTTTACGCCCCATAAATTTAATATTTTCATAATCTAACTCACTGTGGAAGGAAACTGCGCTGATATCATAAATAAAAAATAGTTTGCAATGTTGGGACCTTGACTCCTCCTCCGTTGAGTTCGAGCTACAACTACAACTTAAATAGATTTATTAGATATAGATAAATTTTTAATTTCAATGCACAACAACCCAAAAAAGTCCCTGAAATTAGCTCTAAGTAGCAGGAAATTTTGAACAATACTCAACCGCAGGCTTTGAACGGGAATTCTGAGTTTGCCTCCATATAACCATTTCGCTGCCGAATGGCACACAAGTATTTGTACGAAAAAAAGCAAAACAAACTAGAAATAATTTGTTAATAAGCTTTGAATATTTTTGTTACTTCAACTAATTGCAAAACTTCACCGTAATAGTTGGTGGAAGGTTGTTACTGTGGTGCCCGCATTGTTTTAACAAGTGTTGAGCACATACAGAATATATATATTTAAACAGTTAAGCAAACAATTGCTCCTGTATTTATTCTTCTTCCATCACTTAAGCCCAACCCCAGCCGAAACACCTTTCTCCGTCTTTCATCATTGATGCTACCATAAAATACTCACAATACATGCACATGCAACCACAGTGCGAAAACTATTTGAAAAACTTTCCAAAGTTATAAAATTAAAAACAGCTACTCTCCCCCTCTCCCTCACTAACTATCCACACTCGCTCCCTTCCAAAAAAAAGGAACTGTTTTTCTAATGAAATTTTGTTGGATGGAAATTTTGTAGTAAGTATACTTGTATATGTATATGTATAGTGGATGGCTCACGAAACAGTCGGCAAATTGCAATGCCAGACTTTTGAATAATTCATACGCAACAACTAGTAATTTACATAAAATTTCATTAAAATAACATTCTCGTTGAGTTCAAATCGCATTATTCAACATTTTGCTTGACTGGCGTTTAATTTTAGTTGGGAGTAGATTTATTATTGGGAGACGAGCGCACGCGCATACACTCCCCATACCCACACGTACATGCAAAAATAAATATAATGCTGAGAAATAGATCCTCGCGACTTAAGTTGGAAGAGAGCAAATGCAATAAAGTATATGTATGTATGGATTCTGTAATGATTTTCTACTACTTGTGGTTGAGGAAACAGCAGTAATTATTGTGAAGTTATGAGAACGTAGACGAGAAACGGATTGTTATATATAAAATGATTGGAGGAAACCATAAACATTAAAATGATTAATATAAAACAACAGTTTGTTTGAGATAATAATAATTGAATAATGATTAGTAGGATACGTAACAAATAATGGAAGAGAAATGGCAATATGAATGAAGCATAATAAATACTAAGTTATCAATTTTTTTCGTCATTTTTTTCGACAGTGGTTCGTCCAAGTGATATTAGGTTACAGAATTTAATATAAAAAAAATATGTTAGTTGAATGTAATGAGTAATGAGTAAAACTACTAACATTTCCAAAACAGCCAATTTCAGATGTTGTAACCAACCTCGATTGAACAAGCAGCTTCAGTTCAACCCCCCCCCTTTAGGTTAGGTAGAAGTGGCTTGTTACAAAAGAATCCCAAATAAACACGTAAAACACATCCTTTGTGAAGCCAAAAAAAAAAATTAAAACTTCCTGAAAAGCTATGCCACTATACATTAAATAAATCGCTTAATACGAGGGTTGCATTATATATTTCGGGAATAGGTAACAAAAAAAAATATTATTCATCGAAAATCGATTTATTGTTTTTCAAAATATTTTCCTTTAAGATCTATACACTTTTGCATACGTTTGAGCCAATTGTCGAAGCATTTCTGCCACTCTGATTGAGGTATCTCCAAAATATGCAGTCTAACGCATCAACATCTGAACAGGCAGATGTGCAAAACCGTTAAACTTTCAGTTTCTTTTTTACATACGAGAATGAAAAGAAGTCATTCTCATCAAATTGACATTTTGAGTGATGAGAAATGCAATTGTTTTGGTCGGTTTGTGAGAGCTCGCACTGTCGTGGTGAAAAGTGATCCGACTTTGACGGTTGGTTCTCCTGATTTCTTAAAAGACAACTGGCAAACAAATAGCTGTGTATTACTCAGAATTCACTGTTCTGCATTATTCTGTTAGTACGGTAATCTTTGGCTTGGAAACGCTTCATGCGCGTACAACATTTTTATGATTCGGCTCAGCTTCAAACACCCATACAGCCGTTTACTGTTTACTTTCGAGCTCATACGTTCATCACTTTTCATGATATCACAGTCGTGTTTCGAAGCACCGCTATCATATTTTTTTTTTTTAACATTTCCCTCGACCAATCGGCGCGAGCGATTGGCAAATTGTGTGGGTTCCAACGCGAATACATTTTTTTTTCTAATCAAATATTTATGGAATATTGAATGTATGCTGCTTCCAGTAATACCTATAGTCCTCTGAATCTCACGGTAGATCACATGACGATCATGCAATATCAGTTTGCACAGGACCAATAGTTTTTGAGACAGCAACTGTTTTTGGACGACCTTCACGAAATTCGTCGTGGAGTGATCTAAAACCTCGATTGAATTCACTATACCATCGATAATCACTGCTACATAATGGAGCGTCATAACCAAAAACTGAATTAAGCTCATCGATGCACTGTTGCTGAGTTAATCTTCGTCGAAATTTGTAAAATTAATCGCGCGAAAATGTCGCGATTTAATTCAATTTTTGGGGAAAAATATAATCTTTTAAGCTACCGTAAACAACGCACATAGCTCTTCTATGTCAAAACGCAAAAATGTCAAACCTTGCGATAAAGTTGTCATATTGCAACACTAGAGTAACCAAATCCCGAAATATGTAATGCAACCCTCGTATATTTCAGAAATCTGCAATTACGCCTATTCTCAATGACTGTTAACTCTACATAGTTGGTAGAGGTAGGAGCAGATTCAGAACCGTTCATAGGCTAAGGCATAGGTGAACCAGCCATCGGAGCAGGATGTCCACCGCTTTCTTGATAGCAGCAAACTCCGACTGAAAACACAGCAATAGTCGGGAAAACTGAACCTCTTGAAGTCGGATGGCTAATTCTCGACAAGAATACTCCCACGTTCTGAAACTGAGTGCTCCTTTCTTCCAGTGGTTTTCTCCTTTCCAGTTCTCCCGTGAGGAAATTATGTTGAAAAGAACTACTCGGAGCCAGCTCAAAGATACAATAAATAACTAAAAAAAAATAGAGGAGCTTACCGCGCTCGAGCCGATCAAAAACCTAGACTACATAAGTGTAGCAGTGACTTCTACAGCGATACACCTATCAGCAGACCTGCTTGGAACAATGAATTGAAGGCAAGGCCTTTCATTGTCCGCTTCCTTAATTCGATAGTTATATTTAGTTTACCTTCAAGTGGAGCGATGGATAAGACAGAGTCAGACGGATTTGTAGTTCAAAGTTCTCACCGAATAGGTTTAGGTAGATCAAATTAGCTTTACATTTTGATTATCTCTGGTTACAGGTATCAGGACAATAAACCCATCAATTACTGGGCTGTCACTCATGAGCAATTCGATGTAAGAACTGTGAACTTTTGAAAATGCATGCATACCTACGCTAAAAAAAAATTTGAATTATGCCGGATTCAATTAAAACCTGCTAAATCGAGGAAGGCCGTATGAATGTCGCAAGGAGCCTAAATCGATACAATAAGGTCGGGTAGTACAAGTGATGATATACGAACGAATTACTGATGGATTTTTATTAGGAGAGGCGATCGCAATAAGGAAAATTATTATTTTTTATTTAATTTCCACGAAGTTCTGCATTTTAGAACTCACTGCTTAACACTCAGCTACTATGGCTTGACTAATAAACTGAGAGGAAAAATATCTGAAAATGTGTTTAGAAAATTTAGAAAGTGAGGACCTACTTGAACTTACTTTCGTGAAGATCAAAGAACCGATGTTTAAGGAAAACATTTGTTAGAATACCATTAAACATATAGATAACAACCAAACGATGGTAGCCAACGAAAAGTCACCAGCGCAGCTATTCAAATATTGCGGCGAGAGACAGATCTGGCAGGAGAGCAATAGTTCTCGGCGAAATGCTTCAATAGTTCGAAGACGGGGCGACTTGCTTAAGCAAAGCAGGAGCTGGATACAACTCGTCAGCATAAAGCATGTGTTCGATAATCACACCGAACTCTCCGGCCTAAAAGTAAGGCTTTGTTACAGCATTCTCTTTTATAAGTAGAGAGGCTCAAGTTTTACCTGCTTTGTCTACATTTTCCAAGTTTTTAGAGAAGATGGAAACTACACGTGTAAAATTGAGAAATGTGGCTAATCACATTTCGTGAATTGAAAGATTTTCATGATTCGAAATTTTCTCCAAAAACATTACTTCCGCCCTCTTACCTACAGGCCTCTTATAAAACCAACCATAACTGAATAGGTAACCGTTTTCAAAATTAGGAACACCCAAAAAGGAACCGGCCTCTATGTTAAAATAATTCCCCGTTGGTGCTGCTCGAGGCAGAAGAAAATCTAAGAACCACTCGTCCAAAATTATAACTTATGAACCATCGAATCATTAAGAGGGTTGAGGCTCTGTAATTAGTAGTACCAACGCGTGCCGGATTACCTTCGAGTCCTCTGCACGGAGTGGAGATTACAGTAATGAAGCATTTTTTCCATATCAATCGGGAAGGAGAACTTAAAATGGAGTAAACTCAGAAAAAAACTGCTTCCGGCATGGCCTTCAGCATATCAAGGTAACAATTAACCAAAAAAAAAATTTGCCAGTTGCTAAAAACAACTTTTCTCACTCAAGATGACATGAAAAAAACACAAAATGACACAGACACAAAGAAAATTAATATTGAAAAGCAAGTAATAAATCAAAGAAAAAAAATTTCTTATGGGAATGTCAAGCCAAAAACATAAATAGCCCAAGGTTTTCAATTATCCCAATAAGATTGAGCATGTTTGGCCACGTGTTGAGAAATTACCGCAAGGTAAGAGAGAGCAAGTAAAGTGAAAAAGGAAGCTAATATAGTGAATAATATAAGCAGTAAGGCAGCAACAGCAATTAAAAATAAAAACAAAATTCGACATGAAAACAAACTGCTATAAATGATGGATGACGCAAACGCTAAGGCGTTCGACTAATCAGCTTTGGCCACATTAAGCCACAGAAATAACAGATTTTTGCACATAGTGACAGAGCTGCAGCTGGAGAAAACTAATCTAGTTTTCCTATAAGTTATTTATTGCAATAAAATCAGCTTAAATTTAATTGGTTTTCTCTAATTAATTTTAAAATAGCATTAGTAACTCTTTTTTACTGTTTGTATCTGTGAGATGGTGAATATGCGCACGAGTCGACAAACTTTCATTAAATCACAGTTTTTTTAGGCTGATTATCCAGCCAAGGCAAGAGAGCTAATGAGCTAAAGTTGGGCGGAAGTAACGGAAACTACGCTAAGTGCCGCTGAAAGCAATTCAATTATAACAACCATATGTACAACAACAGGAATAACAATAGCAACAGCAACACAATGTGGGGAAATAGCTGCTAGACAACACTGTCATTGAAACAAAGGAACAACAACAAAAGAAATAAAATAAATCGAATCAAAACAACCGTTGTAAGTGATGTTGCAAAGACGTGCTTCTACCCATGAGTCCACGCGCACATGCACCATGAAATGCGACTTGAATTACAGTTGAAGCATTCTAGCTTCGCTTTTTTTCTCTTTGCCAGACGGCAATGAAAGCAAAAGCTTGTTTTGCTAATATTTTCTTATTTACTACTTTTGCGCTCTCTCCTTTCCGCTCTTACTTTTTATACGCTCCGCAGGTAGCTAATGCACAAGTCAATCAGAAGCAAGTCGTAAGTGGAAAGAAATTTGAGCGTAATGGGCAAAAGAAAAAGTTTATTTGTTTGAATTCTGCGTAAATCGTTTTTATTTCAAATTGATTGATTGGCGTCTGTACAATAAGGCATGAATGAAGTGTGTTATATTACATTGAAGTAGATATAATGTCACAAATGACGCAAAGTTACTAAGTAATTACAGTGAAATAATAATAAATAGCGAAGAAAAATGTTGTAAGTTAATTTTAGCAATCACTGGCGCAATTCATGAACGCCACTCATACGCCATGTGTGTTGCTTTAGTCATAAAAAAGTGTTTACAATAGATAATCTGTTACTATAACAATATTATGTTCTACAATATATATGATTTTCTGATAAATTCTATCCATTCAAAGTTTTTCCAGATTAAACTTATTATATATCATTTTACAAGTTGATTTTTTTTCTGTTACGTATACGCACTGTTGCACTAAAATGGTCTTATAAACTTTTCCTCTTCTTCTCTAAACGCGAGAAATTTGTTTTTGATTTCATCCACTGAATCTAACTTACTTTAATATATTATACAAACAACTCGGCTTATACCAATCGACCTCAGTTTTTCGCTTTGGCATAGTTCGAGAATATTATTAAACAGAATTCTCCAAAAGTAAAGATAATGCCCTGGGTCTTCTGAAAACGAGAGGCGAATATTGAAGAAGTTAAAAAACGAGTCCATACGTGGAAGAGATTTTATGTTAGCGGAATGGGAGATAAGGTGTGAAAATAAAAGAAATAAAAGTATTTTTCTTTTCGAATAAAGGGTTACCCACTTAGTGGCTTCGAAAGTGTAGGGCTGTATCTGTATCATCTGTCAAACATAACTGTTGTTCGCGCCTATATGGCAACTTCCAATAGAATAATACAACATGTACGCCTATATGGCAGCTTTCCATAGTTTTAGTAATAAAAATACTTTACGCACCGCTTATATAAAAATAAAGATTGAAATATACATAGCTTGAAGCCGTATGCGCTGAACCGCAGAATTAAATACATGCATTATTATTATCTAATTAAAGTGACGATATAATATTGTATATTGCGAACAAAAATTGAATAAATACGTTTTTGTAAGCAACAACTGGTCCTTCGAGCCGGATCGCGTGTCCATATTTTGAAAGATTCGGTCTAATAATATCGGTGATATATATCCGCTGACTTTGTGATTACCTTGAAGTTAAGTTTAAAACATTATAAATCAATTACCGACGTTCGCTCGCGAAAAGTGCTTTCTTTATCGCTTTCAATAGTAAAATCGCACGTGTGACATAACCTCACTAAAACACATCACGCCATGTCCAAAGTGAAGGTTCGTGACTGCTTTAAACGCAATTAAAAGATATATCGTGATGAGTAAAAATGACGAGTTGACTCTAGATAAAGAAGCCAGTGAAACATATCTCCAACTTCTTGAAGAGCAGTGGCTTCGTTTTAGTGATGCTCAACAAGAAGTAGAGGCTTTGTGCGGTGAAGAAAATGCACCGGTTGAAGAGCAATCTCGTATTCAAGCAGAAGAATGGTATACGACAGCAAAGGCTAACTTCAAACGCCTCATGAAAAGTCATGAGCTGCCGCGGCTTTCTACATCAACAAATTTTGTTCCACCGGCAATTCAGTTGCCCAAATTGCAACTACCGACATTTTGTGGTGATCCTACAAAGTGGTTAGCTTTTTTCGATGCCTTTCAATCGCTCATACACAACAATACAACCCTGTCCGACGGGCAAAAGTTACATTATTTGCGCAATTGTCTACAAGGTAAGGCGCTCCAACTCGTAAGTAGTTTACAAATTTGTGACGGTAATTACAGTGCTGCGTGGGACTTGCTCACGACGCGTTGTAAGGTTTTACGAGTTATGGTTGACAGCCACTTCAAAGCAATTTTTGGCGATTGAGAGGGCATCTCGAGATTCTGGTGTAGCTATTAAGCAAATACTAAACGTCACCATGCAGCATATCGGTTCTTTGCGCGCCTTGGGTAGGCCTGTAGAATTTTGGGATGACTGGTTGGTGCACATTACGGTGTCGAAGTTGGCTTACGAAACCAGAAAACAATGGGAGTTATCATTGGTGAAAGATGTTTTACCTACATTTGAAGAGCTGGTTGAGTTTTTGGAGACGCGCGCGCGTTCGCTTGAAATGTTACCAACGAGTAGTTCGCTGTCGACGTCAACGCAAGGAGCCCGTCCGGGCAACAAAGAAGCATCGAAAGCAACAACAAATGTACTTCACGCTATTGGTAATCAACACAAATTCCAGTCCAACGCCATTGACTCAACAGCCTCCTGCCCATCATGTTTTTATTGCAATTCTAACCATAAAATCTATACTTGTCCTTCTTTTAAAAAATTGAATGTGTCTGATAGGTACACATTGGTTAAAAAACACAACGCGTGTATTAATTGCTTAAGCAAAGGTCATTTCATAGTAAAGTGTCGTAGTCTATCTACTTGCAATATGTGTCGGCGTCGACATCATACATTATTACATGGCAGCCGTGACAACGACATCGCAAACGATGACCTGAATTCTCATTCTTCTTCACAACAAGATAATCTACTATCGCAACCGGCTACTACTACTTTGAGTAGTACCTTCATCGCTCCTACATTTAAAAATAATGCGGATTCATCACATTCTAGTTGTGTAGCATCTCACGTGGCTGAATCAGATAGTGCTATTTTGTTGGCTACTGCAGAAATATATCTGCAGGATCATGCAGGGCGATGGCAACATGCACGAGTGTTGTTTGACAACGGCTCACATGCATCATTTGTAACAGAATCTTGTATTCAACGTCTGCGTCTACCCAGGAAACCTTCCGCCGCATGTGTCACTGAAATCGGTTCCTCAGATGGCGGCAAAGTTAAAGGTGAGACTACTATTTCGCTTGCGCCACGATCAATGGATCGGCGTTACATAATCACTCCGCTTATTTTGCCAAAGATCACAAATGATCTCCCCACGGTTGACGTGCAGAAGTCATCGTGGCCGCACCTACGAAACGTCGCTCTTGCTGATCCGCATTACTTTAAACCTGGTCCCATTGACGTACTAATAGGAATGGACGAAATGGACAAGTTTTTGCTAACTGGTCTTTTCAAAGGCCCACCCGGTACACCGATGGCACAAAATACTGTTTTTGGATGGGTGCTTTTCGGCAAAGCGATCTATTCATCCGCTGCAAAAACAAAACGCATTTCGTCTCTGCATTGCGATGTGCAACTCATTAGAATGGTGAGTAAATTCTGGGAGCTAGAAGAATTTCCTTCTAAGCGTTACTTGACTCCTGAAGAGGAATTCTGTGAGAATCATTTCCGCGAAAACTATCACCGCGCTGAAGATGGGCGTTACGTCGTACGCCTTCCGCTGAAAGAATCCGTTCCATTAGGTGAGTCGAGATCCATAGCTGTGAAAAGTTTCCTTAGAATGGAAAAACGTTTCGCTGCTGATGACGAGCTCTGTCGTCAATATACACAATTTATGCAAGAACTCTTAAGTCTGGGTCATATGGAACTTGCAGGTAACTGTCGAGTACAAAAGAGTTATTACATGCCACACCACGCCGTCGTAAAGAGCACTAGCTCCACTACCAAACTTAGAGTTGTTTTCAATGCGTCATTGAAAACTTCATCGGGTTACTCACTCAACGACGCACTAATGATAGATCCACAATTACAAGAGGATCTGTTCTCTATACTTGTACGTTTTCGAACCCATCGCTTCGCTGTTATGGCTGACGTCGAAAAAATGTACCGGCAGGTATATGTCGCGAAGGAAGATGCCGATTATCAACGTATAGTATGGCGTGATACGCCAACTGAAGCTATTCGAGACTACCGAATGCTTCGTGTGACGTATGGCGTCGCCGCAGCGTCTCATTTGGCAATACGCTCTCTTCGTCAAGCTGCATTAGATGCTCGTGAAGAATACAAAGTAGCGTCTACGGTCATCATGCGTGATTTCTACATGGATGATTTATTAACAGGATCGTCTTCAATAAACGATGTTTTCAAACTTCAAACTGACGTGACAAAAGTTTTGTCTAAAGCTGGATTCGAGTTACGCAAGTGGGCTACAAATTGCAACGAGCTTCGTGAAGAAATACCGCTCGCGTCGAAACAGATTTCATACCTGTTAGTTGACAGCGATGAAGTACGTACTCTAGGTACTATTTGGAACACAAACGACGATTGCTTATCGATTGCAGTGAATTTGACACCATTGCCCGCAGTTCTTACGAAGAGAGTTTTCCTATCAGACTCCAGCAAAATTTTCGACCCACTTGGCTTGATCGCGCCCTGCACCATTCTCTCGAAAATTTGGCTCCAGCAAATTTGGCGCGCTGATGTTGACTGGAATGAACCAATTCCCGCTGATGTCGTTGAAGAATGGCTTTCCCATCGTCAACAGTTGCCCAAACTCTCAACACTTAAGCTTAATCGATGGATTGGCACTAGTCATATCGCTGAACATGCTGAATATCACATTTTCACGGACGCATCGCAACGTGCCTATGCTGCGACACATTATTGTCGCACGCCGCTAAGCGACGAAAAATTTAATGTCGTCTTGGTCGCTGCACGCGCAAAGGTCGCACCACTAAAAAGTACTACACTTCCACGACTAGGACTATGTGCAGCGCATCTAGGCTCCAAACTGGTCAAGCAGGTCCAGTTCAGTTTCGGTTGTAAGATCAAAAAGTTATATGCATGGACCGACTCTACTATAACTTTAGCTTGGTTACGAAGTCATCCAAGTCGATGGTCAGTCTTCGTTGCCAATCGCGTAGCCGCTATCCAAGAAGTTATACCTCCGGAGTGTTGGAGACATGTACGATCGGAGCACAATCCAGCTGACTGTGCGTCGAGAGGTCTAACTCCGTCTCTTCTATTAGCATACTCTGGTGGCGAGGACCTGACTGGCTGGTTGAAGATGAAATCCAGTGGCAAGAACAAGCATCGGAAAGCTCAGAATCGCTGGCAAGTTCTGAAACTATTATTAACGCCGAACGAAGAGTAACCAAACCCGCAACGCACTTTGCTGAAACCGCAGAAGAATGGGAACTTCTATCAAGATTCCATTCATATATCAAACTGAAGAGGGTCACTGCTTACGCTCTGCGCTTCATAAAAAACTTACGTTCGATCAGCACTCAAAGGACTACGAACAATCTTACCAGCTGTGAACTACGACAAGCTGAAATAGTATTGGTAAAGTATATCCAAACTAACGCCTTTCCAAAAGAAATTACTTCTTGCAGGTCCAACAAACAAATACCACTGCGTAGCTGTCTAATACGTCTTCAACCGTTTTTGGATGCTGATGGTGTACTTCGCGTTGGTGGTCGAATAAAACATGCTTCGATATCTACTGATGTCAAACACCCTATAATCTTGCCGAGAAGCTCTATATTGGCCAAGCTCATATTGCTCGACATTCACTACAGTACGCTGCACGCTGGCCCGCAAATCATGCAAACCATTCTACAACGTCGCTTCTGGGTGCTTGGTTCTCGCAATCTTGTACGTGCAATCTACCATAAATGCATCAAATGTAGACGTATAAACCGTCAACCGTTGGGTCAAGTAATGTCAGATATTTCCGGTAGCCGCCTTACGAGCTCTCGTTGTTTTCTTCACAGCGCTGTCGATTTCGCAGGCCCATACTTCATAAAGTTTTCGCAAGGCAGAGGTGCAAGGTCATGCAAAGCATATATATCCAGTTTCATATGCATGAGCACTGGGGCAATGCACATTGAACTCGTTGGGGATCTTTCGTCACCCGCGTTTATTGCTGCTTTCTCAAGATTTGTAAATAGAAGAGGATTTTGTCAGCATCTATATTCGGACAACGGCACAAATTTTGTAGGCGCCGAAAAAGAGTTATATGCCGCATATCAACGTTGTTTAGAGGATGAAAAGCTCTCCACATATATGACCAACATGCATTTGAAATGGCACTTCAACCCGCCAGCTGCGCCACATGTGGGTGGTTATTGGGAAGTGGGGGTGAAGCGTATAAAATACCATTTGAAACCATTCTAAGTTACGAAGAGTTCGCCACGTTATTAACTGAGGTGGAGGCTTGTGTCAACTCGCGTCCTCTGTATTGGTACTCTGCTAACGCTGACGATTTGGAAATCCTCACGCCTGGTCATTTCTTGATTGGTGAACCGCTGAAAGCACTGCCTGAGCCTGACATAAAAAATTTCACAGGAACGTTGCACCAACGATGGCAAGTCATTACAGCAATGCGACAACATTTTTGGTCGCGTTGGCGGAATGAGTATCTTACCAAACTGCAAAAAAGGGTGAAATGGTTTCGCCTCTCGTCTAATCTAAAGGAAGAAGATGTCGTCGTCATACACGACCCAATTGCCCCACCCACTAAATGGCGGCTTGGGCGTGTAATTCAGTGTAATCCTGGTGAAGATGGAGTAGTACGAGTAGTACGATTGAAGACCTCAAGTGGGGAATTGGTGCGACCAGTAGCAAAGTTTACTCTTTTGCCAACAAAAAATGACATATTTACTTTGTAATAATCTAATTTTTAATCATATTTGTAAATATTAATATCTTGTAATTTGCATTTAATTTTGAACTTAGTCCAGTCGTTCAAGGCGGCCGGTATGTTCGTGCCTATATGGCAACTTCCAATAGAATAATACAACATGTACGCCTATATGGCAGCTTTCTATAGTTTTAGTAATAAAAATACTTTACGCACCGCTTATATAAAAATAAGGATTGAAATATACATAGCTTGAAGCCGTATGCGCTGAACCGCAGAATTAAATACATGCATTATTATTATCTAATTAAAGTGACGATATAATATTGTATATTGCGAACAAAAATTGAATAAATGAGTTTTTGTAAGCAACAACTGTCAATCCAAACATAGTTTTTTTTTTAGTTAAATGTCTTTAATGAGAAGACATGAAGCCCAAAATTAGCTTTTGATGAGCCTTAAGTGATAGTCTAGATTTTTGATCAAGTGTTAAACGGTTTCTAAGCAATTTGCCGCGAGGTAAAATATTATCAAGTGAAGAACGTGGCCAAATATTGGCATACCTCGAATCTAGACCAGCGATATCTCAGTAAAATTACGAAAAAAAAAACTGCAAGCAGTCGGAACGTGCTGCAAAATTATATAATTTGAAGCCAACAGGAAGAAAATTTGCTATTTCTGTCCGGTATCGGGAAAAAGTTAACAGATGAAGCTTGAATTTTATCAGGTCTTGCGAAGAATAAATGGTTAAAAGTCCTAATTTGGCATATCTGCTCCACTGCAAGCATTTAAAGTTATCGCGATTGATGAGAGAAATCCATCTTTTTCCACGACACAAGCAAGCGTGTCTACGATTTGCAGAAGAACACATGGACACCAATTGGGGCACAATAAGTTATGATGATAGTTCGTCTGTTCGACTCTCTTTGCTGTAGAGGTTATTTTGTCCGATGAAAATATGGAATCCTGATGGCCCAGATGGTTTTTAGTTCTATTGGAGAGATTTGTGAACGGGCGAAAGAGCTTTTGAAAATGCAATTTTTACACTAAAGGCTACGCTCGAATTGCAGTTCACATCGTCTTGAATCCGAGATGGCATCAGGTAGATGGCACTAATTTTCAAACAATATAATGCTTGCATTTATGTAAGAAATGAAACGAGGCTGATTTTTCTATAGAAACCATGGACTGGCTGCCCTACTCTCCCGATTTAAATCCCATAAAGAATATATGGGGCATATTAGTGAGAATGATTTATATAAATAATCGTCAATATGATAACATAGATGAGCTTGAAGCTACAAGTATTACAGAATGATCTAATTGGGATGTCTGGGAAAACTGGGAAAATTGTCTCAATAGATGAAAAAGAGCCAGCGGCGGTTCATGTATTGGTTATTAAAGAGTAATAACACATGGCGAAAAGTCCCAGGAGATTTGTTTACTTAATTAATTTTAACGGCAGCAGAAAGTGTATTATCATTTTGAAACAACCTGTAAGTCGTTTTTATTTAAAAAAATCTTTTTTAAATAATAAACCAATGAGATTTTTATGGAAATATGTTTATTTTATTCCAAAAACCAATTACCCAAAATACTACTTTGCTGTTAAAATTATTTGCAAAATATTCAAAAAATAAGCTGGTTTTTTATAATTCTGAAACGCATCTAATTTCAATTCTCATATTGTAATAGAACATTAACTTTTAAGTCTGCAACCAAAGTAGGGTTTGAACATTTTCAACCGATTTCTATGACTTTAGATGTTCTGAAGACTAAAAACAACTCAAAAATTTCAGAGTGTATTCCTTCCTAAAAATTCTACTGATTCGCTCGGACCAAGGCTCAACAGCAGGTGTTTATTTTTGCCAGCAGTGTCTTCCTCCTGGTCTAGATATCGTAAAAAGCCGTTCACTTCCTACTTTGGTCAAGAGAACGAATTAGTTTATTGTAACAATATTGAAGATTTGATCAACATATTTAAGCGCTTTTATAACCTAACACTGCGGCGTATTTTAATACGAGTATATTCTTCAAAAAGAAGCCTTAAAGCAGTTATGATTCACAAAGGCGGTTTATATGCTGCTGTCTCAGCTAGACATTGGTTCTTTTCAAATTAAAGTGTCTTTGATGCAGTAGAGATGGAATATATCAAAGTACCAATATGTGGTAGCCACAACGGGATTTTAAAAAGTTCTTCTACCACCCTGAAGATTTAAGTTTCCGGACTTGAAGTTGAAGGATAATCACACATAAAGGTGGATTGCCTATAAAGGAGGCAAGGAGAAATGTTTGTGTAATAACAAAGACCCTAGCTACAAAGAAATCGTCTAAATGTTAAAAGTATTTCAAACTTAAGTTTATTCAAAGAGTTGCACATTTTCTTCATTTTCATTTATTCATTTCCAATGATAGGAGATGAGGGTGAAGAGCAAGAAATGAGCGTATCCCTGGTGAAAATATAATAAATATTTATTAAAACTGAAACATCCTGAAACCCTCAACAAAGCATTTTCGAATTCAGAAAATTTTGGGCATTTATTTGAGCATAACAAATAAAGTAGAACACCAGCAGAAAGCGGAATTAAATTACATTTTATTTGAGTTTATTACTTTTTTTCCCCTGCAGTGATATAAAATTATAATTCAACTGAATTAAATCGTTTATAAAATATTTGATGATTCTTCGCTGGCACAAATTGCTGCATGCGAAGTGAATTAATTAATTAAAAACTTTAGAGTTAACCGTGCAACAAATACTGTAAAAAAATGATTTGCAAAAAAAACAGATTTAATTACACACACGCCAAAGCAAATTGAGTTGTCAATATGCCCATAAAGAAGTTTATATTTATGTACGACATGCCATTAAAATATGTCACAGTGTTTCAAAGAAAAAAATTTTCGATGGCAATTAATGGGAATAAACAAACTTTCAACGCTGATATCATTTCAATTACTGCTAAAGGTTATTAAGGCTTATCCATATGTATATCAGGTATATTTCAGATTTGTATTTTTTGTTTATATTTCTTTATTTATTTAATTACAGGAATGCTTATCAGTATGTGTATTTGCTAAAAAAATAAAATAAAAAGTTTTATTTTGCCATTAAAATGTCTGATTCCTTTCATTTCATTTTAACTGCATTGTATTGAACGTGTGGTAATTACCATTTACCTTTAATCCCCACAAGTGGTGAGTATGTCCAACAAAACATATTCAAATGCTGGCCCACATGCCCTTTTGCCACAGAAAATGCTTAATTACTTTTATTAACTCCAAAAGGACAAAATGCCAAGCTTAAGTATGTCAGTTTTAATTGGTGAACGCATAGCAAAATGAAATCTGTATGTAGTAACGCAGCAGCCTCGAGTTGCCGTCACAAAATGTTGAAGGTAAAAATTTAATTGAAAGAAAATATTTGTTTTTATTATCATGAAAAGGGTAAAAGCCACATCGTTGTGGTTTATGAAGAATGTGCTTACCAATGTGTTGGAAAATGTTTTTCGGTAATTTACGAAGCGCTATTGAAAAATAAACCCTCCAACCACTTGTGTGTGTTAAATGCACATCTGTACATATGTATATATATAAAATCATAAAGTGCAACTTAGCTTGTTATGATTGATTACTTTTGAAAAGAAAAAGAGATTTTAAATAGTAGAATTTCGCTAAGCCCTAAAAAAGAAATAACTAAAGGCTAATGAGGTCAATGAAATGAAAAATAATAATAATAAAATTAATTACAAAAATTTTTAGTCACGTAAATGCATAAACACGAAATGTAGCGCAAAACGATAAATAATTACGTTAAATTTTCTCCTTCTAAATAAATAGTATTTTATTGCAAATCAGCTTAACCTGAGAAATTGTTGGTTTTCATCAATTTCATCTGCGCTTCGAAGTTTTTCTAAAAATTTTATTTTCCTCTTAAATAAAACCTCAATTTTAGCATGATTGCTAACGGTATCACAAGATTGTTAGCTCTCATTATTTATAAATTTATTTTAATTTTTTTAATTTTTTTTTGATGTTTTTTTATTTCATTATTATTTTATTTAAATTGATCCTGGTTAAATATTGTGACGAAAAAGCGAAAGTCAGATGAAAGGGATAGACCGATAACTCGAACTTTCTTGAGCGTGAAAATCGAGAATGTTCGTTATCGAAAGTGCTCGTTAACGAGAACATCGCGATCCTTCCAGGTAAATACGAACAATCTATGTAGAGCGAAGTCGTTGGTGATAACACTACTATAAAGTGTAAATTGAGTTGTAAGAGAGGGTGATCCATGTAGAGGGACTTTTTTCAACGTATGGAACGACTTGGCGCATTTTACGTCGAGATATTAAATTGAAAGCGAACAAAATATAGCTTGTACAAGAACTGAAGCCGCTCGACCTTCCCAAGCGACATCGCTTCGCTCTATGAGCAAATCAACGATATTAATTTACCAAAATCGTAGCAATATATATCGATTTCATAATGTTTTCATGTCTTTTTGCTGTATTATAAGCAGAATTTTCAATGCTCTGGACTGGACTATATTAACAATCACTAATCATCTAACCACAGCTGATCTATCGCAAAGGTCAAAAATCCGCAAAGCTCAATTCCGTTCAGCCTTATTTCAGTGATAAAAATTTGAGTCCGATCCGGCTGTTAAAGATTAATTAGTTGTTCGCTGCGAAAAACCAAAGCTTTTCCGGGTATGGAATTTTTCAACTTAACAAAATATGGCAAAACCTAATAAAAGTCGATTAAGGCTTAGGAATTGCATATACTCCATAGCTAGTGGCCGCATTTGTGTAATGGTTAGCATTGCATACTACCATTTGGTTGGCCAAGTTTCAAATCCTTGTATGACTAACGTCCAAAATTATAGAAAAGTAACTTAAATACAAAATTAAGTTAATTTCTCTAAATTATTTATTTATTTATTTATTTATTTAAATTAAGTCTACAGTACAGAATACCTTACAGACTAGAATAATGTAAAACAATCTCACGCAAATGAGAAGACGTAAGTATAGAGATGGATTATAATATCTTATTGACAAATTGAATTTAGAATTCTTACAAAATCCGATTTTGATAGTGCAAAGTCAAGCTTAGTTGATGAAGAGAACAGAGCGTTTAATTCTCTTAGTGCACGAGCAATAGGCGCATTGCTAGCATATATTGTTCTAAAGTTTTCAAAATAAAATGGGTAACACTTACGAAGATTTCTCTGAGGAATATTAAAACTAATCCGCTCAAGTAACATTGGACAATCAATAATGCCATTAGTAACGTTGAAAGCAAAGCAAAGCGAGAGAACGTTCCTTCGTTTTTCCAGCGAATCCAAATTAATTAGCATACGCCGAGAATCATAAGACGGAACAAGCTCCTCAAACCTTAAGGGACGTAGAGCATGTTTTAGAAAGACCTTTTGAACTCTTCTGACCAAATCTGTAGCTGTCCAATGTAGGAGGCAAATGTAACCCCTTGATCGCTCGCTTAAGAAGCAAATTTTAGAAAAAGATGAAATTAATTATCGGAAAAGCTTTGCATTTTATTGTGTAAATTTAAAGCGGATTTATACAAGTTTCATTGATTTATAGAAAGAAGGCAAGGAAAGATCCAGATTTTTAGCAAAGATGATTGCAAATGTTTTCGATTTCAGCTACAATTGGTACAATTACCTTTGTTATATCATTGTAGTATCGTCTGATACGAATACATCGTCATACCACGAATTGGGTAAGCACCCATTCGATATAAATGTAGAAAAGTTAATAATGCTTTATCGTAAAAACTCATCTTGAAGAAAGGTATTAATAGGGGTCTATAAAGAAACCCGACACACAAAATTACGAAAAGCAAAATCTCGAAACACATAATCCCGAAACGACAAATCCAAATCAGACATATTCTAAACATCAGCAAATACCGACAAACAAAAAACTACCGACAAAAAGTTCAGACAAAGTGTAAAAGGAGTTTAAAAAATCACACAATTTTTTAAATTCTTTTTATACTTTATTTGGATTCTATATCTCGAGCTTGTTAGGCTCAAAATTATGCATACGTAGAGATGCACTGTCAATGTGTTAACAAACTAACAAAGAATGGATTGCCACATGAGATATTTTTTTAACTTCATTTAAGATATCTATGTAAAATTAAAGAGTGTGTCTTTATTTCCAAAGAATCAATCCGTCCACAACAAATCAAAAGAGCAGCTCGGCAAAAGGTTGCTTCAGGGGTTATAAAGTGGTGATCATATACAGTGACACAGAGGCTATTTCATGCAAATTCATTTATAACGTTTGAAATGCTATATATTGACAACAAAAACAGATATGGAAATAATTCAAACTTCCACTTGCTGATAAGAATGTGTAGTTTATAAAAGATACTCCGTTATTAATTTTTAATTATTAATTAACAACTTATAAACAAACAAAAAACTAGAAACATTAAAAATATTTATATCACAGCTTATTTCAAGCACTTTACTTTTTACTAAAAATGAGTTAAATGGTGTAATTAAAACTTGTTTAATATTTAGGGTAATATCCGTTAGCTTTTCATACAGCTTTAAGTCTAGCTGGCATGGATTCAACTAGTTTTTTGTACTTTTTCCTTTCCGATTTTTTTCCACTCTTCGGAAATTACACTTTTTGGTTATTTCTTATCACTTATGCGGTGTTTACGATTGTTATTTTCTAATAAAGACTTTAAATTTTCAATCGAGTTCATGTCGGGTGGCTGGGCCAGTGGAATCATTACACTTGGGTAATTCCACATGAACCACGTCGGCACTGTTGTCGATTTGCGTTTAGAATCGTTGTCCTGGTAATACCGGAAATTTCGACGTATCCCAAGTTTCTCGCTATTTTGTTGTAAATTTTCTTTTAATATATTTAGGTACAACGTTTTATACATAATATCCTCAACAAAGACCAAATTTCCAACGACATCTGTAGACAACATGCACATACCAAAGCACTGCCCTCACCATGTCTAACAGTTGGCTTGTTGTTACATCTCTAAACGCAATATTGGCCGAGCCGAAAAGGTTCAACCTCGATTTGTCAGCAAAAATGACTGTGTTCCAGAAATCAAACTCCGTGGTTTCCACCTCCCTGCAACTCGGTTTAGTTTTTTTTTGTTTTTGTTTTTGGTCATTGAAGTCGTACGTACGTAGTTGACGAACAGTTCAAGCACCTAATGATTTACCCAGTTCCTCTTGAACCCCTGTGGTTGGTTTTGGAGCTGATGGTCTGAGATTTTTCATAAAATGAAACGTTCGTCACGTTCATTGAAAACTTTATTTGGTGCATTATATCATTTACTTTGTATGTGATTTACATATACGAAACGCTCATTTACATTTTGCACTGTAGCACTATATAAATTAACTATTAAAATGGTCTGGATTTTGAAAGTCAGAATTATGGAGTGCTCCTATTGATAGCAGGACCAGCCAAGCGATGCAAAAGAACTTTTGCGAAAAAATGGTTCATTGGCTTTGCATGAGTATCATAAAACCCACACTTGGATATGGAGCCGTAGTATCGTCAGTAACTAAAATAGGAGTGTCGTACAAAGTCCTTGAAACAGGTGTAACTTTTACTGATTAGATCAGGCGCTGTGAGAACTTCCTTAACAAAAACCCTGGAAGTCACCTTCGTCATCTTGCCTTGGTGAAAAAATCTATTAGGTTTCAGTGGCTAAACGGCAATTTAAGCAATTAAGTTTGTCAACACAAGGCCTAGTTACGTGAGAACACGTGAGGAGACAATTAACAAAGTATCGCAGGAAACCACAGTGAATATCACTTGGGTCCCTGGACATATGTAGAAGATAATGAAATAGCGCATGAGCGCTGGGCCGCAGGTAATTCTGTCACAATCGATTTCCTCACACCTTTCCGAACCTTCAAATGGTTTTTAAAATAGTGGAACCTACATAAACTCTTAACTTCGTGGTGAAGGCGCGTACACTAAACTATTATGCAACAGCGTAGATACCAGACAGACCAAACTTTCGCTGGGCACTAAGAAAAAAAAAGAGAACTTAGTATTAGTGTAGAGTTACTGACGGGGCATCTTCCCTAGAGATATCACCTACACAAGTTAGGCAAAGTAAAATATGTAGAGTGCAGAGTGTTCGAGAAGCCAAATCTTCCATTGGTGCTCCAAGCTTCAGCCTAGGTGATGGGTGCGCAGAACTGGCAGGAAATAAGACAGTTTATAAAACCAAACAAACTGTTTGCTGATGCATAGTTGGGTTATACAGGGGAGAACAAAGAGCCTACGCAGGTCCTTAACCTCCATCCTTCAACTAACCAACCAACATTTTTTTCCATCACTTTCAACTTTCCACACAATATTTCCTTTTCATGTATTTCAGTGTATTTATAGTTAATTTTTAGTAACATTTTCTTCGCTTATCCGCTTTCTCTCTTTCCTTTCGCTAACGTACAATCATGAGGTTAATTTTAATTTTTCACACGATTTAGCCTGACAGTAAGGCATATCAATATCTCAAAGAAATTCCGCTTTGACATTTAGCACCAAAATACCATATAACAATGCCATCCTTTCTTAGCTGGCTTTGTTTTATTTTTCTTTTCCTTTCTTCGTTTCTTTTTTTTTATTCTGTTTTATTTTGGCAAAATTGCCGCAACCTTTTGGCACTTGCATGGCATTCTACGCAATACTTTTGAAGTCTTTGCTAAAGGTTGATCTTATTGCCAATTTTCAAGTTCCAATATACACCCACTGCCTGGTAGCATATGAACAGGCTTACGCCTACAGGTCAACTGTCTGTAATGGAACTGCGTATTCTTCTAAAGGCTATGCCTTTATCATATATACGTATATATATGTATGTATGAATGTATTAACATTTATGTAGTTGTAGTAGTAAGGAATTTTTGCGAAGTCATGATAAGCCAATATCCACTGAAGTATTCTGAGTTGATAATAGACTGGCATGAGTTGTGTAAATCGATACTGTGGCGAAGATGAATAGCGTTGCGCTATCCTGCAAGCAACTCGAGTACTCCACTCACGCGTGAAATATATACTCCACGCAGACAATAGAGTAATCCAAAATCTACCACAATCTATATAAAAAATATAGTTCAATTAACATTGTGATGTCCTATCGCTGAACCATACAATCCACCTGTGTATAACACCCGAGTACTCCATGGACTACATACAGGAGATTACATTTTGGGGTATATGCGAAAAATTATATTCGAACATGCTTTTTAGTTTCGAATACCATCTGCTTTGGTGAAAAGTTAGTAAAAGATAATAAAAGGTGATCCATTTCGAGGTTCCCTACTTTTTTAAAGGAAAAACATAGAAAATAACATTATTTGACATTTATTTTTTCTAGATTATTTCTTTCAAATGTTGGCCGCGGCTTCCACTCTGATGGTCCATCCGTTGGGTCCAATTTTCGATGACTCGTTCGAGCGTTTCGACTGGTAACTGGCGAATGGCGCGTGTGATATTTTGCTGCAAGACCTGAATCGAAGCGGGATTGTCAGCATAGACTTTAGACTTTACATATCCCCACAGGAAAAAGTCTAACGGCCGGCCCAAAATGTCAATTGTCTGCTCACCGAAGTGTTCTTTCAATAAATCCATTGATTGATGCGATGTGTGGGAAGTGGCGCCATCTAGTTGAAACCAAATGTCACGGAGATCACGAGCTTCAATTTCAGGCATCAAATAGTCGGTTATCATGGCACGATAATGGTCGCCATTGACGGTTACGTTCTCACCGGCATAATTTTTGAAGAAATATGGGCCGATGAATCTCTTGAATCTCTTCAGGTTGCTTTTCGTCCCAATTGCGGCAAATTTTCGCGTTTACATACCCATTGAGCCAGAAGTGGGCCTCATCGCTGAACAAATTTGCCTCGAAAACGTTGGATCTTCTTGAAACTTCTCAAGAGCCCATGTCGCTCAGCTACGACCGCTATAGTTTTTATTCACTGCGTGCTAGACGTGGTATATTCGCTCAAATATTATCCAATAATGAATGCTGGGTCTCAAGATAGTCGATTATGATGACCATAAGTTGAGCGAAGCGCGCAAAACACATTCTTTACAGAACGTGAATTTTCGTAACAAAGTTGAATGATTTGTAAACGTTGTTCAGGCGTAAGTCTTTCTATATTGAAAGGCCAAAAAATATTGAACAAAAATAACATTACATCTTGACTACTCACGAAAAATGCTATTGAAAAAAGTACCCCTACTTGGATCACCCTTAATAAATTCTGCACACCTTTTGCTTATCAGCAGAGCTCAACAGCGAAACGAAACTAACTTAGTTTCATTTCCACACATTTTATGTATGCGAATATAAAACTTATTGCGCAATTGTAATTTTAATAAACCAGGAAGAATGGTACTGAATTGCTAAGCTGGTCCAATAGTTTACACAGAGGAGTATATTTATAGGTACTCCAATGGACCATATGGTCCAAAAATATTTGCAGGATATTTGCAGTGGTGAGATAATCTTAGTTCTTAACAAAAATTTCACAGTAGAGAGAAATTTAATTTTTTAACATCATAGAAATGAAATAAGTTAATACCTCAACCTAGTAGCCATCAATCATTGCTATCTTTATCATTATTTTGTGTATGTAGTGTTAAAGACAAAGCAAGATAAAAATAAATAGCAAAAAATACACAAAAAATGTTTCAACAACACGTATACAAGCTAACTTTCGAACTTATGATTGCGTACTTATACGCCCATTAGAGGTAAGCATGAGCATAAACAGACAGGCATGCAAACTACCATACAATTACTACATACATACATATTGACAGTTACACAAAAGCACAGGCGCTGCCGTTAGAGGAAGTAATAAATAAACATTTTGCAAACACTTGGAAATTTTGTTGTGTTTGTGTTTGTGCAGCCTTCACTTATTGCCTGCCATTTTGTCAGTGGCGTACTGTGTGACACGCAAGTATGAACAAGCACGAACGAACGGAAAATTTGATACTCATATCAACAAGTAAATTCATGGGTATTAAATAAAGGTGGATTTTTTGCTTTGTTTTTCGTTGCGGAAGATATGAAAATATTTTTGAATTGATATTGAAAGTTGAAAAAATTTGTTATTATTATTAAATGGCAAGCAAAGATAACTTTTTAATACTACATGCAGCAGAAAGATTCAACATAAAATATTTGGATCACTCGATTATTTCACTTCATATTTGAAATACACTCGGACTCGGATTGGCATTCACTTACAAGGGGCGACCATGATTGGAATATTTTTCTTTCATAATTTTGGATGCTGATTTGGCCAAGTTTCTAATCCATGATCCAACGTTTGTATATACTTAGCTTTTATTTACATTTATTTCAAATTTTTGGTTTAAAAATAGACTAGTCGCACCTTTGTTCATTTGATACTAGTATAATACTGGACTAGTCACACCTTTGTTCATTTGATACTAGTATAATACTGGCCTGATTCTGAAGGAAAATTTATAATTTCCCTCTAATAGCAATAGCCAAGCTAATACAACATACATACATACATATGCTGTTCGCATAGAAAACAAAACAGCTGTTGTGAGACCAACAGTTCAAACTAATTTCGTAGTAGTTTTTAACTAGTTTTTTCGCACTAGTGCAGTTAGTCTTCAAACATGATGATATTTTTGTCTGGTTAGTAAACTCTTCATAGTTATTCTACAAGTTCTTCTAATTAAGTTTACCAAATGAAGTCACCTTCACGGCTTACCATTAACATTCTTAAATTAGGCAATGAAAATACAGTGACTTAGTCTTGAACAAATTTTTTAAAACATTTTTTTTTTTAATTCATAATTTCAATATGATTTTACTTTACACATACCATTGGTTTTTAAGAATCTATGATAAGCGAATAACTTTTAATTTGAATTTTTAAATTGTAATTGGATTTTAATCGGCCTTTTTGTTTTCTGGATGCAGAGTCTTATGAAGCTTTAATACTTAAAGATTTACTAAACAAAAATCGAACTTAAACGGACTTACAGCGGTTTCCAAAATAAACGTAAATAAAATGCATTTAAAATCATTTTTTTCCTGGTATTCCTTTTTTATTATAAAGTTGGAATCTTGGCATTATGAAACACTACATCATTCGGCACGCGAATTTTTGCAAACTTCGATCAGTTTGAGGTAATTTTCGACCTCTTTTTCGCACATATAGGGTAGTATCTCAGCCATAACTTGACGAATGTTGGTTTTCGAGTGCTCAGAAGTTAAGGGTTTATCCGTGTAAACACGATCTTTCGCGTAGCCCCACAAAAAAAGTTTAACGTAGTCAAATCGCATGATCTCGAAGGCCAATTGACATCGTCAAAACGACAGATTACGCAGATTAGTGCTCTGTTACATGTGGCACCATCTGGTTGGAACAACATATTGTTCAAGTCAAATTCTTCAACTGCAGGTCAAAAAAAAAGTCGGTTCTTATACGACCACGAATCTCTGAATTAACAGTGGCAGTCTCGTCGTTATCGTTTGCAAAAAAGTATGGTCCAAAGAGCTCATCAGACAGTAAGTTTTTTGGATGTAATGAGCTATCCTCAATTATTTGAGGATTCTTTCAGCCCCAAATGCAACAATTTTGCTTATTTATGGATCCACCGAGTAGAAATGTGCTACGTCGCTGAAGAAAATTTTATTGCAAAATCGTGATCCACTGCTTGTTGTTCAAGCACGCAATCGACATAGCTACGGCGTTGTGGCTGATCAGTTGGCTTTAATTGTTATATCAGCTGGACTTAGATGTAGGTGTAAAAAAAAACATAATGTACCATAAGAAAGTCACAGCTCTTGAGAACGTCGAGAAGTAGACGCATTCGGATCTTCGGCTACAGTTTTGCTTACAGCAGCGAGCCAGTCTCTTCAAATTTCTTTAAAATTTACCAATTGCTTGAGTAGTTGGACGATTATGTGCACCAAAATGACCTCTTAAAACACGAAACGTGGCCACGTTTGAATCCCTATTTTTGTAGTGGGTTTCAACAATTTTAACGCGTTTTGCAGTTGTTAAGCGATCCATTTTTATAATAGCCTGACTTTTAACTAAAGGAAAACATGTTTGGTTGGACAGTTAAGTTTGACTGGTGTCAAAATACAACTCTGCACTTTCGAATCCACTAAACCCTTTATATTTATAGATTTTTACAATTAAAACATTTTATGTTACGTATACGCCGTGCTGTGTTCAAAATAGTGTTTTTATTTAATTTCAATTCATTTAATTTCAACACATATCGAAAAATCATTTACTTTGCCCCTCTCAATCTAACTTTAGACCGGAACATGAATGTTCTACCGCAGTGACTTAAATTTTATTTAATTGACTTACGAATTTCCTACGACAGAGTTGAATTATCCCAATTGTGTTTATTGGACTTCTCCAAATCACCATACATGACTCCGTTGACCATACATGTCTTACTTTGGCTTTGGTAACAACTTTAAAACTCCTTCGCTCATGAAAAGTTATATAATCAAGCAGAACGCAGCATGTGAAGATTGGAATTGCTTCGAATTTAAATCAAAACTTGTCACTCAAAACACCCTCCGTCTTCACCCAGCTAAGTTATATGTCTTGCTTGGGTACAGTAAGATAATTAGTTTTAGCTTTTTTTTAGTACAGCTAACACGTCTCTTGCATTAGTCGAAAAAAATCCAATCTGGGTTTAGTTATTAATTCTATTCCCATCTGCGTGGATTATATTAACTCCATATGGAAAATATCGAAACATATTACCCAGACACGACTAAATGCTGACAAAAACATAATCCAGACATGAAAATATTCCGCCATAGAAAATCACACGATTTTTTAGATTATTTGAATACTTTGTCTGGATTTCATATCTCAATTGTTTTCCACTCAAAAGTTTTGCATATTGAAAATGTATTAACAAACTAACCAAGAATGGATTGTCGCATTAAATATTTTTTCATTTTTCAGTGGCAAAGATTAAAATTTTTACAGTGAATAAAATTTTTAAAACGATCATTAAGAGATAATGCCATAAGTCTCTAAAGAAATCTCAATATAAGCTCATAAAATAATTTAAAATGTTTCACTGCGCACTGTTTACTGTTTAATAAAAAACTTTTTTCTTATAATCCATGTAAGAGGTTTCATTCGGAGGCGGCTTAGAATAAAGGGTTCTGGGCTCTTTTGTTTGAATAACAGCAAGGAGCATACCACAAATTAAAGGAGGAGCGCGGAGAAAAATCGCCTCAGCAGCTACATATATAGTGAAATTTCTGATTACTTATATAGTTGTAAAAATCCAAATTAACTCTATGATAGGCTGATTTTTTCAAAATCTGAACATTGTTATGATATAATTGTACCTGTCATTAAATTTCCCAATTCCAAAAGGCTATTCATCGCCAATGCTATTCAAATTTGGAGGCAAAATCAACAGAAACGATATTAAAAATATTCTTTAGAATTACTTCTCTAAAAATTATTAGCAGCACAGAACACTATGTATGTGTATATACGAGGTGTGTGCAAAGGAAAAGTTGAATTTTGAATTTTTTTGAAAAGTACTTATTTATTCATCAATATCTATTTTGTCGCCTTCAAAGTAATCCCCCTCGGATATAATACACTTGTGTCAACGCTTATTCCAATCCTCGAAGTACTTCTGAAATGCGCTTTTCGTTATGGCCGTCAGCTCTTTCTTCGATTCTGACTTGATCTCATCAATTGTGGCAAAACGCTTTCTTTCATTGGTGAATACGGTGGATTAAGGCATGATTACAGTTTTATTTTTGGCCAAAAAAAATCCCGAATAAACATTGATGTGTGAGCTGGTGCATTATCGTGATGCAGATTCATGATTTATTTTTTCCACAATTCCGATCGTTTGAGCCATATTGCTTCACGCAAACGTTGCATAAATTTCTTGTAGTATTCCTTATTAACTCTATGACCTTTTGGCAGGAACTTATGATGCACCACACAATTTTAATCAAAGAAAACAGTGAGCAAAACCTTCGCCTTTGTTCGAACTTGGCGTACCTTTTTCGGTCTTGGCTCATCTTTCAGCTTCCATTGGGATGATTGGGCCTTGGTTTCGACGTCATAACCATATACCCTCGTTTCGTCACCAGTTATAACCCGTTTGAGCAAAGCCGGATCGTTGTTGATTGCATTCAACAACTCCTGAGCGATACTAATACGACATTGCTCTTGCTCAAAATATAGCAATTTCAGAACAAACTTCGCTGCTACACGTTTCATGCCCAAAACATTCGAGAAAATTGAATGGCATGAGCCGATTGATATACCAACATCCTCTGCAACTTCCCTAATAGTGATTCGACGGTTTTCAAGAGTAGAGAACAATTTTTTCACTGTGTCGATGTTTTCTTCGCTTGTTGACGTGGTCGCACCTCCAGGACGCTCATCGTCATCAACATCTTCTCGGCCTTCTGAAAAGCGCTTGTACCACTTATAAACACTTTTTTGAGACAATTTTTAAAGCAATATTTAATATTTATTATTTGATCCATTTCTTTCAAAAGTGTAAAATCGAAGAGCACACAGAAACGTGACTAACCTCTTCTGTTGTCAAAAACAAACTATTAATCGAATCTAATGCAAGCACATGATAAACATATGTGTCCGATTATAACAAAAAACAAAATATCGATTGTACACCTCCCGCGAAAAATCTAAATTCATCTTTACCTTTGAACATACCTCGTACTATTTATTTTTTATTATTATATTGAATTGAGGTAAAACAAAATGAAAATAGATTAAAGTGAAAATGAAATTCCATACTAACTTAAACCGGGTTTTCTGCATGTTTAGAACATTTTATATTTTATACATATATACATTAAAATAAGCACAAATTTAAGCTTACAACGCTTCACCCTTTATTGACCTCAACCATAATTTTTTTTATCTCGTACATTTTGAGCTTTAAACCACTGCACTGTACGGCGCTTGGCATACAAAGCCGATATATATACATGTATATATGCATATGCATGTATGTATATGTGAAAAGTGCATATATTTCCAATGTAAATTCTGAAGTGCTCGCCGCGGCAAGTTATTCAATTCTCATTCAGGCGTACAGTTTTAATCATCAAAACAAGAAGAAGAAAAATATAACAAAATTTCCAACAAGTGGCAAAACAGAAAAAACGTAGCTGGTCTCAAGGTTGTGCAACCAGCTCTTTATTTAGCTTAGACTATCATATGCAAATTTTTTTTTTTGCTATAAAATTCTCTTTAAATTAAATTTTAATTCGATTTTTATCGAAATTTTATTGGTGCGCCTTTTCGTAGTAGCAAAGCCTGCATGTGTATGTATATGCGTAAAAAATTCATAGACACGCCCAAAAGTATACTTCAATGCGGAGAATACCAATAATTCATATTTTACAGCTACTTCACTGTACCCTCTACTTCATAGTCCTTTCTTTGTTTATTATTATACCTTTCATGTACATGAAATGGTATATTAACTTAGGTTCGAAGTATGTAAATACCGAAAGAAAAAGGGATAGACCAATGAAAATGTATACCGAAGATGAAGAGCTGAGCATATTTAGCCGCGTCCATCTGACCGTCTGTCCTTCCGGCTATTTGAGTGCAAGCTAGATCCTCGGGCCTATCGGTCGACTATATCATATAGCTTCGAAACAACCGATTTGTTCAGATATGTGATTTTGGATCAAAAAATAGTCAAAAAACCATCTAATAGTGTGAAATATTGTGAAATTCGTTATGCTATGTTGAAAATCATTAAATTTGATATGTTCATAAAAGGTATAAAGGACTTAGGGATGGCCGAAAACAGCACTTCTTTCTTGTTTTTTATTTATTTTTAACTGTCACTATGGATATTCAGCTTAACGATGTTTCACCACACTCTGCTTGTGCGCATGTAGAAGAAGTGTCATGTGCATTCAAAGAAATTTTATATTCTTTGAATTATTGAATGTAATATATAATTAAGATGCTGATGGAAGGAAATTAAAATTGAGAACTCTGATGGTATCTGATCGATTTTGAATACACTTTTATATTTGTAAGAAAGAAAGCAATGCTCAACAGGTTTTTATGATCAAAAAGTACAAGACATGTCAATTCCATATATTTAATTAGGATACGAGCGCGGTAGTACTAAAAAAGTGGGGTAACTTTTGAGAAAGACAAGTCATAAAACCTTCGAAATCCTTAAATTAAGGCTTAAGCGTTATTGAAGACATTAAAATAGGAGCAAAAATCAATGTAATCGAAGAAAAAAATTTTTTTAAAGTTGCTTCATAACTCGATCGTAGGGTTCAACTAACCCATAAATGAGACTATACTATTGTTCTTTGATATTTTCTATACTAAAAAGTCTTCTACTCGCATATGTGTCGCTTACGCTTACTTAATTGCATTTCACAGATTTTTAAATCCATTAAATCTCTAACAAAATGAATTAGGCCAACACGTGCTGGCAAAAATCTTCACTTTATCCTCCAACACTTTGACTAGTCATAACATACCATACATACATAAGCGTGTATGTATATATGCGCTTAGAACGTGAGAATATTATGGACGTATATTCCATCGGTTGTGAGCAGACTCACGAAATAAATAAACACAAAAATGATAAGAAAAGATTTGAAATATTAAATTATTCAGAAAAAAATCATAACCCGACACAACACCAGCAATAGTGAGGACAGCAATCTAGAACAAATATTTACTTAAAATCTTTGATTAAGAGGTGTTTTGTACGTGGTCCGCTTAATATAAGTTTAAGCTAGCTGAAATTGTTCAACCATCCAGTCCACCAGAATGAAATATTTACAATATTACAATAAATAATATAAAAACATAAGAGTCTGTGTAGCTGAAATAAAAAATTCTGTTAATTATTCTACCAGTTCTAAGCGGTGCTCACCTAAATCTGAGAGCTAAAGCGACGAATGACTCCTAATTCTGGCAAGAAACTTTGCCGGAAAGAGCATACACTGATATGTATTAGTGATGTAGTTACATCCACCCCGAATGAAGCTCTAACCGTATTCCTTGACATCATACTTATCATGCATGATATGACATTGAAGGCGGCTCTTCGAGGGAGGGAACAGAAACAATGGAGCTCACACCATAAGCGAGCTATACTTTTCTACCAAGCAGCCCAGTTTGTTGCATTTCATCCACTTGGGATACCCGCTTCAATTTTATGACATTATTTCTTGGCAAGGAAGAATAAGGAATGAGCAACCTGATATGATACGATGACCGGAAGCATTGAAGTTTACATAGATGGTTCAAAAATTGCTAGTAGGTGGGAGGAGGTATTTTCTCACCTACCCCTTCATTGGAACTCTTATTCAAGCTATCAGACCACGGCAATGCACAGCTTGGACACAAACACTCAAAAAGAGACATCTTCAGCTTCAACGACAGTAAGGCAGTAATAAGAGTTACTCGAACTCATTCATGACAACTCTAGAATCGTACTGAACTGTCGCAGATCTATTCAGGAGATGGCTGAGCTGGACAGACTATCACCCCGGCCTCAGCGACAGAGAGTGGTACTGCAGGGCAGAGTAACATGAGCACATAGAACTGTTACTAATTGACTGAGGCCACGTTCAGATGGTAACAAAACTTCCCCAGAACGTAAATCGAGTCAAACTTAGCCGACCTGAGAAAGTCGAAAGGAGTGGCTTATATTCTATGAAAAAAAAACGGCCTCTCAAATGTAATTGGAATCCTGAAGCGACATTGCTTACCTCTGCCTAACATAAAGCAATACCTTTCATAAAAGATTTCAATTAATTTTGTTTTCAAAATGATTTCGGGCAAGTGATGAAGAACTTCTATGCGAGAGGCCCAATTTGGGACAACTTTTCGCCGAATACTCCCTTCCTAGGCATCAATAGTCCAGCGGTGTTAAATTGCAGATCTTGGAAGCCTCGCTCCAAGCTTACGATGCGAGATAATGTACTCGCCATAAAGGTATTAATAAGCGATCTCTACTGACTGTAACATTATGGCTGGCTTCCGTTTTTAAGAAATATAGACGAATGAGCACACCAAATAGTGACTTTTTGAGGATGTAACGGCGTTTCAACTATGGCTTACATATTATTATCATTCGAAATGCGACAATTTTGTGGTATTAACGTCTCCATTCAACCAAAAGTGAACTTCGGCGCTGAATAAAATTTTCGTGTGAAAATAAGATTCGGTGGCTTTCTCTTTTTGGGCACATTTGATTGTCGTTCGGCTTCAATTCTTGGGCGAGTTCGATTTTTTAAGCCCGTAACCGAGATCCTTTCACAAAATCTTCCACAAAGTGACAAAGTGGATGCGATGGACTCATTCGGGTCTTCTTTGATACTCTACCCCACGTTAACAATAGCACTAGAGTAAAAGATACCGATCCATGGTTTCTCGAATTACCTACTCAGCTGCTCGATTATGTCGATCGAATATTGGACGCAGTACATGATACGATTTCCATTATTTTGGAAATAAAATAATCGAGATAGAAAAAGACACACATATATTACACTTCTTTGAATAGCGAAATCGATTTAGTCATGTCCATGTAATTGTCTGTGTATAATATAACTCAAGTAAGGATTGAGATATTCTGATGAAGCAAATCGCACTAATTTTACGCCTACCTCCCCTATAACTGTAATTTTGATAAGTACGAAAATCGTAATTAAACCTATGTATATTTGTTATGAAAAATTGCATCAAAGGGAATATCTGAAGGAAAATATTGGATGAGAGGGGCAGTACCCAATTTTGGATCAAAAATTATATATCTCAGAAACACGTAACAAGTTGTTTACTTTCTACCACCTATTTGTTCTTTTAATGCGAACTAAAATCCTACCGCAATAGCCGAGTGGTTAGCATTGCGTACTACCATCCGGGAGGCTACGATTTGAGTCCAAGTTCAGCCAACATCCAAAATTATAGGAAATTAATTTATTTAATTGCGGTCGCCTCTCGGCAGGGAATTTCAAGCCCTCAAAGTGTATTTCTGACATGAAATAAGGCTTCTCATAAAAATCCATCTCCCGTTCAGGAGCGGCTTAGAATAAACTGTAGGTCCTTCTATTTGTTGATAAAGACATCGAAACAGAAAACCACAAATTGGAGGAGCAGCTCGGCCGGAATCACTTCAGTGGTTTACCAAGCGCCAATAATATATATATACTAGCAGACCTGGCCGCACGCTTTTGTGACTTTACGTATTTTTTCCAATTTCTATTTTAACTGATATTACAAAGAATCATAAAAAGCCTTAATTAAGCATTATCTACTTCAAACTATTAAGTTTTTTATTAAATTATTATCCAGCTGCGTATATCAATCGTTGCTTATCCGCTACTCAAAGTCTTTCACATGAATGTTGATATGACGCGAAGTAATCAAAACGAACCTCGCAGATCTATGCTTATTCATAATAAATTTAAGTTATGCATCGAACATACATACCTACGCGTAATCGAAATCTTATTAATTTTTGTCAAACTGTCGGTGATCCGTTTCTTGGTCCCAGGCACATTTCCGGTTACAAAAGTACTCAATTTAAGCATATCATATAAAAATTCAACCAAATCGAACTATAAAGATATATATTTTACACTTTTACACAGCAAAAAGGAATTTCATGTAAAAATCACTATGAATACAATTTTTCGAATAGCTCGGTCCATGGTCCACTTCCCGAAGAAGAAAAAATAGTATTCCTGCTAATCTAAGCAAAAGACTGTCTATGCATCAAATCGACCCAAAAATACGATTTTTTCGAATAAGCCAGTCCCAGCTCTACTTGCCGCTATGAAAAATAGATAATCCTACATATATATACATACACAAAATTATACTAAATTTTATTAAAATCAGTTCAGCCGTTTTGGAGAAGTTCGAGGATAAACACTGTGACAGGAGAATTTTGTATAGATAGAGATAAGAAGCCCTACTAAAATTGGCTAACTTAGGTTGAAAAATATACCTACCTCTCATATTTTGGCCGATCTGTGGATTTGAAATAAATTTCAGAAGAGTATCTTATGTTCGGTTTCACCCCAACTTAGTCTTCCTTACCTGTTTTAATTTCATTCTTTATTTAGCTGAATTGAAGGTGAATAAACAGATGTTAACAACTAAAAAATGTGAATAACCGTTATTATTTAACTATCATTTAAATTTAACTATCAACATACATACATATATACATACATTCATGATTCTTTATTACCACCAAAGGTCAACGATACCCACAAACGATGACTACCACAGACTTTTATGTACCAACGTCTTGTAGTGCAAATATTTGCGTACATTATTCTATTGTATATTGCAAGCATTTCAACGTAAAATATTCATAAATTCAACTAATTAGTGAGTTCAACGCTTACGGTATACTCGTAGTTTTGCGTTGCACACTGAACGTCCACACGCCGCATATTTTATGTTCATACAAACGTATTTACGCTTGCATTTCAGCGCTGTTAGCAGTTCTTTTATCACTTTCGTTTAGTGAATTTTCTAATGGGCAAATAAAATGCACGTAAATGTACAAACATACATACAAACATACATAAATACATACATACATAAAATAGAAGTTTATTTGCATTTTCCAACTCTCCACTAACGACTACTGTCATTTCCATCATTTCCGTCGCTTACTAAGCTTCCTTTTGAAGTGTAAATAAAACCGCTCACGTACACACCCACACACACTACGCCCAAATGGATAATGGTAGCAAGAAAGAATTGAAATAAATTGTACTTATAAAAGGGCACTAACAAAAGCGAAACAAAAAAGTAAACAACCCATTAAAATATGAAGTGTGCTCGTCAGCGGTTGGGGAGGCTATGTACGAGTACGTTGGAAGTACTTATATAGATGAAAGCCACCCACAGTGGCAGACAAACTGGCAGGCAACGAAATGCTAAGGAATGTATGCATGAAAATAAATATACTTGACTGTGCATGTACTTGTATGTAGTCAACAGTGACGGTTGGTCAATGCTAGTAATGAGCAACGTCATTGTCCACTTTAAAGAGTCGATTACTGTTGTCGCCATCGTCGTGTTTGTCATTATCTCTTTATCCACCACAGTGCTTTATCATTGGGCGTCAACTTCTTTATCAGTTGAACAACAACAATTTAAGTAACTTTAACAATAACAATTGCACGAATTGAGAGTTTAACAGCGCAATCAGGGCTATAACAGTAGAACAATAAGAGCAATTAAAAATAGATGAGGGTTGCCATATATTTTAATCGTAAAACGTTATGAAAAACTGTGAAATTCTTTAAGAAGAGCTGGGATTGAAGTATAAAAAAGCCGGGATTGGAATCATTTTAAGTAACAGCATGAAAATCAAAAGTTAATGATTATTTTTTGATTTTTATAATTCTGTTCAGTTGTTAATAATTACTTTTCGTAGTTTACTGAAACGTTCAAACAGTGATCATTATTAATGTGAACGAAAAATATTTCGCTCAGAAAACAATCTTTATTTTTTTATATTGTTATGTTTTCGCTAAAACTAGGATTATCTTTTTACGCAGAAATTCTCGCGAAAATTGATATATGGACTTTATAAAGTGGATGGTTGAAAAGGAGTTATCCAAGGTTAAGCGATATTTTGAGCGAAAACATAACGATCAAAGAATAACGATTATTTTCTGAGCGATATATTTTTCGCTCACAATAATAATGATTATTGTTTGAGTTATCAGAAACACTCGAAAATTAATTATCATAAACCGATTAAGATTATAAAAATATAAAAACTAAAAAATAAAGTGGTAGCGCCTACTGGACAAATGCTTTTGTTTATGCGGCATTTCTAAAAGGATGATTTTTTTCATAAAAGATAATGGAGATAATCATTATTACTATTTTCAATCAATAGCAGTATTTTTTCAATCGCAGAAGACTTTCTGTCGGAAAAAATAGTAATGTCATTACCTTATCATATAGACGATGAATTCTGGATTTTTACGTTTAAACCAGTGACCAAACCTAAACCAGTTATGTCTTTACGATGCCAGCTTCTGTTTTCGGCCGTTTAAAAAGATTTTATGAATTTTTTATGTTTTCTGGTTTTACCTCCTCTTTTGGACGTCTCCTGCGTTTTGAACCGTGGGTGTCTCTACAACCATGTTTAAAGTCAACAAAACAACGTTTTCTATTTGTTGTTTCTGAAGAAGCGGAGTTCTTAAATACTTTTATTTCCTTTGCTTCATTTTAACGAGTTTTTTCGATCAAGAAGCAGTGTAAAATAAAAACGCTAAATTATTCGATAAACTCTGATTAACTCTTCTAAAAGTAGCAAAAATAGTGTCCCTTTGAGCACAATAACTCACAAACTTATGAGTAGAACCAGATTTTTTCTTCAGAAAATATACCACATTGTTTCTTAGTGATTAATTGATTTCTGGTTTTCTTAAAAAATTATTTAATATTTTATTTTCTTGCTGTTATTCTTGTTTTTTTATAGTGGCTAAGTAACCCCGCAAGGGCATGTTATCTACCTAGAGCTCAGGGAAAAGAGCTATTTCAACAAATTAAAACTAAATAAATAAGGATTTCAAATGAGATGGTTTTAGAAGTCATGCTAAGAGATAGTTATTGTCATGCTTTGATTTTTTAAACGCAAAAAAAATTTTTGTATGACATGGGTAACTTTAGACTTAGAATTGAGAACAATCTTAACTGACTATGTGAATGGTGTTCAAGGCTTTTCGAATCATTTCAGTTGAATATTGCTCTTAGAGTCTAGTACTAATGGTTTACAATCAAAATAAATTTGTTTAATGACATGCGCACGAAGATTTTGTTTTCTTATACAAGATTACTTGTCCTTAGTGCTAGCTGATTGTAACAGAAATTTGTAAAATTATTTGTAAATATGGTTAAATTGTAACCTCCGACTAATGACGTATCCTTCTTTAATCAATGTCTGAGACTTATCCTTTCTTTGGAGCCGGCAATATAAAACCAATAACTACATATATTTTTTTTTAATTTATTTAATTTGGAGCGATTTCAGTTCTTCCAAGAGTCCAAAGTAGAATCTTCTGCTTCCCGACCGACTCAAGATAAGCTCTTTAGTACCATTGCATTGCACAGGTAGACCATTTTCAGCATTATTCTGGAGTTTAGCTACAGAATGCTCCGTCTTTCAAAACTAGATTTCATCGTGATCTTTTAATATTATAATTTTTTTGTCTTGACTTTTAAATAATATAATTTTTATTATTTATTTATTACGTCTAGAAAGAACATGATATCTGACTTGGAGGTATTAATGATAAACATGATGATGTTGTATATAATGTCAACGTTAACCAATTCCTAGTTCTATTTTCAAATTCAAAATGAAATATTATAAATAGTTGGCTCTAATGACGAAAAAATTGGAAATAAATTTAATTACTTAATCTTTGCCTCTTGACATTCGAAAATGCTTATATAATGATTGTTGGATAAGAAAAATGTTGAATAAGGCATATTGTATGAATTCGCCTTTAAGGCAAGGCGCCGCTTCATTCATCGGTTTACATTCCATCTTTTTTCAACAGAGGGAGATGATTGTGATTTTGTGAAGCACTTGCTTTTTACGAACAGATATATTGTCAATCAAAAAGACTTGTTTAGGGATCACAATTTAAATCATTTAGTTCCTTACTGCATACAATTTTGGATATTTAAATACAAAAAATTTAACTTTCAATTGCTAAAATATGGTAACGATGGAATGCACACTCCCAAAAAAATGTTAACTAGCATTAATTTTTAGCATCAAATTTTTACTCTTCGCTCGTTTAAAGCAATTCTCTTAAATTAAAATTTCAAGAGCAATAACCGAAGAGTGAGAAATTTAGTTAATAAAATAAACAAAACAATGGATACTTGAAAAAGGAATAAAAGCGCTGCTTCACCTAGTTTTGAGTTGGCAAAAAAGCAAAGCAACAACAAAAGCGATGGTTAAGGGCAATAACAACGAATAGGCGTAATAAAAAAAACCTGGTGAGACGCCCAAAGTGGACAAGAAATTATGATGAAAAGTTAAGTGATAATTCGTTTGTTTACTTTAATTCACAAATATACTTGTACAAATATATGCATATGTAGGTACATATATATTTTTAATAATTACATTAAAGTGTAACACTTTTCACAATATCCATATAAGCCTAAAAGTATGTTGCGTTTAAAGATTTTACATTTTTTTTAGTAATTTAATATTCTTTTTCCACAGTGTATTACAATATTTATTTAGTCTGTTTACTAATTTATGAAATAAAAATTTATATTAATAAATTATTTAAAAAAAATTTTTAACATTAACTGCTGAATATTTTTTTCTTATTTTAATTTAGAAAATGAAAGTACATAAATATTTTGAACAATTTTTGACAACATTCTGTTTAGTATTTTCAAATTATATTATTTTTCTTAACAATTAAATGAATAAAATTATGTTGCAAATTTCTTTTAGCCTTACATATATTTTTTTACATTTTTAGGACATACAAATGTACACAAATATAAATGCATATTTCCTTTTTTGCCTCCAATGAAATCAAGTCCAGCTTTATGCTACATTTATTTGGAAAAAAAATCTTACCTTAAAAGGCTTTTTGTTATCTGCGTCCATTTTTGTTGTTGTTTTGGTTTAGTTGCCTTTTTAGTTATTATTTAAATGCTTTCCACTGTGCACGTTTGTCAAATGCACTAGTTGCAATTTCACACTTGTTGTAGCTGTCCTTACCCACGCGTTCTATTTTTGTTATTGTTTTTCAATCTGTTTTTTTTTTTATATTTTTAATGTTCCATTTTCTTATACAATTCTCATTGTTTACGTGCCTACTGATATAATTTTGTTTTTGTTATGCATCTATTATGCTCTCGTTTATTCTACTACTACTACTACTACTACTACTGTCACTACTTCTTCTTGTAGCACGCAAAACTGGAGCACACGTTGTTAGCACGCAAATGCACTTGAAGCGTCTCGGCAGCGCCCAAAATGTTTCTGGCAGTTCAAAAACAAAACAAAAGCGAAAACAAGAATATAGTACACACCACGCCAAACAGTTGTTTATAAACAAACAAAAAACAACAGCAAAAATTAATTTAAGTCACAAAAAACTGTCTGCACTAAATGCCCGCACACCAGCTATACAGTGCCAGTCAAACTGCGCGCATTTCGCAAAACAAAGAAAATCACTGAGGATTTTTTTATTGAATTGAATTTTATATTTCCCTTTGTTTATAATTTCATTTGCATAAGTATATTCAATATCACTGAACTGATAACTTTTCCACTCAATAATGTTCAATTAAATTTTTATTTTATTAATCTAAGTTACTTGGCAGTCAATTCACTGTAGTCAGCAGTTTGTTTGGTTTGCCAGCGCCCTGTTGTATATATTTCTTGTTTGTTTGACGTTTTCGTTTCTTGCTTTTATTTCTTTGTCAGCGTTTCGCGCGCTCAATTTCATATACACACTGCTGTAAGCACCGCCGGCGAATGACAGCGCTGCCACTGCTGCATATGCCGTTTTATATACTACCTGTTCAGTTCGACTCGTATGCGATGGCCTGGTAAGTTCGGGCAAACTCTACACATTTCACTGTTCAGTGTGGTGTTATTTTGTCCAGCAGACTGTAAAGCGCCAACGTGTGTTTTAATTTTTTACAAAGAACAGGCTGTTGGTGCAACTCTGGTAGAAGTTTGTTACGAAGTAAACGTGAAAGAGAGTTATCAACTATGGGGGTTTTGTAGCTCTCAACGTTGTACTCTTAACATGGCTGGTCTAATGCGCCAACTCGCTCTCCTCGCTGTAAAGAAAGACTGTACACGCTACCACCTGCACTCACCACTCGTCCAAACCTGTATTGCTTCACTTCTATTATATTCATTCCACGATTACGTAGCTCAACGTCATCGCTCCTAATTGGTGTTCCTTGTTGCTGAGTGTACCGCGATAGTCAGAACGTCCTTACGGCGTTCTGTTTGTTTGACGGTAAGTCATTTCGTTCGTTCATTGGCACATCCGCTCAATTCACATCCTATCGTTACACGTACATATTGTCATATGTATGTATATCCTTTGCTATTCATGTTCGTTAAAGCTCTTAATACGCTTACACCAAAACTATTGTTATTTTCTATTTCTTATTTTTTACTTTTTGCAGGTCTGCTTTTGTTGTGCATTGGATTTAAGTTTTTCTACATACAAACATTCTATTAGAAAAATATTTGTATGTACATATGTGTTAGTCAATAGGTGTGGTTGATGGTTGCGATGAGTCTTAGCAGTTGGGGTTGAGGAGTATTAGAATTGATGCGAATTAAGATTAAAGAAATTATATGAGTTGCCAGATCGTTAAATGCAGGATATAAGCAGCTGCGGCTATTTAAATTTTCAGGAATATAAGTACAAATGTTGAGAAAGAATCGGAAGAAATACGTAAATTGCTATCATATTAGTGGCAACGCTGTAATATTTTTTATATCATAACAGAAGGTATATACAATTTGCACTCAAACTGCTGCATATTTTGAGGCGAACAACAATTAAGCAAAGATGAAAAACAAGAAGTTTTGATAGTTTTTGAACATTTTTGGAAGTTTTCTAATTTGTTTAGAGTGAGTTACCCACACTGAGTTAAAAAAATTGAAATAAATTTTTGAATTTTTATTTATAAAAAAGTATTTAATCTACAATAATTACATACTAGTTCAAAACTTTTGAAGCTGGTATCCCCGAACCTCCTGTACCACTGCGTAAACTGACACTAAAGGCTACATCAGAATTGGGGTGGACCGCTCCGATTCGTTCGATACCAAACGTGGTTTCACATCAGGTGACTCTTTAATTTATTGCCGGAGTGCCTTTTGCTCTGCATTTTCCAGACTGGACAACGACGTGAAGCGAGTGGGTCTGAACTACAACAAGGCGAAATATCTGCTGCCATCAAACAATCAGTCAACACACTAGCGTCTTGGCTCTTATGTCACTGTTGATGGTCATAACTTTAAAATCGTCGATGATTTCGGCTATCTTGAAACCAACATTAACGCCAACCACAATGTCCGCTTTGAAATCCACATCACTGTTAGCGAGAGATGCTACTTTGCACTGTGTAGCTACTTGAAGTAAAGTAAAGTCCTCCCTTGACGAACGAAGACCAAACTCTACAGGTACCTCGTCATTCGAACGGATAAGAGCACTCCATCTTTGAAAATTTTCGACGCAATCCCCAGCGGTGGAACCAGAGGCAGAAGTAAACTTCTACACCATTAAAAATTCAGGTAGAGAAGAACCTGGCTTCACTTAGTATTTTCAATAAAGGACGAAAGAAGAAACGAATGACGTGAAGTGTTTTCGTTAACTATATAACCGCGTTCCAATAAAGAAGAAGAAGAAATTCAGAAACATACCCCGGATCTGTTTTCAATACGCTCCCAGTTTTCAATTTATGCCGATTAAAATTACAAATTTATTCCATTTTCATGCAGAAAAAATTTAAATTTTCTGAAATGGTTGAAAATATAATTGAAGACGTCGCTGAACAGAGCCCACAAAATTGTGAAGAGTATTGAAGAGTATCCTCAAAGCTAGTTTCTTCTGGAGAGCATACGCTTCACTAACGTTTTTTGCAAGACCACACGTTTCCAATCAAAAATAATCTTACTTTTCTGGCATAGGACATTACCCTGTTGTAGGATAAATCATTCACCAACTTGCCTCAGGAGGGGAATGCGCTATCGCTAAGGCCTCTTAAGTATTGACCTTGCTTCTTCGAGACCTCAATGGGGAACAAATCACCTAACCCAAGGTACGAAATATATATCAAACATGGCAGCGCTTCCGATATAGCTTACTTTTTGGCAAACAAGCCTATTTTGTTGTCTTTGCACTCGTGGCAGCCTTGAAAAAATATTATTTTTTGATGAATTTTACGCTTCTTGGGATACGCGGAACCCAATCTTTACTCTGTATGTTTTAACCCCGCAAAGATTTTTAATAAGAACTTGACGAAATATGCTAGATAATTTCAACAAATATTTCGTCGAATACTTATGGCACGAAAAAAGTTTTATTTGTGTTTGACTTTAATGACGCTTCACAAGAAAAAGGGAGACATTTTGGTTGAAACCAATAACAAATATAGAAAAAATTTATATTATCACACCTTTAGATATATAAAAAAATGATTTTGAATTCAGAAAAAGCTTTGGATAAACTAACATATTTTTAAAAAATTCAAAAATCTGGCATCCACTTGGTGCTCACGCCTCTTTCGCATGAACAAAACGTAAATGCGTATAATTGTGCGCATGTATATGTATTACACGAAGCTGAAAAGTTAACTTTATTGAACCCAATGTCTAACTGTCTGTCTGGTTGCTATGGTAGCAACTCGTGCCATACAAAGTAACAACAGCAGCCAAAAGCTACGCGACCGCAAAACATGACGCCGTCAACGATAATACCGTAATAAAAACAAAAATCCAACCAAAAAAATATTAAAATTTCAATTGTATTGAAAACAATACAACAATATAGCAATATAGCATACAGTAGACATCAGGCACTCGGTAAGTATATTTAAATAATATATTATATTCATAGGCGCACACGCCCCACACAACAACAAACAACAAATGTGCAAGCCCAGCAGCGCACTTTATGTAGCTACCGTAGCAATTATGTAGACAATAGGTGGCAACAACAGTTAACTAGAACAATATAGGCAATAAAAATAACAGAACCCAACAGAGAGCTGAAAGGGCAGACACAAAAACAATAACAAAAAACGAGTGAGCGCCATAAAAACAATACGTGCATGTAAATGCGCCTAAAAATATGTGCGAGGGAATGTAAATAAAAGGCAGTGGTAGCCGAAATTGAAAATGAGAGTGTTTTAACGAGAGAAATGGCAATCCACTAAAACAGCAAATCTATTTATTTATTAAGGGGTTATACCAGTCTAGAGGGCCACGAAATAGGCCTTTTTGGGTTTTTTTTCGGGAAATCTATTAAATAAATCTGATTTTTGACAAAAGGCATTTATTATACATATAATTAACTGCTTATAATTATTTTTTAAGAAAAATTAATTGAAAAACACACAGCTCCTGTAATTTTTTTATTTTAATAAGTTGTTGTACGGTTTCCGCTTGTAAATAGCAATAGCTACAGAAGTGCGTAAGATTTTTTCAATATATGCAAAATAGCGGGTCTCTAAAGAAAAAGTAACAATTTGGCTTAAATCATTTTTCGAAATATGTTAATAAAAAAACTATATAAAATAAAAAAAATGCTACGTACTTCTGCAGATAATGTATTTTTGAAAATTTAGTCAAAATTTCAAGGGAATCAGTTGTAAATTGCTTGAGTTATGTTTCCGGCAAACTTGAAAAAAGCAGTTTTGAGATAAATGCGTTTAAAGAATTGAGTATGCCTTACCGACTGAAACGGACGCTTCAACTAGAGAACGAAAATGGGGTATTTAGAAATTTTTATCTATCATAATCTTTCGGGATAACATTTTTGAGACCATATGGTATCATTTGAAAGAGAAAAAAAAACATTTTCCGAAAATTCTAGAGTGGCCTAACCCCTTAATTTCATTTTAAATTTATTTATTTAATACTTGTTGTAACTTTTTATCGTCAAACAGCATAATAGCCATTTCTTGTCACTTAAATCCGTTAAAATTTTAAAACATTTCTGAGAGTAAGAGAATAAGAGAAGGCATGTGAGCTGCGATTCCACAATTGTGCTTGGAGATGGCGACCAGTGTTAGCATTTTAGTGACGTTGGCAATAAAAATCAATACATGTAACCACAATGAGTAGGTATGAGCGTATAGCAAAGGCGGTGTAAGTAATATCGGCGAGACAACAGACAGTGGAAATTTATGGATAAGAAAAGCAGCGCAGAAATAGAGAGACAGCGACGAATAAAAAGGTTGCGGGGAGGTCTATGGCACGTAGCTGCCACAGGCGCTGAGTGGGAGCAAGCGGAGGTCACAAAGCGACCGTAGGCAGTCGCGTATATATTTATATACAAGTCTATTCAGATGCTATAGCTGAGGCAAAGGGTTAATTGTTTTTTTTTTCTTTTTTTTTTGTGCCAATCTAGCATTATTAGTAATGGAATTATAATATTAATGGGATAACAATAAATTAATTAAATTTTCGCTATATACATATATACTAACGAATTTACGGCAATATAAATGCCTAATAGCAGAGGCGGCTCTATTGTTGGCACATAGGAGTGTTAGCATAATTTTATGAAAATAATTTTTCCCCAACACACAATTTATAATTTTTTTGGTCTTTGATGTTGTAAGCCGCATAGTAGGTTACATAATTTAGCGAAGGTGCATGCGAACATATTTGTTTACTTACATACATTACTTACTCCAAATACCTCCCAATGCGCCTATTCTCAATGTACCAGCTATAGTTATCTTCGGTACTTTCCACCGCATTTCCATTCGCCATCTCCAAATACAATGCATGAATGGATGAATGAACGTATGCCCGTTATCTCCACTCGAACTCTCAGTATGCCCGGCAGTTGAATGGCCACATTCGTCTAACAAATGCCATTGTTTGATGGTGTTTGTGGCTTTATATTACGACCATAACTCACTTACATTACATGTATTTACCATTCCGTTTACTACGCCTGAATGGGTTAGTACTCATTGCATCAAATGACTTGGCGGTTGAGGTCGATGAGCGTGCTGATGAGCTGCTGCTCTTGGTATGAAGACAGGACAATAGATAAGAAAAAAACACACGGAAAAGAAAAAGGTTGCAAAATTCGTGTCACGCTTACAGCGCATTTCGGACAGTGATACGTTAGAATGCAAGATGAGCACATCAAATGAATGTCAGCATAGTTTTTTGACCTGTTTATGCAACTCGCCTCCCCTCGTTTCCAATGCAAATGTATGTGTATTAATGAGTTTGAGAAAAATCGGAAAGATAATGCGCGTTCCATTTTCTTAATTAAGGCTTTATTACATGAGAGCAACTTTTTTAGTATGTTTTTTTCAGGTTTTGTGGATATCTGCATTTGAAGTATTGAAAACATAATTTTTTCTATATATATTTATATATATGGCGCTTTATAACGGCTAAAGCGATTATAATTTTTTTGTTTTCAGCCATAGAAGGTAATATGTTCGAATACTAGCAGAAGAAAAAATAATATTAAAAAAATTTTCAATCGGAAATTTTGTTTACTTTCGCAATACACTCTTACATACTAAACCAATCGGAATTGATTTCTGATCGTTTCGGCTGTCCCACTCTGATTAATATAATGATCTTAAGGGAAGTAAGCTGCTTTGGGTCGGTAAAAATGGATGTTGCCCTTGACGTGGACTTCGGTTATGTAAACATTGTGTTTCATAAATTCTAGAAACGCCGCACATTGAACTACATTACGGTGTTTTCCTTTGTATTTACTTTAATTTGGGACCAGCTCTAAAAACAAATATACATGTTTCTTAGCTTTTTGTATTTCATGGAGAAAAATTAAAGTAATGTAATGTAATATACATTTTTTTTCAATAGCACTCAACAGTTACGAGTTGTGTTCAAAGGAAAAAGTGAATTTTGTTTTTTTTAAGTACTTTTCGATTAATCAATATCTACTTTGTCCACTTCAAAGTAATCCCCCTCGGATATAATACACTTGTGCCAACGCTTTTTCAATCCTCGAAGCGCTTCTGAAATGCGCTTTTCGGTATGGCCATCAGCTCATTTTGTAAATTTTATGTAGCGGGGGAAAAATAATTTTATCAAAGCTTGAATCTTTTAATCAAACAAGTCCAGAAATATTCATTCGTCAAAATGGCTAGTCCAATATGCATAAGGTTTTGTTTCATGGTAGGCAAATCATTGAAAAAATTGAAGCTCCGATTGGAGAAACTCAGGAAGAGTCTAATATCTTTAACAAAAAAAACGACTACTCAGCAGTAGAAACGCAGAATGGCGAACAACAAGAATGTATTGCATACCTCTTGATCTCTTCATATCCTTTTATCAACTGCATAAGGATTATATATTGTGACGGAAATCTCAAATACGAAGAACAGACCGAAATGAGTAGCAGTGTGACGAGATTTCCAAATAAAAACAGACAAAAGAAGCGGCCGTATGATGCAAATTACCCGGAACAAGGACAAAAAAAGGGTAGACAGTGTAAAGGAAATTCCACGTCGTTAAGGATAAACGGAGCAGCTGCAGCTACCGCAGGCAAAGGAATAATCAGCCTATCCTTAAGCGCGTGAACAGAATGTTTGGGTCATCTATAGGTATAAAATGAGCAGCATCGGCTATCACAAGAAGAGACGAGTAGACAACTTAGTGGAGTTAACATTGCTGTGAGCTGTGTGTTTTAGAAACGGATAATCTGAGTGAAGCAGATAATAATTATGTATCATAAAGAATTGTAAAATAAGCCATTGGGTATAGTAAAGAATTGTAATTATTAAAGACTAATAAACGTTGAGTTAATTCCTGACGGTTAAGAGGCCAAACGAACAAATCTTGGGAGTTTTATTTAGCAATCCAGTGATCGGACTCGAAGGATTCGGAAAATCATCGAGGTAGCAACGAAAAATGTTACAATATATTTGCGCTTTGTAACCGCTGAAGCGATTTTCGACCAAGCTCCTCCTCCAATTAGTGGTTTTGCGTCTTGATATTTTTACCAACAAATGGAGGGACCTACAGTTTATTCTAAGCCGCCTCCGAAAGGCTGATGGACTTTTATGAGGAGCTTTATTTCATGTCAGAAATACACTCGGATACACTTTGGATGTTGCTCGAACCTGTTACTCGAACCCAGGCCTTCCGAATTGTAGTACGCAATGATAACCACTCGGCTAATGCGGCTGCCTGCATTCGGATTAAACGGGAGCAAAACGATAGAATTAGCACCAGAAGTACAGAAAATGTTCGTATCTTAAATTTGTTTGTAATACAATCACCAAATAAAATGTCGGCGATACCACGGCCCTTTCAAAATATGATCAGATGATATCTCTATTTGCTTAAAAAAATAGTTTTAGTATTATATTTCTTATTATTTGGAAAATATTTCAATTTAAAAGTTTTTCGAAACACCCTTTATATAGGGGATGGGAGTATTTGCATACTAAAATTGAACACCGTAGATCTATTTTGACTATTTATTTGTTTCAAACGTAATATTTTAGATTCAAGTTATTGTCTATTAGGCTAGGCAGCAACAACCACCGGCACTCATATGTATATAATAACCTTGAATAACTTGTGAAAGAGAGAATTTATAACAAAAATAGCAGACCCCAGCGGGCTTTGATACACCTATAAAAATCAAGAAAATCTAATGTTAACTTGTATGAAGAAATGTCAAAATATTTGTTTTAATCGAAAAAATTGTATTCTTAAAACAGAATTTTTTTTGCTAACATCAACAACAATTTTTAAATAAATAATTTAAGTAAAAAAAAAACAACATTTAGTTGACCGGATTGTGAATCTAAACCATTTTTCGAACCCATTTAAACGCACACAAAAAATTTCATCAAAATCGGTCCAGCTGTTTAGGAGGAGTTCAATGACTAACACACGTACAGAAGATTTATATACATATATAAAGATATATAGATAAAGATAGGACGTTGAATTTTTTTACATGAATATATGTATGCCTTTCGTAGCTTTATATGTATATGTGTTCATTAAATTAAAAATTGAAAAATTAATTAATTAAAAAGTGAAAAACGCCCTTGAAATTATTATTATTGGAAAATGTACTACCTTTAAAAAAAGGCTATTTTTGGTCTAATTGTCCATAAACTACGTAGCTCGGAGAAAAAGAGGAAAAGTTGGCTTATATCCTACTATCCTTATATCTATAGCTGCCACCTAACGGGGGAAGAGGAGAAAGCAAAGCTACCTTTTTTTCAGATTGAAAAAATTTCATTATAAATTAATCGATTGTACTTAATAAAAGATCTATGAACTGTTACAAAATATATATTACAAATATGTTATTTATTTATATAAAATAGTTTTTAATGAATTTAAAGAAAAAATATTTATGAAATTAAACCACTTTCCATCGGCTGTTATTACAGCGGCAGAGTTATTTCTGCCTACATGAGGGGATGTGAATCAGATATAGTCCGAGCTTTGACGCTTTTCCACTTCTCAAGGTCTTCTCTGAGAATATGAATATCAGTGTACCCCAAAGTAAGCCGAACGTTACTGCTCTTATCTACGTTTACTTAAGATACGACGTTACGATTCAACCAATTTGTGTCGATTTCTTCGTGACCACCTTTCCAGAAGGAAAGTATTCTTTATATAAATCTAATCTAAATTTCGAACAAATCGAACTTAGTAACTGGTACCTAGATCGATATATGGTCCTTTCGCTGTGACGAAACGAATTAAAATTCAATAGAACTATAAATACAATTTTATCAATAGGTCCATTATCGCTTTTCGGAAAATTTTTTTTACAAACCTTCTCGGGAACCATGGAAACGTACTGACAAATTTTCAGCATATTCAGCTGTTAAAATTTCGGAGATTATAAAAAACAAATAAACATAAAAACAAAGTTTTTTAATATCGTGTATAACACTGTGAACATTTTCGTAGATAACTCGTTTATTGAAGGGTTCTTCGTTATGAATTCCTTCCGCTTTTTCAAACTGTAAATTAGGAATATTAATTAGGAATATTATTTTACTTAAATCTATTTACGAAGAGGACGGATTTATAGAAGTATAACTCATTTTTTGCACAGCGATAATGCACCGTCTCACACTGTATTGATTTTTAGTGGGTTTTTCGACAAAAACTCAACTCACAGCGTTCCACAATTATCATCTTCACCTAATCTAACTGCGTGTGATTTCTGACTGTTCAACAAGTTAAAAAGACTGATACAGGAAAATCATTTTAAGGCGATTGAGCAGATTCAACGACAATCGCTGACGGAATTGAAAACCAATATGTCCGATAATATAAAAAATGTTTCGAGAATTGAAAAAACAAAAACTTTGGCATATGTTAAAGACTATGAAATAGATTTTGAAGATAAAATGTATATTTTGAAAGTTGTAGAAGTTAGAAAATGTAGACAGATAATTCAAATTACTAAGCATATTCAGAAAGTAAGTGTACTGAGACTCTTACGACCGAAGGGATTTTATTTTCGTCATGTTGACAACAAGTTCGTGTAGCCACACTTCTCTCCCTTGCAACGAAACCGATTTGAGATCACTACGTTAAGAACTGTCAATACGACAACACACTTCGTAAACGATGTCAACCCTATCTGCTGCCAAGTGCGAAATGCGCGGTGTCATCCGTTATCTCGCATGGGAGGGAAAACCTCCATTTGAGTTTCTCATGCGGTGAAAACTTGCATATGGTGATAAAGTTTTGAATCATACGAGCGGGTATATGTTATGTAGCGAGTTTAAAAAGTTCGTACATCTGTGCAAGATGAACAGAAGAGCGGAAAACCTTCAATTGTGACTGACGAAGTGTCCGAAAATACAATCCGAGACGATCTCAGATTGACTGTGAACTGTGATGAACTTTCTGTGATGTTTCCGCGAAATTTCTAGATCTCTATTACTCGAAACATTCACAGTAGCCCTCGGATAACGTTCATTGTACTTCAAATAGGGCTGGCGTGAAGCTACTACGGGAAAGACAAATTTCTTATTATCTCAAAATGCTAAGTTAGTGATTTAAATTCTCCTAGCCTATTCTTATTGTCAAAATATTATATTAAATGCTTTTATTCTAAGATATTAATGGTTTCTCTTTTGATATGCTTAGATTTTCATTATACGGAATGAATGAATATTTGCAATTAATTCCTAAACATCGGTTGGCGTTTTGCGAACATTTTTGTATTCTGAATTACATTGAATTCCTTGCATTTGAGCAGACATAGACGAATATCATATAAAAATCGTAAATCTTTTTATTATTTCATGTACTTCAACAGTCCTGTCTTTAGAATGATTAAAACCAACAAAAAGCTGTACAGAGAATTTATGATGCTCGTGCATCAAATAAATCGGCTTGAATAACTGTGATAAGAATGAAATGAAAAGAGAATAAAAATGCAGTCATCTGCAAAACCGCCTTAACCAAAAAAAAAAAGGACAGCACATTCAAAAGACTTGACAACCACTAAGACCGAATGCTAAGCCTTCAACACAAACAACACAAAAACATTTCTAAATATAGTAAGGCATAAAAATAAATCCGCGAAAAAGTAACGGAAACACGCACAACTTAATCACTGTTGAGTTAAAAATAAAATAAATTTTGGGGGAAAAGAGAATGTAACGCAACTAAACAAACGTATTGTGCGTCTAATACTATGCCCCACACCTACACGGCATGAGTTCAAGTCTATTTGAGCCTCCCAGCATGTCAGCTGCAACACCTTGGCCGCCTTTTTCATATCCATCACCGATCACAGACGTAAAAATAAAATGCCAAAGGTAAAATAAAAGAAGAGGAGGGAGGGTGAAATGAAATGCCAACAAGCAAAGCCACACGTGTACATACGAGTACATGAAGTACATAAGTCGCCAGCTATGACGTTGGCGTTGCTGCGCTGTTGCATGCTACACTATTAAGCAAACTGCAAGCGTTAATTGTGCGGTAAAGTAACGGTTATAAACTATAACAACCCAACGCTGGCGTAAATATATATGTATATAGCATTTCTGACGAACGGTTAAATAAATGAAGCAAACGCTCAGCCGTTGTATTTCAAATTAAAATGAACCACCTTATCCGACTGCTTCGTACGCTGCCTCTTACTCACATACATACACATACGTAGCACGTTCGTATTGGAACGCATAAATCTAGGTCAAATTCTGATGGGTCACATAGCCTCGCAGAAGGGCACAGCCAGCAGAGTACAGCGGCATGCATTGCGTGAGCGAGCGAGCATTGACGTGTTGTGTTGCATATTTTCAGGCTATTTGCATGACACTGCACTGCGTTGACGGTTAGTGTCTAACAGGCAGACATGTCGCTTGTGCTTGTATAGCACGTGCGGCCTACTTGGCTGTATAAATGAGAATGCAATTATTCTCTATGAATAAATACATAAATTCGTAGGAAATAATTAATAGAAAAATAGATGTAATATGTACTTGCATGTGTGAATAAATAAGTATTTTTTTGCATAAACAAGCACTTACATACACATATGTATATTTTAATAGTCACATATGGCAGTTCATGGAATTGTGTCCCATTTTATTTGCTCCAGCTTCATTCATTCATGTGTAACTAGGACGTGGGCCAGTAATGCAATTTTTTTGCTGCTAAAAAACGGAAATCCCATGGAGCAACAACAACAACATTACTAACTTAACAATATATATACAACACATACGTATGCATATACACATACACATTTGCATGGGTTTGGCACATATTACAGCATGTATTAACAACTAGTTTTTTTATCCTACCAAGCAATAATTGCACGCCTGCCTGATGACGTCACGCATGTAAACAATTGCTGCAATTGACGTTTACAAAAAAAATAAAAATAAGAAATAAATGGAAAATAGTTCACTCACTTCTGCATCGTATTTAGGCTCTCAGCATTTAAGCAATCTCTAGTGTGAACTTAGGTTGTTTAACAATATTAATCGTCTAACAGCAATACTCTTTTCACTTTACTCTTCCTTTTATGCAACTCTTTACAAGTACTTACGCCTGTTTTTAATTCACTGCGTGTTAGTAACGGTCTGTTATTGACAGTTTGCTGTTTTCCAAAACCATAGGTTGCCATATTTGCTGGGAGTTTAATCGATTTAATCAGTCGATCAAAGGTGTCAGAAAGCAGAATATATTCTAAGTCATAGTAATTTACAAAATTAAAGATTTTTCAAATCAACACGGAAAGGGTGATCCATTTCAAGATTCCCTACTTTTTTACAAAAAAAAAACACAAAATTCAAATTTAATGGGGAGTGTTTATTATCATTCAAAAGAACATTCTTTGGCATTAATTTTTGAAGATTATCTCTTTCAAATGTTGGCCGCGGCTACGTCTCAGATGTTCCATCCGTTGAGTGCAATATTCGATGACTAGTTCGAGCATTTCGACTGGTAACTGGCGAATGACACGCGTGATGTTTTGCTCCAAAACGTGAAATTATCTGTTCACCGAAGTGTTCTCTCAATAAGTCCATTGATTGATGCGATGTGTGGGAAGTGGCGCCGTCTTGTTGAAACCAAATGTCGCGGAGATCACGAGCTTCAATTTCAGGCATCAAATAGTCGGTTATCATGGCGCGATAACGGTCGCCATTGACGGCTACGTTCTTACCGGTATCATATTTGAAGAAATATGGAGCGATTATTCCCCCGGCCTGCAAACCACACCAAACCATTGTTTTTTATGGGTGAAATGGCATCTCTTGAATCTTTTCAGGTTGCTCTTCGTCCCAAATGCGGCAATTTTGCTTGTTTGCATACCCATTGGGCCAAAGATGAGCCTCATCGCTGAACAACATTTGGCTCGAAAACGTCGGACCTTTTTGGAACTTTTCAAGAGCCCATAGAGCGAAGCGATGTCGCTTGGGAAGGTCGAGCAGCTTCAGTTCTAGCACAAGTTGTATTTTGTACGCTTTGAATTTAAGATCTCAACGTAAAATGCGCCAAGTCTTTCCATACGTCAGTCCGAATGGCGTCGAATCGGCTCTCCACGGTCTTCGTGTACACTCCCAACTACGGCCGCTATATTTTCTTCACTGCGTGCTGGACGTGGTCTATTTTGTCGAATATTATCCAATAATGAATGCTGGGAAAGATGGGTGATGGTGTTGCGATTAGTACGCTCAGTAGGCCAATTATGTTGACCATAAGTTTGGCGAAGCGCGCGAAACACATTCTTTACAGAACGTGAATTTTCATAATAAAGTTGAATGATTTGTAAACGTTGTTCAGGCGTAAGTCTTTCCATGTTGAAATGCCAAGCAATACTGAACAAAAATAACATGACAGCTTGACACGACTCACGCGTGATCTGTCAAAAAAAAAACGGCTATTGAAAAAAGTACCACTACTTGGATCACCCCTTAATTAAATCCTTTCGTGTGGCAACATTGCTATCAGTTCAGTTGCAATGTTATTTATATTTTATTCACATATTTAATTGAGAAAATAATTTTAACATACATTTCAATCCAAGCCTCTTTTCTGATGAACCTGTTAAAAAGCATTTAACTGTAAATCGCAGCACAAAGAGAAACACTAATAATTCACCCAATAACTTTTTCTCTTCTCTTAAATGGTTTCTCTTCTTTAATATATCCAAACAACAACTTTCTAGAAATATGCCGAGACATGTAAAACTTGAGTTCTTCTTCTTATTATGCCTACCACCCACCCGCTCTCAATATTCTTTTCAGAGCCTGCCTCTCATAATACACAGTTCGTCCTTTAGCTGTACACGACCACTGTTAAATCTACAGCAACAACAGCTACACGTGAGACCAGCGATCCCTAATACAATTTTTTGACACCTTAAGCGTCTCCCCTCCCCCTTCGTTGTAGAATCATTCACTTTCTAGCAGCATCCTTATGTATGGATGCATGCATGTAAATGCTTTGGAAATGGTATTTGCATTGTGGTAAGCACCCTACACGGCTGCTGCAGCTCGACTTTAGATTGGGTCGTTGAACCTGTTAGCTGCCAATGCACTGAATGGATATTTACACTTGTGTAAAAGCAGACGTTATCGTATATAATACTATGCATATGTTGTTGTTTTTGGTTTACAAATGTACATTGGGTTTATTTTCATTTTTTCTTTTATTTGCTTTTTTACTCTGATAAATACCACTACACCAGCTCTTAATGTCACTTTCCTTGCTTTTATTGTTGGTATTTTCAATGCTTTTCATACTTTTATTTTCACAATGCCCTCATCGCTCAATAGGAAGGAAATATAGTGAATGGGAGTACATTTGTATGTAGGAGCGTGTATACAATGTGTAAGTCTGCACAATTGTAAATGTGTAGAATGGTGCTGCAGTGGCTTTTTGTGATTCACTTTTGGCAGAATCATGTTTTCTCCTCTGTACCTTGTTGGGGTAGAGATGAGCATTTGATTTACATACTCCTACGCGCACATAAGGGTTAAATATTGTAGTTCATTTCCCTTTTGTTGTTGTGGTTCATGTCAATATTAAACTTCTGAATTACATTACATTGTACCCAAATCGAATTATTGATACGAAAACCAACTACGATGCATTTCAATATTTACATTAGGGTGGTATAATTTCGAGTTAAAAAAATCATCAAGTTACCCGGCGCTGAACTTTTGAAGAACTTGTTTTAAAGATTGGATGCTTTCCCTTCTCGTTAGCTGGTCCACCATTCAGACCATTTCTGGCTCAATGGGTATGTAAACAAGCGAAATTACCGCATTTGGAACAAAGAGCGACCTGAAGAGGTTCAAGAGCTGCCATCTCATCCATAAAAAACAACGGTTTGGCGTGGTTTGTGGGCCGGTGAAATCATCAGTCCATATTTCTTCAAATATGATGCCAGTGGGAATGTAACCGCCAATGGCGACCATTATCGCGCCGTGATAATCGAGTATTTGATGCCTGAAATTGAAGCTCGTGATCTCCGCGATATTTGGTTTCAACAAGACGGCACCACTTCTCACACATCGCATCAATCAATGGATTTATTGAGAGAACACTTCGGTGGGCAGATAATTTCACATTTTGGGCCGGTCGATTGGCCACCAAGATCTTGTGATATCACACCGGTATACTTTTTCCTGTGTGGATATGTAAAGACTAAAGTCTAAGCGGACAATCTTGCTTCTATTCAGTCCTTGGAGCAAAACATCACGCGTGTCATTCGCCAATTACCAGTCGAAATGTTCGAACGAGTCATCGAAAATTGGACTCAGCGGATGGACCATCTGAGACGTAACCGGGGCCAACATTTGAAAGAGATAATCTTCAAAAAATAAATGATAAAGAATGTTAGTGTTAGTGCTTGTATGTTTATTGCGAGACACTACAGCATTTGGAATAAAATTCTCTCTTGCCTCGTGTAGTGTGTCAGCGAAAACTATTCTGTTCTTCAAGAGAGACTGTTCAAGACCAAATTCTTGTAAAGCTTCAATTACAGATTCTGGAAGAATGTTTTTAAAAGTCCCCTTTATTTCGAAGAAGATGCCAAATGTGTATTCCTTCACGGCAAGCCCTTTATCGATACACCGAACAGCATCGTGTAGTGTTGTATCCACTGACTTGCCCTTGTGTGTTGCTAGGCGTGTTGCTTCACCAAGCGGCTGTTCAAGGGTATCTTTTAAGAGAAATTAATGGCGTCTGATGGGCCAAAAATCTTTAAAAGTGATTGACCTCCTTTTGGAACAAAGATTACTTTAACCAGCATTTCGTCGCAAGATGCGGTTTATTCTCCAACTGGAGATAGTTTTGGTCAAAGAACTTTTGGGAAAAACTTTCCTTAATTTGTTTCCCTAAGAGTTGTCTTCAGTGTCACTGCAAGAGGTTTTCCAAGATTCCCTGTGTGATTTCCTTATTGCTTTTTTGAAACATTTTAGACCGGCCTTTAAAGATTGCCAGCAGCCTAACCCTTCTTTGCAAACAATTTCTTCCACTTGTCTTAAGCTCAGAAATGTCCCTTCTAGAATAAGCAGAGAGTATGCGACCTCATAATTAGCGTTACAGACTTTGGTGACAAATTCTACTGCTTCATCGGATTTTGACGATTAGGTAAGCTCACCGAAAGTAACAACAGTGAAAATTACGAAATAAAATGAGTTCTACTAGAAAACTGGTGCAAAATATTACAAAAGATACCAAGACAGATACGAATTAATTAAAACGGAACAAAGAAAACAGCTGCTCCTGAGGATGAACTAATTGTTAAGAAAAATTGAACGGTTAACCTACATGATTTCCATAATCCCTTGAGTTCGATCACTGGATTTCTAAATAAAATTCCCAAGATTTGTTTGTTCGGTTTCTTAATCGTCAGCAATTTACTCAACGTTTATATGCTTCTCAATAAATTATAATTTTCTTCATCACCCAGTTATTTTCCGTTTCACTTTGCACCAGTGCTGGCGCTACTAAGTTTTTAACTCGTTTGCCTACGGTAGCTGCTGCCGCTACTTTTATCTGTGACTCGGGCTTGTGGGCCACTTTCATCTTCTTTTTTGGTTTTCCAACGGTTCGAATTCGATACACTACGTCGTTCAGCCATTTGATTACTTTGTAGGGACCTTCCCCAATTGCATTGAAGTTTTGGAGATGGACCCTTTTTCCGTTTTCAATCTTGGAAACACTCGGAGTTCATCGCCTTACCATATGTGACCTTCATTTTGTTACTCGTAACTTCGGTTCGCAATCTCACAAGAGCATGCATTTCTTTTCACATAACCATTTACTTCAAACTTCAAATCACTAGGCAACCGAAGTTCACTACCGAACAGGGTCATTGCAGATGTTTTATGTGTGGATGACTGGGATTCCTGACGTTTTTCCACGACCTTCCGCAAGTACTCTTCAGGGTTCGATTGAACCATTTTACAGTTCCATCTGATTGAGGATGCAGAGCTATCGTTCGGGTTTTCCGAATACACGCCGGTTGAAAATTCCTTCAATGGTCAGAGCGCAGTTCTATAGGCACACCGTATCTGGTTACCCAGTGATGTCAGTGATTGCATCCGCTACTGTTTTGGTTTTCTGGTTTGGAATTAGGTAGATCTTCAGACTTTTACTAAAACAGTCCATAGCCACAAGAACGTATTATCTTTGTCTGCTTCTAAGGAGCAGCTACATCCATGGCAACCCGTTCAAATGGTGCACCTTAGTTATACAGCTTGATTTGTCCATGACTTCGTGATTTTGGCCCTTTACCTGCGATCGATTGACGACAAACAACCCAATAGAATCGCTTACTGATCTTCTCCAGCGTTTTCGTAATGCCTAAGTGCCCTCGGAACCAATGTTGAATGAGAGTGTTTGAAATTTTTAACTTCGAAACTACTATTCGAGTGCGAGAGCAATGGTCCTCTGGAACCGTTTTAGGTACATCTCGGCAGTCAATGACAGCATTTACCTTTTGGCATTGCCCCAATAAAGTTCCTCTTTGAATTCATTTAATGTTCGACTGGTTGGAGTCCATAACTTTGTGTCTTAGCCAAGGTTTTACCAATCTTTGTCCAAGCAGCTGCCACTGACCTTCGTGGGATCAGTTCGCTGACTAGAACCTCTCGCTTGCTACTATTTGAAGCATTATAGCCCAATAAGTGGCACTTCCATGTTCTTTTACTCCATAACTCTGTTATGTGTTATGTGATTTCTGCCCAAAAATGTATCAGTGAAGTGGACTCTCCCCATATGTTTATTGTATTCTTGGATAATAATCGGGCAAGTATGTTAAAATCATTTTTTTCATTTTTTTTTTTCATTTGCATATCGACTGACTTTGCCACAGAAAATGCTCCAGCATAAGTAGATAACAGAGTTACTACTATATCTGTACCATCTAGTATAGAAACTCTCTCTTTATAGCTATGTTACCTCTGGCCACTGATATCTTTATAAAATCTTTTTTTCTGCTAATTTATCATTAGCTATCCTATTTTTTGCACAGTTCCCACAGTGTGAATACCTTGTTCAGCTAAAAAAAAATATACCAAAGGCAAAAAGGGGTATAAGAATTATCAAAGTATATATATATAATGTGGCTTAGCTTTCCTGGAACTCTTCGAAGCTATCACCAAAATTTGGTTCATTTGGGTGTTTTTCTGAACTTTCTTGTCCAGAATCTACCTCAAACTTATGGGCATGTCCAATTAAATTCCACAGTCCATATAATTATTGGGCAGATACTGCTCTAGAAAGTGTCAATCCGTTCATCCACAGAAAGTTTTTGGTCTTACTTTGGATTTTATGAAAGTCAACCGTAATAAGCAAATAGTCGGCTTTACGGAAAAACCTACAACTTTATCACATTTTCTTCATGCTCCAAGTCTAGGAAATGTGTTCTCAATGTTAATCGGAAATAAGTATCTCTTGGCAAAATATCGCCTTTATGAATAATGTAAACAGCATCATTTTTTAAAATATTTTTTTTTTTTGTACATATATGGATTAGTTTTTCATAACTACTCATACTACATACATTCTTATAATTGTACTAGTATACATTTTTCAGCTATATTTTTCATTTTTATTTTGCTTGTAAGGTCTTTCATGGTAATTTTTATAGTATGCATAGTTTTAGGCGCATTGATTATGAAAAGAACAAAATCTTGAATCAGTGTAAATTTCTGTATTCTGTTTTCTTGTTTAGTTAATTTTTAACAATTATACACTAGGAATTATTGCTTCAACGCCTTACAATTATTAGTAAACAGTAAATTGAGGTTAGGTAGAATATAGACTCTATAAAAAAGTTTCACTTAGTTTGCTTTTAGCATAACACTGAGGCTATGCAATTAAATATTTACACGCATTATTCATATTTAACATTTAACTACTTACACACACGCGTGTAACACATATTGTACATATTTCTGTATATTTCAGGAACAATTTACTCTTTTTTACATAAAGTATACTCATCTATGCAATATTCTAAAATTGCAACTTTTGTTGATCCCGATAAAAACAGTCTTACAAAATGCTACAGGACTTTTTCTCACGAAATGGATTCACCTTTTTACTAGCAAATCCCATTATGAGGAAATCTTCTGGTTCATGGTCCATCATATATTTTATCAACAACGTACTTGCCTTTGACGTTTGTATGCGCGGCACATTGACCTCCCGCCGCAGCTGTTCATTGATAAAGCGCTGCTGCTGTAGATTTGCAGCCATAATGTCCAATACGGCAGTGTCGGCGAGCCCTATTTTGCTAAAGCTAAGGATAAACGTTGGTTGAACCTTTAAAAAATATATGTTTATGCGCTTAATGTGAACTCGTGTACGTCAACTGATGGTGTTGATAAGGGTTTGTAAATATATGTGTGTGTCCAATATAGTCAAATATATGGGGTTTGGGTTTAGGGGGTTAAAAAGCCGTAAATTATGCTTCACTTTTTGATCCTGTGTAAATTTGGCACTAATTTTATCTGAAAATTAAATTAAACTATTGCTATTATATTATTAGATCCATTTGACCCATTATATTTTGTTAACTCACGTGAAAAAATGTAGTCCCATTTGCAGAATTGTCTGCAGTATTTGTTGTGTGCACAAAAAAGTAGAGCAGACTGATTGTTAAAAAAAAATCAATAAAAAATGACATGATCAAAAATAGATGGTGCTGCGGTTCATATTGTTGTATTCAAATTAGTGCACATAATGGTTAAACTCTAATATTTATATGTTATTTAACACTTGTTTTTCTCTTATTTTACTTTACTTCATTTTATTTTGTTTTATTTTACTTCGCTGTATTTAACTTAATTTTATTTTAATTTTTTTTACGTAATTTTTTAATTTTTATTATTTTAATTTTTTATATTTAATTTTAATATTTTTATTTTATTTCATTTCATTTTATTTCATTTAATTTTATTATTATTTTTTATTTCATTTTATTTTATTTTATTTTGTTAATTAATTAATATTTGTTTTATTTTTTTCTTGTATGTAATTTAATTGGATTTTATTTGATTTGATTTTATTTAACGTTTTTAATTACTTTATTATATTTTAACTTTATTTAATATCACTATTTTATATTAAGTTTTATTATATTATTTATTTAACTATATATTTTTAAAATTTCATTTAATTTATTTCATTTAATTTTATTTAAAAATATTACTTTTGTGCGGCATCATCATTTCCATCGAGAATTTTCTGTATTTCATTCACAGTAGCTGTTATCTATTCTGAACGATCTATTTTTAGTCATCCGTCATTTTCAGGCGTGTGTGAGGTTAAAGTTGGTAAAAATTTCATTTTATTTGTATTCCAGCATTGTCTCTGAAAAAATCTGTGAACAAAAATGGCTTTATCTGTACCAAAAGCTCCAGGAGTAGCTCAAATGCTAAAGGATGGGGCTCGTGTGAGTAAAAACTGTCATCAATTTAAATAATTTGTTGTATTGATTCGAATTTAACTCAATGAAATGAAAAAAGCGAGCAGCGTGCGGCTTCTTAAGTAGCTGACTGCTCCTATTCATTAGTCACTTAAAACGTGTGACCAATTCATAATTGTTTAATATGATATTGTTATTTTGTGGGATATTAACTTTTTTTTAAACTCCTATTTATTTGAATAGATGTATAGTGGTCTGGAAGAGGCCGTCTACCGTAATATCACCGCCTGTAAGGAATTCGCGCAAACAATGCGTTCTGCTTATGGCCCAAATGGCATGAATAAAATGGTCATAAATCACATTGACAAACAATTTGTTACCAGTGATGCTGGCACAATAATGCAAGAATTGGATGTAGAACATCCTGCGGCAAAACTTATGGTCATGGGAAGCCAAATGCAGGACGCTGAGGTTGGAGATGGCACTAATTTCGTTGTGATATTTGCGGGCGCCTTGCTGGAAGCCGCCGAGGAGTTATTACGTTTAGGCATCACTACCTCTGAGATTGCTGACGGTTATGAGAAGGCTTTGGAGAAAGCTTTGGAAATTATTCCTAAGCTTGTTTGCCATCAAATCGAAGATTACCGCGACTTGAACAAGGTCAAAGAGTGCCTTAAAGCAACAATTATGTCAAAACAATATGGACAAGAGGATTTCCTTACCGAATTAGTAGCAAAGGCGTGCGTTGCCATATTACCTGATCAAGGCACCTTCAACGTGGATAACATTCGTGTCTGTAAAATATTAGGCAGTGGTTTAGACAAATCCGAAGTAGTACATGGCATGGTATTCAAACGTTTTGTCGAAGGTGATGTCACTTACGCAGAAAAGGCAAAAGTAGCGGTATTCTCCTGTCCCATCGATATCATACAAACTGAAACAAAAGGAACCGTTTTGATCAAATCTGCCGATGAGTTAATGAACTTCTCAGCTGGAGAAGAAAATTTTTTGGAATCACAAATAAAATCTCTGGCAGATGCTGGCATTAAAGTAGTCGTTTGTGGGGGTAAAGTGGGTGATATGGCATTGCATTTCCTGAATAAGTACAATTTAATGGCAGTCCGTCTAAACTCCAAATTCGATTTACGTCGTCTGAGTCGTACAGTAAATGCCACGGTTCTGCCACGCATCACCACACCCACTAACGAAGAGTTGGGTTACTGTGACAAGGTTTGCGTTGAAGAATTAGGCGGCACAACGGTTGTTGTTTTCAGGTAAGAAAATATTTAAGTTTTTTCAAAGCAATAAATTCCAATAATTGTTAATTTTAGAAATACTGGCAAAGATGCTCGCATTTCCACTATTGTCATTCGTGGAGCAACTGATAACTTCATGGATGACATTGAACGCGCAGTAGACGATGGAGTAAACAACTTCAAATGCCTGACACGTGATGGACGTTATTTGCCAGGTGCTGGTGCCACAGAAATTGAATTGGCTTCACAATTGGCTGTATATGCCGATACTTTGCCTGGTCTTGAACAGTATGCCGTACGTAAGTTCGCTACAGCTTTGGAAGTATTCCCAAAAGCTTTGGCTGAAAATTCCGGTGTAAATGGTACCGAAGTTGTGAATGCACTGTATCTGGCGCATAAGATATCAACTGGAAAGAATATTGGTTTCAATATTGAGACTGAGAAAGCAGATACAATCGATGTGACTACAACACAGGTCTTCGATTTATTCCAAGCGAAATATTGGGGTCTGAAATATGCAGTAGGTGCAGCAACCACTATTTTGAAAGTCGATCAAATTATAATGGCAAAACGTGCTGGTGGCCCAAAACCACGACAAAATGCTGGCAGTGATGACGAAAGTTAGATTGACAGTTATAGAGGCGTTGGATTAAATATGCATTAATTTCTTATGTATTACAACATTTCTCATTAAAACCAATTAATTTACTAAGTTATCTGCTACTCACAAACGTTGGAAAAAACGTATACAATTTAATAAAATAAAATATTTTGCAAATTTTTTGTTAATTCGATAAAAAAACACGTATATGAATTGTATTTAATGTATTTTCTTTTCACTATATTGCATGTAATAGACACTTTGTGTGCGAAGAGCTATTGTGGATTAGCATTAAAGTTTGCAAAGAAAAAATGGACATAAATAAACTAATCACAAAAATGTAGTTTTTTTTCATTTTTTCGAAACCTCTAATATAGTAAATATTTCTATAGGTAAATATTGATAGCATTGTTGGTTAATTTGCGTCAGGGGGAATGACTTTAAATTCCCACAATTTTATATCTTAATTTAATTGCATTCCAAAATAATCGATTTCTTCCTTCTACTCAATCCATTAAGGGTTTGCTTAAAATTAAAAAAAAAACCTTTTTTGCCTTATTAAATTGTACAATATGTTTAAAATATTTTACTCAAATTTCAAATCGATCGGAGTAAAATTCTAAGAGATAGACCCTTTGGAAGTTTCGCCCGTCAGGCCATGTCTGTGTCAATTTGTAACTTTCAACGCGTTTATCTCTGAACTCTATTTTTTAGGTCGGTGGACAAGATTTATCGAAAAGTTATAAAGCGATTTTGTTCAAATTTGGCCCGAACGAAGGATTTTTTTATTACAACTAATTTTTTCGAGCCAATGCATGGCAAAAATTGTTTGTTCAAATTTGGCACGAATGAAAATGTGTTTTTCTGTTCAGTCTGTCAAAAATTCAAATTTAAATTTTTTGTTTTTTCCTTCGTCCAATAACGAGACTTATCCATGTACTAACGAAATATTTTTAGTTTCTTGATTTTAGATGAACCAATAATGAGTTATGATGTCCACGGCGCGAGCACTTTCTTTTGAGAAGTCAAGGGAGATGAGGTACCAACGGCTGATTTTTCGGAATTTTTGAATAAACATTTAACAAAATACTGTTTAAATATGTATATTTGTTATGGTAAATTGTTTGAATAAAATATACATATGATTGCATATATAAAAAAAATTGTGAAAATTCCTATTTTTAAAACCTGAAACCCACCTAACCCCTTAAAAGCTTATACTTACCCGCCCAGAATTAATAATAAATACTTTTTTTCTGAGTTCCACTAGGTAACACATCTAAATTTTATTTGAATCCAAGCAAACGGTTATTCATTGGTATTTTGGTGAATGTGGTGTTGTTTGTGTTGCTATTGGAAATTCATTTAGTTATGTTACGAATTCCATCATTTTCAACGATTCAATATTAAGCAATTACAAGAAAATGTATTTAATTTGTTCGAATAAATATTGCATTAATAATTTGTATATTTGATATTTGTCCTTCCGGAAAAAAACAATTTGAAGAAAAATTTCATGCAATCTCCTCCTTAAGAGTTTGAAATGTAAATTAAGTAACCATATGTTTAATTATACATCCATAAGTTTGTATTATAAATTTGCATTAAGTAACGTTGTTTATTATTTTAAAAGTGGAGCGCGTAATATGCACTGCAATACTTTTAATTTAAAAAAAAAAAACTTTTTAATTTGAAATATTATTTTTGGTGGTACTTTTAATATTTTAATTATTATATTCATCATTTTTTATCATATAAATAGTTTTACATATTTGATTTTATTAGGTATATAAGTTTTCAAACAAGTGATATTAGATACACTTATCACCTTGTAACGCATTACATTTAAGGCCATAAATTGATATTTGGCTTTGTAATATATATATATATATTTATTTGTTTTTAATAATCGACTGGTACTCTTCAAAATAATATAATGTTGCTTTTTACTTAGATATATGCATCATCGCATAATGTAAATACTTTATATATGTATATATTTTTAATTTTTAATATATATATGTATGTATTTTAAACATCCTAAATAAATGAACGACACAATGACATTTAAAAGGATTTCCTAGCATTTAAATACTATTGCAACAACTGTCACTGCAGTTTGACAGTTGTCGCCATATAATCCTTTTCCAACTTTCATCCTCTTTTCCGCTATTTTTTGTTTTCTGGAGCTGCGATATTGCATTACTTGTATTTTTTAAATAAATGGAAGCATAGTTGATTTCTATAAAAAAATATATATATAAAGAAATAAGCCTTACACGTACACATGCATACCGCGCGTATCTAAATTTAAAAAAAATTAAAAACGGTCAAATGAGAAAAGCGTTGTTATTGTGCATTCTATTTTTTAATTTAGGGTCTCATTAACTTTACCCTCTTCGTTGCTTTCGAAAAAATCTTTAACTGATAACATTCACTGTTATCGATCAGCAAATGTAGATCGATTATTAAAACTGGGCACTTATCTATCAAGTTGAAGTGAATAAATTTCGTTGAGTGTTAGAAATTGGCAATTTTGATTTTGATTTGTTATAATCATTTCGTTATTTTGAATGATTTGGAATAGAAGAGGGAAAACACTAAACACATACACGATCTAACAAATTTACAACACATAGCCTTATAAAAATATACATATGTATGCATACATTAGTACATATGTATGTATGCACTGATATTTGTCTGTTAACTTAACGTTACTTGCTTTAAAACTTATCACAATTTTACGTTTTATCACCTATTTATTCAATCAAGTGCTTATTACAAAAATATCATAATAATATTAATCCAACGGATGTATTCCTTGGAGGGACAAAATACTCGTAGTTGCGGTTAACCATTATTTCTCGAAGCACTACGCGGAAGAAATGACGGATAGGAAAAAAATAATAATTACAAACTAAATTAAAAAATATGCATAACAACCGATGTAGTAATGCCTGATCACAGGTTAAAGATAAACTTTTGCTCCTTGTTTTTATTTTTTATAAAAAATTACGTTCGGTTTCAAATTTATTGGATATACATACATGCTTTCTTACTTTTGAAGCCGATAATACCCACCTTCATATATTTTTGAACTCCAACTCATGCCTATTACCAATATCACCTAAACTTATGCAACGGAAATCCTTTTCAAATTAGTCGTATATGTTGTTGTCGTTCGCATTTTACTTAACTTTGTTTTGCTTGTAATGGTTTTTTCTTAATTCGAATAAATTACTTGATTAAGATAAAGATGTTTTTGATAAGAATACATATTTAATTAATGTTAGATAAGTTTGAATGAAATATTTGCTAACGGTTAAGCTTTTTTAAATTTTTGAATAATAATGCATTTAAATGCCTTCTAATATTCTAATTTTCTTTAAGCATTATATATATGTAATAAGTATAGCATTATAATGCATTAACGGTTATTTATTGCTGGGTGCACAGTGCGAACTAATATGCAGATGCACACCAAATGTGCTCTACTACTTAGGTTACTTACTAATCCTTTTGTAAACTATTCGTTCGCTGTGTATCCTTTGCTTCAGTGTTTATATTTATTTATTTATTAGTTTTTCTAGATAATAAATTGCTTTGGTTTTCAATGCGCAACTATATGAGACGCTTTTAATATTAATTAAACATTTGTATTGGTACATATCATCCATTTCGTTTAACATTCGCATTGTTGCTAAGTGCCACCATGGTTTCAGTGTTATTTTTTTTTTTCAATTTAAGTTGTAATAATATATATTATTTGTATTGCGACTTTCCTGTGAGTATCCTTCATCTCACTCAATGCCCTACGAACTCCTAAACCTACTCACACGCTTTGTGAATGTATGAATAGGAACAGAGAGCTCGATTGCCACTAACTTCTTACTATCATTATCGTTTTTTAAGATCTTATTAAAGTAGTTGATCGATCAACAACAATAATTTAATGAGTGTTTTTGAAAAAAAAAAAATTATACTTATTTTGTTGCCAATATGAAGATATATTTTATTTGTAATATTTTAGTTCAGAATAGAGTATATAGGAATATTTATATGTATATAGAGTTATAAACTAGTTTACACCGGAATAAAAATGAAATTTTTTCAAATGTGCGCTAATGGCACTAGTTGTTGCATAAGTCTGTATTATGTAAATGCTTGAGTGTGTATGTAAGGTATGTTTAACTAAGTTAGACCTCGGGGCGGTTTCTGGGCATCAATGTGTTCAATAAATGGTAGTTCTGCGTGATCTATTGTGGTGGTTTTGTTTTGTTGGTGGTCTTCAACTTGATAGTATATAAATTTTTCTCTGCCACACTTTTTCATATCACCATATTCAAATATATCTGTTCATAAAGAGTACATAAATATATGTCTGTGTATAATATGTATCGGTTGTGTTCTATATGATGATCGGATTAGTATATAATAATCATCAAATGCTAACGTGCCTCTTCAGAACCGAGTGTATATAAATAGATAGAATATATGTATATGTATTTATTTTCTTTAATCATGTCAAATTTACTTTTGTGTAATATGTGTACTTAATTGTCCAATAGTAATATAAATTCAAATTGTATGCGTTCACCCTTTCTCCAAACGTTTCACTGGTCCTTACAGCATATACCAGCTAGCTGATTTCCCATTGAAGGTTGTTGTTTTTCTTCAATCTCCTACATAATATTTACTGTCGATAATCAACTTGTTTATTTTTAAGAATTCAAATCCAAATTCGCCTGTTTTTAGTCAGTAGTTGTTGGCTGCACCTATTCAAATCACTCCATTTCTTGTTTTCGTATTCCTCCCTCCACTTCCACATTGGCAATGTCGACTTAATCTTTTGGTTTGCATACTGATTGTTGTTGGAAATAATTTAAAGTGTTGTACAAGATGACTTCTCACGGAACGGGTTTACCTTCTGACTGGAGAAACCAGTCAAAAGGTAGTCCTCCTGTTCATGCTCTGTGATGTATTTAATCATTTGAGCACAAGACTCGGTGACTGGTTGACGTGCAATGGCAGCTTCGCGACGCAACTGCTCGACGACTATACGTTGTTGTTGAAGCGAGGATGACATTACGTCCATAACGGCGGTCTCGGATAGGCCTATGGTTGTAAATTTGCACAATATATTCCGTTGATAAAGAATTTAGTAGTTTTGTTTTGTTTTGTTTTGTAGTATATAGGTAAATGTGCTTTGCAAATGCAAAAAGTACTTGTTATCGTATGGAAATATAGTGACTTTTTTATGTGAAATCTAACTAAATTATCAAAGGTTTTATGTTGGGAAATAATTTGGATCTTGTGAAGGTTGATTAGGTTTTCTTGAAAAGCTGCTGTAAATATTACCGAAAGGAAGAGAAAAAGCAAAATTTATTTGTGAATATTTATTTCATTAAATCTATAAATTTTGGTTAACGATTTCTTGTTTTTAATAGACACATTTAATAGAACAGTCAGACAGCTTTACAAAAAATTGACAGGCGTGTGTACGAGGCAAACTTTTTTTATATATATAGGATAGACCAAAATATTTGTTAGGAGCGTAGGTATGTTCAGTTATGTACAAATAAACAATATAACGTAAATTACATAAAAATGAAAGATAAATGTAATGTACACATGTATGTATGTATGAATTGTTGAAAATGAGAAGTTCTAAATACATAAATTTTTACAACAAACTATCCAAAATATAACCAAATGCATATTTATGTACATACATACATTTGTAGGTTTGCAAGTGTACATACATATTTGAGTAGCTAAGGATTTTTAGTGAATAGCATGCAAAGGTCTAATACATACATATTTAATGCCAATCCGATTATTTTATTTTTGTGAAGCCAAGGTTAATTTTATTTCAAAAATTTACTAGGCATTTTGTTAATTTTCTAAATATTTTTTTTTGCTATATCCACTTGCTTATGTTTATATATGTACATATCTACACAAATTGCGACTTTATAGGCGCAGCTAATTCGAAACTTTCTCGAGAAAAAATCTGTTTAATATATCCACATCACACACATGATTCATCATTAACATTAAAATATGCATATATAAATTCAGTTAATAATTTTTCTCTGTTTTTGATAAGACTTATTCCCATTAAATCGATTAATCATTAATATATCAAAAATGTTGCGGTTCGAAAAGGGTGCATCCATTAAAGCCTCCAGATGGGGCGGCAGATAGAGAAATCCGAATATATTCTAATATACATAACTAACAAGATTTGAAATATTATAAACCATATCTAAAGTTATCAATTAACATGATATCTTTAAATAAGTTTAAATAATTTTTTTTTAAATGGTTCTGCTCTTCGAATTAATAGCAAGCATGCTCGTATGTATGCAACCAATTTTCCAGTAATCAATTATTCTGCTAATGCATTCGATTTCACAATTCTCACACAACATATACTATTTTATTTAGCTTAGTATTTCACAATACGGTAAAGTTAGATTTCTTTATTAATTTACCAACTCCTCGGTGAAAATTAGTATTTAACTTCCTTACTGAATATTTTTAACGAGTAATAATCCGGACGATACACACCCTAGAAATATTTGCCTTTGACAGCAATTTCTGATAACTTTTTCCTTTTTATGTATTTGGCATTTTGTTTTGCTCAAATGGAAAGAGACAACCACATATTTATATAAAGTTAACGGAAGTATTAAATGCTAGAAATGCTAAACAAAGATAGCCAAACTGTCTTCGAAAATGTCAAATAATGGTTAGGGTGGCCAAGTTTAAAATTAACTTATTATTATTGAAATATTTATGTCTTCGATTTTAAGTAAATTTTCGGTAGAAAAAATCATTTTTATGGCAACAATATTTAGTTGTAAATTGGCAAAAGTTTATTTTTATTTTTTCCTGTACACATTTTAAATATTGCAATGATTACAATAAATTTTCTGACGGCCAACTGTGAATGGCTTATGAAGAATTTAAGGGTGGTCTTCAATCATCTGTTCATAATCAAACAAATTTACTTAATCACTTTCCAAAACAAATGGCACGAAAACTATTTATATTTGTTTTAATAAATCAAAGGATATGAAATTAAAACGGTACATAGATCAGTTGTGGCTACGTCATCGTGACACCGATGAACATTGGTATGGGTATCTCTTTTTCGGATTACTTCGAGTAATTATTGTTTTTATACCGCAAAAGGGTTACATACATCCCGATGAATTCTTTCAATCGGTTGAAGTCATGACTGGTAATATAATTATTTTTACTACCTATTTGGTTGTTATAAATGTCCCGTTCACTAGGTGATCATTTCCAGCTAGAGCATGTCCGTACCTGGGAATTCAATAATACAATGCCAGTGCGCAGTATAACATTGCAATTCATTCTCCTGCGTATTCCGTGGAGTTTCTTCGAATTTTTTGCTTTATACGTACGTCAATATTTAGCCATAGAGCTGCTACGAAGTTATACCTATTTAGTGTTTCCTAGAGTAATAATGTGTGCTCTGTCTTTTGTGAACGATTGGAGTTTATATCGAATTTGCATTTTGTTCGGTCTTAACTATGAAATACGTTTGCTTGCGCTCTCAAGCTCTTGGGTAATGTTAATATTTGGCACACGTACCTTTTCGAATACCATAGAATTAGTTTTATGCTCGCTTATGCTTTCACTTGTCGCCGAATGTATGATAAAAACAAATACTGTTATCTATAAAAAGGAGATGCTAGAAGAACGTTACGATAAGGCTAAATCAATAAGTGAGCGTGTTAAAATGTGGCGCCTCTGTAAATCCCTTCCAGCTCACAACTATACGCACACATTACTCGTAGCTAGTATAAGTGTAGCTGGAATATTTAATAGAGCAACATTTTTGGTTTATGGTGCGCCAATGGTATTTTTTTGGCTACTACGAGGTATGGGTACAAAAACTATTACATTCAGAGACTTCAATCTACGTATACTCCTGTTCTGCATTAGCGCTTTACCTGCGCTAATATTCTTCATAGTGTCTGACTCATTTTATTATAAATACCTCACCGTTGGAGAACTCCAAATGTTGCAGTTGAGTATTAATAACTTCGTAAGCACGCCTTGGAACTTTATTAAGTACAATTTAGATTCGAGAAATACTGCTGAGCATGGAATACATCCGAAATATGTGCACTTGCTAGTAAATATACCATTGCTTTTCAATGTGCTTGGAATAGTAGCAATTGCTTCGTTTGGACAACTCTTAATACGTTTTCTCCGTGCGGATTATCAGGGTTTACCACGTGCACAAAGTATTATTAGCTTAATGACCAGTGCCATATTTGTGCCTCTTTTCTTTTTATCACTTATCAATCATCAGGAAGCGCGATTTCTTTTGCCCATACTCTTTCCTATAATTCTCATGCATGCACCAAAACTACACCATGGACTTTGTGCGACCTATCCTTTTAAAGAGGAACATAATTTAAAGCGCAAATTCTACAGTACAGTGTTGTGTACACAAGTTTCTGCGAAGCCGTTGTTGAAGACCTGGTATATGTGCAATATTGGTCTGGTCATCTTTTTTGGTTTCATCCATCAAGCCGGCATAGTTCCACTCGCGCAACACTTTGAAAGTGTAATGTTAGAAAAATCACCTGCTCAGCATGTACATTTAATTACCTCGCATATATACAACGTGCCGCTGACTCTTGTCAATGTGCCCAGTTCGCAAGTGCTACATTTAAACCGGGAAACAGGACAGCGTTACCGTCGACACAAAGATTTCTACATCTATGAATATGGCAGTCTAAACATGGCTCAGTTGCTAGGCAAAATCAAGCTCATTTTGTCACATTGCGAAATGAAATATACCACAAAGCAGCAGAAATATCGTCTGTACTTAGCTTTGCCCGTACCGTTAAGCGAGGATTTGGATGCGGAATTACATAAGTCTACAGCAAATTCATATATGCATGCCCAATTAGTACGAGTTTTCTATCCACACTTATCAACCGAAGCGTTACCTCATTTTCTGAGTACCAGGCACAATTCTACAGTGACAAAAGACATCATGTTAAGTTATGACTATTTGAGTAAGCAGTTGCTATCGTTTTTAAAGGAATTCGGCTTGGCACTCTATGAGCTACAAGTTCAACGCAATAGCCACAAGGTGGAGCTTCATACGGAAAAAATATCTAAAATATCTAAGAACATGACATAAATGATTGCACTTTGGGAATTCAACGTTGAAAGAATAACATTTTTTACCTATTTATGCTTCGCATTTTATAAAATTTGCCTTCTAGTCATGATGTATATTCATATGTAAATAAGTATGAATGTATTATTTATATTTAACATTCCACGGTAAAAAAATAAAAATAAAATAAAATGTTTTAATAATGAGATATGTACAACAAAAACACATTTGTATTTCTTCATTAAATATGTTACAACAGATGCTTAACTGACTGCTGACGGAATCGCGCCAGCTTAAATTACTTTTCCATAAAAGTGTAAAGTGTAATTTTATTAAAAAACGATTTTATTATACACAAACATACATACAACGTATTAATACGGTGAGGTTACAATATAAAGTGTTCATGAGAAAAAATATTTAGTAAAAAATTGCTGTATACGGATATACAATTATTTCTTATATGTATGTATATTGAAAAAAATTTAAAATTATAGATATTTTAAACGAGTAGAGATCACAATAATACAAAATATTTTCTTTAAATCATTAAAGCATTTCAAAAGTTAATACTAAAGTATAAACAGAGGTTTTTAAAACATAATATTTTATAAAGTGTATTGCATGTATGCCTATAAGTGCAGAAGGAAGTTCTGAATATAAAATGTTTTAGTTGCATTTTAAACAGCAATAGTATAACTCCACTTTGCGTAAGTTATTCAATGCTAGTTTTATTGAGTACATCTTCGTCCGATTGTACCGAGTTATTAGCAGATATTTCCGAAATTTGGTCGAGTATTTCTAAAGAAGAAAAAAGTAATTTTATTTTTTTATTTATATGAAACTGTGTCTCTTACCTGATATTTGCAAGCTGGCAGAGTTTTGTAAATAAAAATCGCAGGCTTTTCTTGATTCCAACGATTTTTGGCGTTTAAACATTACTGTACGCAAACTTTCCTCTGCAAACGATATTAAAAAAAAAATTATTTATGAAAAGATTCAGTATTAAAAGAACTCACTTCGGCGCAAGCTTACTCTACTACGCTCTTGCTTCAGCTGATTTGGATCATCTGCGGTAAACCTTCTTTGCAAATTCTGTTTTTCCTTATCTTGCATTTCTTGGCATGTTGCAGGTGAACACTTGGAGTAGTTACCGTACATCGATTCGCTTACAGCACGCTTACGTGATTTAAAAATATCGGATTCATTGCGATATAGTATACTACATATGCTCGGTTCTATACTTTCAAGTTGAAATTGTGTTTCATTTAAATCAATTGATAGATTTTCGCCAATAGCAAGTAGATCCCAAGTTAGATTCGGTTCGATTTTCTTCGTTGCCTCATTTTGTTCATATTCAAGCGCATCTGCTAGCCTTTGCATTATGCCACGTAAGATTTTAAAACGTTTTATTATACGTTTGTGATCTACCTGATCAGCACATACTAAGACAGCACGACATTCATTCAACATTAATTTGTATTTTTGAAAATGTTCTAGACGATTATATTTTAATTTTTGCGTAGACTGAAGTATTTTTTTATTCTTAGAATATTGAAAGAATTGTAAGACAAATTCACTCATTTGAAGTATGTCATCCAATAGAGATTTGTTGAATTGTTTTTCTGTTTGAGCTATATAGGAACACAGTAAATCAAAATAGCTCCTAATGAGCGGTGCAGCATCCACGATATCAAAAATAGCAGTTTTCAGTTTATTTATTTCTTCATAAAAATGTTGCTCCAATATTTCAGAATGCATAGCAGTGTATTTAGATGCTTGCAGTGAAGGTATAATACAAGAGTCGAGTGCTTCAAGTGATGCCATACAACTCCGCACCAATGTCTTTACTATAATGTAAAGCGAGTTGAGTATTAAAAAACATAATGAGAAAAGTTATATATTAAATAACTTACATTTTGGTTTATTTGTTTCATTGGCAGCGAATAATCCTATTTGCGCTAATCTATCCATATTTACATCAAAGTCTGCTATGAACTCATCAAGTTCGGCATCATCTTTACTACTTTGATGAATTTTAGCCCGAAGATTATCCAAAGAAAATTTTTCTAAATCTGAGAAACAAATGAAAATTAAACGCAAAACCGTTCCATCGACATATTTATGTAATTTGCTTATCGATCCTTCTAGTGCTATTGCTTTGAGGCTTCGAATCGATTTGTTGGTTCGCCCAGTTTGAAAATTTGCTTGACAATCTTGTTGGAATGCGGTGCTGTCTTGGAGAACCTAAATAAAGAAATTATAGATTCCAAATGTTTTAGGATATAAGGAAAACTAACTTACCTTTTGACAAAGTGCACTGATTGCTGTTTTATCTTCAATTATGGCTACATTTGCCAGAGCGAGTGCGTGACTGATCATGAAACGAACGGATTGGTGAACTTCTTTACTGGAGTCAAGTGCCTGCTTATTGAAGGAAAAATGATATATATTTTTCTTATTTAATTCAGTATAAGATTAAATTTTACATACATCTTTAAGATCGCGTGATTTATCTATATCATCATTCAAGTATTCTTGGTAATTATTGTACTTCTTTATATGATCCATGGCTATTTCTAATAAGTCGAAAAAAGGATAGCGCGATAGCTGAAGAGCCTTATCTTCCCCTCCGCTGACTGCTAGGTTGGTTGTTGACAGCACTAGTTTTTCTAAACATAAATTTATCCGATCTATAAAATGTGTTCGAGAAGACTAATTGCATTGAATTAATTATAAAAAATATTCTTCAAAACTTTAATATATTGCTTTGAACGCACTGGTATTGGGTTGCCAGCAGTTTCCTCAGCTCGTATAACTCGTTCCAAATATTTTGTACACAAGCACACCTGAGCCAGGCAAAGAAAAATAATATCTATATTTTCGTTTCCTAAGATTCCCTCCGTGACTTCGGTGGAAATATATTTATGCAGACGATCGGCGAATTCATAAAAGTAACCACAGAAGTTCTGGAATAGTTCGTCATTGTAGTATTAAATTACAAAAAATATATTAATTTACATTTAACCATTCAACGCGACTTTCCGTGTTATATCCAAGAGATATAACTTCTTTGCATTTTATCAGCTGGTACTTCAGCTCCTGGGGTCCTGTTGTTGTCATTATTAGATTTTCAATAAATAAGGCAAATGTTTCCAAATTGTTTTTATCAGAGTTCCGTTTCACATTCAAATTGAATTTATTTTTCTTCTTCATTTCAATAAGAGCCATTCACGGCTGAATATTGTAGTTCACAGCAGCACATTCCTTGTTATACCTTGTTCGGACCGACATCCTAAACATGTTTTCGTAGAAATAAGTCAATCGAGAACAAATTTTATATAGATATCTCTGAGAACCAGTGAAAAACTTACGTTTCACTTATTCTAGTTTTAGCCTATTCTATTTGCTTAATATTTTTACCGAAATGAAAGGCAGATTTTATCATATCAAAATATAAATTTTCCAAAAATTTCACATGTAAGTTTTTAAAGCAGAAATGTATGAACATACCAATAACATAAAATAATACCGGAAGACCATGATTTTAACAACAATAGCAAGATAAAAATAATTATTTTATGTTATTTGCCTTGTGCAATAACCGGTGAATTTTCTGAGTGCACACCCTCTACCAAAACTTTTTCTTAGCAGTTGTGGTCATTGTGAATGACAAAGTTCAGCAAAACTCTACACACTTTAATGACATTCAAAATTCGCTGTTTGCCACTGACAATCTTTAATATTCGCCTTTATTCGACGTTTTTTCTTTCGGTCATGTTAGTGGTAAATTTTTTATTTTTTGATTGGTATTGAAGTTATTTCAGTAGCAGCTTTTCCGGAATTTACTCTAAATTACCAATTTATAGAATTGTTTTCTAATTTTTAAACGAATGAAGTTACCATAATAATAGAAAATTAAAGTAAAAAGTGTAGTACAAGTACTAATATAAATCGTGGACTATAAAGATTTTTTCTTGTGTGTTCATAAAAAGCAGAAAAGAAAAAAATGAGTTCGACTTCAAGCCGCAAAGAAAATGAAAGGACCAAATTAATTCAGGAAAAATGTCAAACTCTACTGACTCAGATGCTACGTGACGAAGACAACAAATATTGCGTTGATTGTGATGCAAAAGGTAAAATTTTGGCTAAAGCATAAACCTTAACAGCCTAGTGAGCCATAAACACGCAACCCCCCAAATAACCACTAAACAATTCATTTTGATCGCTAACTTTTAAATACATTGCAAATGAGAGTAAACGGACCAGAAATGATACCATTCTATATATTACAAGTGTTATTGAATGTGACCAAAAAATTCAGACCAATTTTGCAATATAATTGACAACTTACATTGAAATAAAATACTTCATTCATGCACTATGCCAACCTGTCATTCTGCTGCCCAATTGGCAGTGGTAAGTGATATTATTTGCTTTGCTTGATCAACGTTTTTCAGACATGTACTTTGCAATAATTTCGTGTAAAATTTTAGTGTATTGATATCTATTTCCTGACAAATTTCTTATCGTGATTTATTTATTTATTTCAAATAAAAGCTTTTAAATTATAATCTATCATAATTATGATAGAAATGTACGTGCTGTTTGGGGCATGTTGCTTTGCGGCCTCGCTATTTTTATTCACATAAAATTGAAGGGTTTAGACGTTGTTAATAATCAATAGATTAATCCAAAAGATGAATTATATTAATTCACTCTTGCTACTTACAAATCAATCACTTTAATTATTTTACCCTTTCGTTACTTTTCGGTGTATACATTTAGCCAATAGTGGCTTAAGAGCTGATATAATAAATATTCAAATTATTTTCTCCTACCTATGAGTCACTACATAAATACTTTTTTTCAATCTGTGAAGATCACAACAAGCGATATGAGAGCGAAGAACAGCGCAACACTTCGGTTAAACTTGATAAAATATTGTATAATTCTACTCTGCACACGCAAACAAATTGTTGTTGCTAAGCGGCGTTTTACTGATAAGCAACATATTTGTTGTGATAACTTTTATGGTATATACAAAATAATTTTATGGATAAAATACATACACATATTATACCCAAATAGTTTTTATGAAATATATCTATCATTTAAACCTTCTCATATCTTTTAGGTCCCCGTTGGGCATCATGGAATCTGGGTGTATTTTTGTGCATACGCTGTGCCGGTATACATCGCAATCTTGGTGTACACATATCACGCGTAAAGTCGGTAAATTTAGACACTTGGACGCCAGAGCAAGTGATTTCATTGCAACAGATGGGCAACTCTCGTGCGCGTGCCGTCTATGAAGCACAGCTGCCAGATGGTTTTCGTCGCCCTCAGACCGACACAGCATTGGAATCGTTCATACGAGCCAAATATGAACATAAAAAGTATTTGGCGCGCGAATGGGTGCCACCATCTCCACCTAAAGTAGACTGGGCGAAGGAAATTGATGAGGAATTAGAACGTCAGAAGCGCAAGAAGAAAGCTGCACAAGCATGCACGTCAATGGGACTGAGTGTAATGAGTGGCGTTGGCGCTGGAGGTGATAAGAAGAGCAGTACATCAACAAATTCAATCTCGAAATCGGCACCACTGCCAGCGCCGTTACCCAAACCAAAAGCTGGGCAAGCTGGAAGTAGTCCGAAAACTCAACGCATTTCAACAAATTCAACTAGCGGTGATGGCAATCAAAGTAGCGATTTACTTGGACTCTCTTCTCCCACAAAGCCTGTGCAAAACAATGTTGGCAGTACAGCAACCCAAGATTTGCAAAATGACAGCTTCACTGGTTTTCTTAGTGCCACACCTTCCGGAGCTTCTCTAAGTGGGGATCATAACAAAGCAGCGGAGTCAAATGGTCAAAGTACTGCACAAACTTCGCTTGCCAAGGATGAAGAGGATTTTTTCAATCAAGGTTCGCTGTCTAGTGCTGACAAAGATAAATCAGGAAAATTGACTAAAGACAGCATACTCGCATTATATGGCACAGCACCTACCAATACTGTGCAATCTCATAATCCGCATAGCGGCCAGATACCATTTGCCCAACCACAACCCATGTTTACTGCTACTGGTGCATACTCGGCTGGCATGGCCCATGGTTATATAGGTGCAGGTGGATTACAACATCCTCAGCAACAACAATTTATGACGCCACCCAATTCAACGAGTATGTATAATGCACCAGTCATGACAGCACCAACAGCATTCACCACACCAGGTATGCATATGGGCGCCACAGCCGTTGGATTCGGTGCTCAATTTCCGGGAACAACCAGCACCGGCGTCTACACACAGCAACATATGGCTGGTATAGGAAATATGATGACTAATAGTGGACAGCCAGCAGGAAACCTAAATCTTATGCATACAAATCAAAGTATCCTTAGTGGCATGCCAATGATGGGTATGGGTGCTACGTCAGTAGGCATGGCGCAACAGCCTCCGATGGGCATGAATATGCCAATGGGTAATATGCCAATGTCTGCAACATTTCAAGCAACGCCTACAGCGGCTGTCAGTACTTCATCTACTGGTAACATTGGACTGAACCAGCAATTTAGCAATTTGAATATTGGTAATGTGTGGCAGTGAGCGGATGGCGTTGGGCGGGTTGGTGAACAGTAGCACTTGCTTCAGTTACCATCGAAAAGCCACTTGCCTTGTACAAAATTACGCTATCGAAAGCGACGTCAACGTCGGTATGTTTTCGTTTTCGGCGAAGTTCGCAAGGAGAAAAATGCTTAATAAAAATATTTTCATGATCATGAATCACACACATACTTAATGTTCCTTTAAGAATTTTCAAAAGCAAAATTTAAATTAAAAAAAAGGCATTTTAAAATTTGTGTTTTGAAATTTGCTGCAGTTAGAGGGCTTCGTTTATTTAATTTAATTCTTTTTCCTTAATATAGCACCAAATTTCCATATGTGATTGCAAATTGTCCTGCATGAAACGAAAACATTGCCGAGTGTATGTAGCTCATTAAAATCGTTAGTTAAAGTAGCTACATATAAAAAAAGCTATTCATTCGCATTAATAATTTGCAGCATTAAAAAAACTTTTTTGGTTGGTTATCTCATTAAATTTTAATTAGGATGGATCTTTTTAATTTGTGTTTACATACCTTCATATATTAACAAAATGAATGGGTTTAGAACAATGGTTAAAATCATTGGTGTGCATGAGCAAATATGCGCGATAAACTTTTAAAAATGCCGAAAATATCAAAGGATCCACAGGTGCATTATATAAAATATAAATTGAATAATTTATTATTTTATATCAACCGCAATATTTTTGTATAAAGTTATAATTTATGAGCACTCTTATTGTGTATATTATATAAAAATGAATGTGAAACTTTGTACAAAAAGATCCATCTAGCTGATTGGTTTATTTCTATGCAGGATCAATGGATAAACTGTAATACTTAAACCGAGAATAATATGAAAACTGAGACGACAATGTAATAAAATAAGCTTATATGTATATGTACATATATTAAAGCTGATAATCAGTATGTATCGTGTGGAAGGTGATCCCTTCCAAAGTACAATTAACATTTGAGCATACGCGCTCAGACGTGAATGATACTTATAATAAAAAAATTTAATTTTCACTTTACTTTAAATACACAAGTATAATTGTAAGTTTATTACGACGTTTAATTGTAACTATGGATATCAATAAAATAAAATAAACATTTAAAAGAATAACGGTTTGATTTATTAACAACAATAATTGTCATTAATATTGTAACGTTTTTCGTAGCTACCCTCGATGATTTCCCAAATCCTTCGAGTCCAATCACTCGATTGCTAAATAAAACTCTCAGATTTGTTCGTTTAGCCTCTTAATTGTCAGGAATTTACTCTACGTATTTCGTTCTCAATAATTACAATTCTTTACTATACACAACAGCTTATTTTACAATTCTTTAAAACACAATTATTTTCTGCTTCACACAGTTTATCCGTTTCTAAAACACACACCAATGTTAACGCCACTGCTTTTTCTACTCGTCTCCTCTGCGATAGCGGCTGCCGCTATTTTTATACCTGAAGACGACCCCAACATTCTGTTCACGCGCTCAAGAATATGCTGATTATTCGTTTGCCTGTTAAAGCTGCAGCCGCTCTTTTTACGGAGAATTTTCACCATACTGCCGCTGCTTTTGTCTATCCATCGTATTTGTGATTTCCATCGCAATATGCTTATTTTTGTATAAAAGGAGTTTTTTCAATTCTAGAAAGCTCGCAGGAAAAATTAAGAAAGTAAAAACAAATTGAAATCAGCAAGACAAGCAGCAAAAAGATAAAAAAAGATGAGAGTAAAAAAGGCACAAGTTTGTTACATTGACCTAATCAACGTCAGACTAAAAGCAACAACAACAATAACTTTCGGACAATGAGCTCCTTCCACAAGAAGAAAGACTCACGAAAAGAAAAAAACCGAAACCACCTCTCTCACTTGGTTACCTCGAGAGGTAGGCGGTCAAAAACCTGTTTAAAGCAAGGCGGCACTCCCTGAATTGTCTCAGGAGTCTGCCAAGCTCGACAGGCACCGAGACTCCAGAAGAACAGACATAGGGCAGTGTTCAATCAAGCACGGAGGCGACACCAGCAGAATGATACGAATAGAAGAGGATAACGAGAGAAAATATTTCGCTAAATCCTCCCACCGAAGAAACGAATGGTGCAGAAATAAGGAAGGAAACAAAAAGCACAGGCGAAGAAGCAGGGATAGAGATCAGGCAAGGAACGAACCGAGTCAACCTCGTCGCAGCAGCAAAAAGAGAAGCAGAAGGAATGTCTCTCCAGACAGGAGGCGTTCATCCACATTGCGATCTGTTATCAGCGTAAATGACCTAAGACGTCCACTGAGGCACAAATCGCCTACAAGAGATCAACAACGTGAGACGGCCAAAGGGCACACCGCTGCTGAGAGAACATGTCCAAGCGTTGAGGATCTTAGATTTCCGCGTAGGCACGAGTAGCCCTGCAGCCACCACTTGAGAGAGACCCAAGAAGACGTGGACTAAGTGGAGATGAAATAATCAGACATCTCAGGAATCCGGAGTAAGCGCAGACAAGTTGGAAGAACAAGCAATTGCAAGTAGCAGGTGCACCAACGACCAAGGGACACCAGGAGAGGATCAGCCGCCTGAAAGACCAAGACCTGACTCCCCGGCGGGTTAGGAGTTCAAGAATTCACCAACGGTAAGTCATACCTGTTGTAAGAGGCGGTTAAAATCCAATAGTTTCCGCGACAGTCGGGTCTTTACACCGGAACGATCCGGATAAGGACTGTCACTCCCGCAATACTACCCAAAATTAATTTGGGGAGTATTTTTGCGATTAATATAGCAACAACTAAGACCTGACTCTCATGCAAGACAAGAGAACAAGTCGGCAGCTCCGAAACAAAGGGCACTAAGGTTTGGTCATGGGCCCAGCTACGCTGAAGCTATTAAATCTGTCAGAAAGGCAGTGCTTTCCAAGAAATTCCTGTCAGCGGAGCATCTGATCGATATCCAAGACGCTATTATGAATGAAGTAGTCAAGTAGAGATCTGAGAAACCTCTGGCGTTCACAGGAGTGACTTTCAAATCAGGGCTTCTCATTGCTGACTGCATGGATAACAGGACAGCCAAACTGCCGATGAAGATAATCCGCTGGCGTTCAAGCGTCGAGCTGACCGCTTGAGTGGGCGAAAAAATACCCACAACATAACTATATTTTACTCACTGGAAGTGTGAATAGGGGGCAAGCGTACAATCTAGGCTTGGAAGGTCTAGTATGAGTGGTATACCCATTAAAAAGGAAGCACCTCGATGATGAGTCATACAATAATAAGACGAAGAACAGCTTTAGAATGAAATTCAGGTGTGGAAGTACTCAATTTGTTTTTGACCACTCTAATTATACCCGACATGTGGAAACTTGGTAGAGTGGTCCCGTTACTAAACCCGGTGAGACCCGCAAATAAAGAAGAGCCCTATCGCCGATATCTATGGCGTCCCTAAAGTGCACAGCACCACAGCAGCACTTAACGCCATAAACACTCAAATAGTTCATAGCCTCAACCAAAATCGGCCCTTGGCGCGAATCTCCTTAGTAGCACTGGACCTGTCAAAAATCTTAGGCACGGTCAAACACGCAGTGCTACTATCGGACATTGAGGACTCCATATTACCGCCAGGGTTGAATAGGTGAACCATGAGTTTCTTGAGGTCATACTTCATAGCTACGGAAAAATAAACAGGTTCCTCAGGGTGGTGTCCTCGCCCCGATTTATATTTCGAAGCTCCCTCTACCACCATATAGCGCCTTCTTGGTCTTAAATGCCGATGACTGTTCGATATTGGCGTCTTGCCAGGATATTGATAGCCTTTGTTCGAAAGTGAATTGCAATCTCGCCGACTCTTTACTGTCATTTACACCTACAATGACAAAATCCTCTGCAACACCTGGACGAAGAAGTACTGGCTAGAACTCAATGTGAAGGTCGATGACGTAAAAATTCCGACCACTAACAATTTCAAGTTACTGGAAGTTGCATTTAACAGCAAGTACAAAGCCGCAACAAAATCCTCAAATCGCTAGCCGGTAGCACCTCGGGAAAAGACAAAGAAACATTGCTGGCAACGTGCAAGGCAATTGACCGGCCGGTCGTAAACTATACTGCACCGATTTGGACGACGGGGGACTAGCGAGACGCAGTTGAAGAAGCTTCAGACTTGTCAGAACACCGCCCTTCGGGTCATGACGGCAAACCTCCTGATGGCGCTGGAGCCCCACTTACACAGTGAAACATCAATGCTCCCAGTTAAGGAGCATAATGTTAAGCTATGTAAGCAATATCTGCTGAGATGCTACCGTCGGGATCATCCCAACAGACATTTATTGGAAGCTGAACCACCACAAGAGAACATCAGGAAGGGAGTACTTGAATATCTCGACGCCATACAGCAATACAGACAAGACCTGCTGGACAGGACGGCGTACAAACAGACCATTAACACCATTCACCGAGACTCCATTAACACCTTTGTGCACTCTCTTCCCGTGAATGGTGCTCTCGGAGTCCAATCACCACTCATAGCAGAACAAGAACTCGAGCTGTGTCGAGGGACCCGCGTAACCCTGGCACAATTAAGGTCTGGATATTGGAGCAGGTTTAGCCCGACTCATCTAACACCACTCTCCCTCTGGTCCGCCCCTTCGAAACAGCAAGTTTCCAGGGCCCTCCCCCGTTAGATGACCTCGATGACTCAGACTAGACTTACTTGTCTATAGATGGGGTTGGCAAAGCCGCTACAACAACAACAACAACAACAACAACAACAACAACAACAACAACAACAACAGAAAGACAGCATGCATAAATTAAGTATTTGGTATTTCATACACTTTGTTTTTGTAAACTTACAAAGTTTATCAAAAATATCACGAATATAAAATATTTGGCATTTATTCGTGAATATGACTAATGATTATTTTCTATTCCTGATTTCAGTTCGAATGAATTCAGTCTATTGTGAATTGATATATCAGCTGATACAACAATACTTCTGCGCAAGGTCTTTTCAATAATTCAGATGACTGTCGTGTCCATAATAGCTAGACGAAAACAAAACAAATAGAATATGCATATAAAATCGAAACTGTAGACGTAAAAAAGGAAAATTAAATCAGTGTATTTTTTTTAAACAACCAAAGTTTCTTTATTAAGAAATATAAAGTCACACAAAAGTTTTCATAAAAATAAAATAATGGCGTCTGTTAACGAAGAAGATTCAAAAAATGAAGATAATGCTCCGGAGCTTGAACCTGATAAGGAGAAAGAGACCACACAAGCGGAAAATGGCTGTGGACGTGAATTGACCACAAAGGAGGCATATTTTGCTAGTCTTAACGAATGGGTTAGTTCAACAATTAAAAGCTAACAATTTTACTGTCACTTGCCCTAAATTTATAATTTGTGCGTTTTTACATTCAGGTGAAACAAGCTAATATTTCTCAAAATGCAATGGCACTCTTCCCTTGGTATTTAATTAACAGTTATCCTCAAGTATTTCAAAATCAACCAGGCGTTCCTTTAGGTACACTCGGTAATGGAATATCACCTGTAAATGCACAAGTCCCGAGTGGAGCTGCTGCAGTCGATCCCAACGGTTTTGGGGACCGTAGCCGTATTATGTTTCAATATAGAATTTTAAGTGATCAAGTGCAAGCTGAAATAATTCAACGTTCGGGTGGTTATGAGTACGTTATTGCTCCATTTTGGAAACGTGTCGTCGCTGAAATAATCGATATGGTGATATTACTGGTATTGAAGATCGTGGTTACATTTACCATAATGAATGTTTTCGATTTGGATTTGGGTTTTGAGCTCGACAAGGAGGACCTACGTAAAGCCATTGAAGATGATGATTATGCTAGCTTTCTTACCATGTCCATGGACTTCCTAGCATTTTCCTCGGATCTTCTAATGCTCGAACTTTTAACAAAAGTAATTGTTTGTTTTTATGAGGCCATATGGACAGCGGTCTTTAACGGCGCCACACCGGGAAAGGCGGCTATGAATCTTTGTATAAAACATGTAGAGGCAGTTTATCCCTTACAACCCCCAGCAGATATGCAACCACAACCTCAGCCATTTGCAAGACAATTTCAGGGGTTCCAAGCTCAACGTTCACCAATTACTGCATTAATTCTTCCCGCTGAGGTGCCAACATTCCAACGTGCATTCATGCGAGCCGTAGCAAAGAATTTAATTATGACTCTACTCTTCCCAATGTGTTTCATCATGATTTTCTTTAAAAATAATCGTACTGCTTACGATATAGTAACTAAGACGATTGTTGTGGAAGCAAACCAGAATCCCAGAATGAGGCACCCACCAGCACAATAAAATAGTTTTCTTTATCTACATTTACCTTTCCGTTATGTCTTTTATAAGATTGTATTATACTTATATTTATTGTTTCTTTAATCAATTTAGGTTCCCTTTATTTTCAGAACATAATGTTACCCATGCAAAAATAGCTTTTGAATTAATAAATTGTTTTATTAACCAACAATGCTTGTCTATTATTCCCCATAGAAGGTAACAATTTTCTTATAGCAGACCTTGATTATTTTACGTTTACGTTTTTTAGAGTTTGCGCGACAATATTCCCTTTTCCAGGCACAAGAAGCGCTGCGCCTTTATAACAAGCAATCAGGTCATCATTAGTTTTTAAATCAGGTGCACAAGTTTCAAAGACTTTCTTCTTAGGGTTCAGTTGAGCATCTGGTTGACGAGTATAGCCTTCACAATGTACCAGATCACCAGGAACTGCACCAGGTGGTGGACTAAGAATTTCTACTTTGTCGGGTGTCGATGCACACATAACCATAGCTTCAGAGGTAACTCCACGCATTTTAGCCGGTTTCAAATTACATAGCACGACAACCAAACGATTTTGCATCTCTTCCAAAGGCACAAATTTCACCAAACCAGATACGACAGTTCGTGGTTGGTCTTCTCCGCAGTCAATTTTTTCCAAATATAAACTATCTGCATCGGGGTGACGATTAACTTCGATTATTTTGCCCACGCGCATGTCAAGACGTCCAACATCAACCGGAAGTTCGGCCGTAGCATTCGCACTACTGTTGATTGCATTTGGATTCTCCTTCTTTGGTTTCTTCTCCTTCGGCGCAGTTTGCTTCTTTGAAGTCGAAGTAGTAGCACCCCCCACTGATTGATTATTTTTAGCATTTGAGTCAATAACGGGTGTGTTAGCCGCTTCAGTACATATTCCACGTGTATTAGGTAAAGGAATTTGCTTTTTCCCATGACTAAGCTCTAGTGCTATTAGCTGCTGCTTGGCTACTTCAACTTGTTTCCTTAGTAAGGCATTTTCTTGACTTAATTGCTGTTTCTTGCGTGCAAGTAGTTCGCCGCGCATCACCTTCAACTATATACAAAGGCCAAATAATCGCCAATATGTGAATAAATATAACGATGTATACCCACCTCAGAAGCGATGGACGTGATTATATCCTGATTGCGCTTGTTCTTCGCAATAATTTCCTCCAAAACGGGCATTTTTAATTGTTGAGTTTGACGGTACACAAAAACCTTTGGAATTCTACTTGCTGTAAAGGCGAGAATGCGGTTTAATGACATGATTAAACTATTGTGAATGACAAGTATTAATCATATGATTCTACACTGGAAAAATTTACGAGTACATTAATATATTTTTTTGGGTGTAAAGTTCATTATGTAGAAATTGATATGAATTAACAAAGATGTCTAAATATGTAGGTATGAAATGAAGTTTGTGAATATCTTAACTCTTCTATTTAAATAATTTTATATCAAAAAGCAAAAAATCTGTTATCTTAAATTAAATTAAATCAAACGCACGAAAAATGCTAAGAGTATACCACCTTTTGGCGTTGCGTTTACGTTTCGTAGAGTTCCTTCCACGAGAACGCTCAAAAATTCTCATTTCTTTTAATATTTCCGAGCAGTGCCACTGTGATAGAAAAATAGCTTTTGGAATTTTTTAAAGGAATTTTGGGTATTTTCTAACGAAGATGAAGTACAACAATCGTCTTAAATTGTAGTTTTACTCCAACATTTCATTGTACAAAAATCGAATATTTAATTCTATTCGGCCGCAATAGCCGAGTGGTTAGCATTACGTACTGTCATTGGCCTGGGTTCGAGCCCAGATTCCAGCAACATCCAAAATTATAGAAAATAAATTTTTCAAATTGCGGTCGCCCCTCGGCAGGGAATGTCAAGCCCTCCGAGTGTATTTCTGACATGAAATAAAAGCTCCTCATAAAAAAATCCATCAGCCGTTCGGAGGCGGCTTAGAGTAAACTGTAGGTCCCTTCATTTGTTGGTATAAACATCAAGACGCAAAACCACAAATTGGAGGAGGAGCTCGGCCGAAAATAGCTTCAGCGGTTACAAAGTGTCAAATATACATATACAAGTTTTGAAATTAAAACTAGAATAATTTCTTTAATATTTTCAGCTGAAGCAAATTTCTTTTGAATTTAATACAGTGGTTTTTTCTTTTAACATCGTGGTCGTGGTACTTTTTGCTTGCTTTTGCAAATCAGCTGTTGAGTGTTCTTCGACTTGACACTGCTGCCAGCAAAGAATATGCATGGGGGAATGCTCTCAGCTGAAACATTAGTGAATTTGAGTAAGTTGCTAAATACTTTAATAATTCATGACAAATTTAAATTTTAACCAAAAAATGTTTAGGTAAGATTTGAGAATGCTAGAAACTAAATTTATCTATTTCTAAAATCATATTATAAACTTTTAAATTAGAAGATAAGTATATCACTAAATCATATATTTCTTTAAATTTATATTAAGTTCGAATTTGATATTTTGTGTGTTAATTTTTACGTGATCTTTGCTATGCTTGACTCTATAAATGTACTGTTGCAACCCTATTTCTCTTCTTCTTCTTTATGAGAAATAAACAGTGTCAACGTTAATTTGCATTCATTTGGTTGTGTTTCTGATATATCCTTTGTGCGAGTATAGAAATAATAAACAAGTGGTATAATAAAGGTTTTTATTTATATATTTCTTTTATATACATGTATATATATATATAGTGCAATGAAAAGCATTTAAGTGAACATCTACGTAAAATTTTATGAAATGTGGACCGAAATACCTAGTCATCCCAGAAACAAAGGATAAAGGAAATCTATAGTGAGTGCATTATAACCTTGATGATTAATAATATTTTAACGATAAAATTTAAACGATAAAAGGTTAATAGTAAATGATATTTTCTATCCCACCAAACGGTTAGCAAAGAATCACCTGTTGTATTTTTATATGAATTTATAGTTGCTTATATGGTACAGTGTTAATGCAAATATATAGTACATATGTATGCATATTTATATTTGTAGTGCATTCACACCATTTACTTTGCAATAACAACACTAAAGTAAAAAAGAAAAGGTGCACATTTATATTTGAATTATGAATTAATGACTGCTATTTCGTCACTACCTACATGAAGTATTTGAAATCAGGTCATTCACCCTAATAATCGCGCAAGGTGTGTAAATATGTATCTATGTATATGTGTGTGCAAATATTCTGAACTAATTTACATATGGCTATTACCATGACAAACTGTCCCCGCTCTATTCTTTCCAATGTAAATATATGTATTTGCAATTTCATTAGCAAAAACTAATAAATTACCTGTTTAGAATTCTTTGCCAAATAAGGTGCTACCAATAAAAACAACAACTAAAAATACTCGTAAATACATATTTATATGGTGTTAATTGAAAACGATTTACAAAAGTAGTGTCCGCGTAATGTATAGTTTTTTTTTTGTAGTAGAACTTTTGAGAGTTGATTGTTTTGGTATCAAAATGAGGATATTACCTTTATGTATTTGCTCATCTTTTTGAATGTAAACTAGTTGACACCAGTGGAAAATATAGAAATTCCATGTCTTTGATAATCTGATATTAATTCAAGTCAGTAATATTAATTCCTAAATAGCCATATTTATAGTCAAAATATAAATTTAGTTCATGAAAGGCTTAAAGTTTTTGCATAAACAAAGACGTTATATTGCAATATGTACTACTGGAAACAAGGAAGAGTCAAAGTGTCTGTGGTTCAAGAATTTACCCGCTGTAAGGCATACCTGTCAGCTAAGGACTATCACTCCCACAATGTAAATATATTAAAATTAATTATATTTAAATAACGATGCTAACTATATTTTCATAGTATGCATATCTTTTTCTATAGCGTAGGCACCGCTTACGCGATTATAGATGAATCAACAAAAACGCGCTATTCATTTCTGCTTTCAGTTTGACGCCAGAATTGCATATCGCATATCGGCAATTCTTCGGTTTAAATCATTGTTCTCGTTCACTGGTAGCCCAACAATCATGTATAGTTGAGTTCATTATTGATCGCTAGCTTGTTCGGATGTGTTGTTGTGCCCAAGAGTGATTAATTCATTTTGATAAGAAGTTTGTATTGCCCTTTTTTTCTTAACCATCGTTAAATAGACGAATTTTTTTTTGTGAAATTATATTTAGGCCATTATATAATTAAGCATAAAAGACCATGTATAACCGTCTACACAGACCCCTGCGGGTTAGGGGTTCAAGAATTTCCCCGCGGTAAGGCATGCCTGTCGTAAGAGGCTACTAAAATCCAATAGTTCCCGCGACAGTCGGGTCTTTATACCGGAACGACCCGGATTTTTATCCGGCCAAGGACTGTCACTCCCGCAATATTCCCCGAAACTCAATTTGGGGAATTTTCTGCGGCTACAACAACAACAACAACAACAACAACCGTCTACACAAATTATATTTTCCAAAAGTATTTGTATACCAGAACTAGTACCGTAATCCTTTGTAGTGTTGCACATGTATTAAGTTTTTGATATCACCACTTCAACTCGTCCATTCGCGCGCTCGTCCGACTTTACTCTTCTTGTGTTATCTATTTAATTTAATTGTTGCAACCGATAAGCGCTGCTTTCAAATGTTTCTCCAAACAAACTGCAATAATCAAAGATCAATGTGGAAATGCCTAAAAGATATGGTAAATATGAATAATGAGACAGCGGAAATAAAACGAGTCTATTTGAATGGCATCTATATCGAAGAAGATTATGAAATAGCAAAAGAATTAAATCAGTTTTTTGTTGAAAGTATAATAAGAATTCGTGATAGCATAGAGACAATTAATCTTGATGAAGTCCAAGTAGAAAATAATAGAAGCCTGTTTGAATTTAAACAAATAGATGTGGAACAATTACCACGGGTAGAAGGAACTTTACAAAATAAGTATGGTGGGAAAAAATGTCTAACAGAAGGTGTTATAAAAGACAGTATGGACTATTTAGGTTACATCTACACGTGTATTGCTAACGAAAGCCTCAATAGGGGGATATTTCCTGAATGCTGGAAAACATCGACAATTGTACCTGTTGAAAAAGTGAAAGGAACGGTCAAACCAGAAGAAATTCGTCCTATAAATACATTGTGGAGCGACGAGAAAGTAATGGAGAAAATCATTAAGGAGCAGCTACTAGAATATCATAATGAACACGATATTATTATAAAGGAACAATCCGGGTTTAGGTCCAAACACTCTTGTGAAACCGCACTCAACTTCGTATTAGCAGATTGGAAAGAAAGCATGTTGAATTAGCAAGCTACGGTTTCAGTTTTTCTTGACCTCAAGAGGGCATTTGAGACTATTGATAGGGATATCCTATTGATGAAGCTATATAAAATAGGTGTACGGAATACAGCTCTTAACTGGTTCAAAAGCTACCTTACTGGAAGGAAACAAAGAACTATAATACGAAATACACTATCACCTGAAATAGATGTCGAAATTGGCATACCGCAGGGTTCTGTACTAGCAGCGATTCTTTTTAGCATATATATAAATGATATAAAAGATTGTCTCAATCATTGCAAGATAAGGCTGTTCGCGGACGACGCACTGTTGACCGTAAGATGCCCGTCGGTATCGGAAGCGATTTCCAAAATATAAAGTGATTTAAATTCCCTATACAAGTGGCTATGCCAAAATAAACTTAAAATTAACATAGATAAAACAAAATGGATGGTCATGAAGAAATCATTAGCTGAAGTTGATAACGCTACACTAAAAATAGCAGATAGCCCGATAGAAAGAGTGGGCTATATAAAATATCTAGGAGTAATGATCGATGACAGACTTAAATTCGATGAACATTTAAAATACGTAGAAGGGAAAATATCCAAAAAAAAAATAGGTTTCATGTATCAAACGTGCAAGCATGTAAGCAAATACTATAAAATAATTGTGTATAGGTCCATCATAGAGCCCCATTTCATATATTGTCCAACGATTCTATTCACACTAGCTGACTCAAATATGTCTAAGCTGCAGGTAAAACAAAATAAAGTGATGCGATTTATACTTAAACAACGATTCGATACTCCTATACAGGATCTACTAGATAGCTTGGATTGGCTTAGTGTGAAACAACTTGTATTATACTATACACTGAAGTTTATACATAATATGAAATTAGGAAACTTGCCGAATTACTTAAATGAGCGTGTGGTATATAACAATGAGGTGCATAACTATCGAACAAGAGGAAGAAATAATTTTCATTTACCAATGGTACGATCTGAATATGATAAAAAAAATATTTACTACGAGGGGTTAAAGGAATATAATGAACTACCATGTGATATAAACGACTGTACAAATATAACAAAATTAAAAAAATTATTGCACAATTACTGCAAAACACTGCCAATAAGATAATATAAAATGTTGCCAGACAGACTGTTATACATAAATGTGATGCAGCCCTCATTCGTTGGGCATCTAGTTAAGCATAACTTTTTATATATTTAAGCATAATTTAAAGAAAATTTAATTAAGTTGATATGCTAGTTTAATTGAATAAAGATACAAAAATGTGATCTCATAGATTTAATCTAAGGCAAACATGACTGTAATAAATAAATAAATAAAAAATAAATAAAATAATTTCTTTTATCGCATCTGGCGCGTTGCACATAAAGTTTCTCATGCAATAAATTGAGTATTTGAAGTATTTATTCAGCTGTTTTTTTAAAGGATCCCGGCAGTGAGCAACATGCAAAAGTAAGAAAGAATTATTATCTAACAGGAGGCCCTAATTATCAACCGAAAACATACCTTCTCTTCACTATGAAATTTTCTACGATTAGAGTGCAATAGCTTCTACCAGATTTGCAAGTTAAGTTTGAAAAACGATCGGGCCTCTCATATTTACATATTTATTCACATTCAGTATTTGTTGTTGTGTTGATAACGAACAAATAATAATAATCACTCGTGACTCACACAGGTACGAGCATATCGCGCAGCCAACGGATAAAATTAGCTCTAGCCGTTCCTAGTAGTACCTCGCAGCACTTGCTTGCAACTTCTTGTGTTATCAAGTATAATAAATATATTTCCCATTGTAACATACTTTTAGAAGTCGGTATACGTAATTCAACAAAGATATTATTATATTTAAGAGGAATGAAAAATATTTTGATATATCTTTCCCTCAATGTATATCATGCAGCCTTAAGGCATCTTCTAAAACCGTGTATAACTTTTAATTAAAATTTCATCACTTTAATTCCCAAGAAGTGATATATTTTCCTGTTTTTCTTCATTTCTTATCAATTAATAAAAATTACCAAATTCATCCAGCCCCCATGCGGGTTGGGGGTTCAAGAATTTACCCGCGGTAAGGCATGCCTGTCGTAAGAGGCGACTAAAATACAATAGTTCCCGCGACAGATGGGTCTTTATACCGGAACGACCTGGATTTTCTGAATTTTCTGCGGTTACAACAACAACAACAACAACAACCAAATTTATGCACACATACATGTATGCATATTAATGCATATGTGAAAGCTACATTCATGTAAATTTATATATAAAATATAACACATACATACATACATTTTTATACATACATACATACATATATAAAACACAAAATGCTTATTCGCAGAAAAAGCCAAATTTAAGTAAAGAACCTGCAGTTAGCATACATGATAAGCCATGCCACAGACTACAACAAAAACACTACAATCAACTAATGAATCCCAAGTCCAAGTCCCTGCTGACGGGTGCTGCAATTCAAGAATGCCGGATATGGAGCCAATACTATCGCCTTCATCTGCGTTGTCAATCGGTGCTGGCAATCACCTTTCAGTTACCGCGAACACTCAAATTTGTAGGCATTTTGATTGTTAATTGTTTTATTTTAACATTTAGCTCACCAAATTTTTAATTTCAAAATTTATTTCAAACAAGCTTTTGCTAGTAAATAAATAATATCGTATAAAACCTAATTAACTGTTTTTCTTTTTAATTTCAGCAACTACAATGAATTCGCCCGGTTCGAGTGACGAGGAGGCACTTAGCCCTCATCATACATTGGATATTATAAAAGGACACTTCTTAAAGGACTTCGATGTAAGAGACATTTGGGCATATACACCAAACATATTCACCGAATCTGAGCGGCAATATATTATGGCGGTGAGTGCATGAAATATAAAAAATTAAAATTAATACTTAATCAAATAATTAACAGCAGGGCCTTCAATGCGATGATCTGTCTGCACAACTTCCATCAATTGATACGCAGGAAATACTTGGTGAGGAACAGGTGTCACGTCTATTTGCTGTTTTGCGCAATAAAAATTATTACGAAATATGCAAATTTATGGAAGCTTTGTATTGTGATTACGTGTGGCTAATGAATTCTTTTGAAAATGTAAATAAAATCGATTATGGCAATTACGTAGATTTACTGCATTCACTGCACTCAAAAGCTAGTCTCAAATATGAGGATTACTATGTGCATCGCTCAATGCCGGTGAGTAGAAGTTATACTAATCCCTATAATCTTAATTTTTTTAAGAACGTTTAATTGAAACAGTTGCGCATAACACGATTTTAACGATAATTTTGGTTTTAAGCAGACTTAGTCGGATTTTAACGAAGATTTTTTTTAAATCTAATTTGACGCTGCTTTGCAGGTTAAAAATATCATTTTAGGTTTTACAGAGACGATTTCAAAATTTCTACTGCAGCAGTTTGTCTATATAAATGATGAATGCTGATTTATTTCAATATTTTATTTTTTAATTTTTATTTATTTATTTATGTTTCAATCAAAGAGTTCATCTTTTCGGCTCTTCAATTTTCTTAAAAAAAATGTATACCCTCTATGGGCTAGAGTGTCTTTGGCAAAATTAATTAGACATTCTCTTTTATAATTATTAGTTTGATTGCACACGCACAGTTATCGTTATTAAATTTGTCTTTTTAGTTTCGAAAATTACGCAGTGCTCTGCTGAACATGCCATCTAACGGTCGTATAGTTTTGGTCAGCGATTTCGGTTGCGGCAAGAAGTGGTTAGCAATTGATGCTTGTGCGGATTATGATGTTGCAAAATCTATGAATTTCCAAATATTTTGGATTGATATGAGTGAATGTACAAGTTCGCTGGAAGACTTGCGAATGTTACGTTATTTGAAATTATTACTTACAGAATCTTTACGTTCACCTTCACCGGCCAGTTATGGTTCATTGGATCGTTGTGAACCCAATACGCATGCGTATAGAAATTCAATAGATGAAATTAGACTTTCTGTGAGTCAGGAACTAAAAAAGTCTGCAAACAAGAAGTGCCTTGTTGTCTTGGTAAATGTTGGAAATACACATGCGTTGAAAGCTTTTAATTTACCATGTAAACTACTTGTTATAACACGCAGTAAAAAAGTTAGTGTATCATTTGACAAAAAATGTAGCACCACATTACGTTTGACAGCTGGTCTTACGCGTGCAGAAGTGCATATGCTCTTTAACAAATACTTGGAGCAACAGAATATTGAAGAAAAATATGTGGATTTAATTTATAATCATAGCAATGGACATCCATACTTATTGAGTTTAATTGGACAGAGCTTAAGTCAAAATTTGAGCAACTGGCAGGGTTGGATTGATAAGCTGAGAGAAACAAAGTGAGTAGATACCAATTGAATAGTCTGCACAGCGCGTAAGTGCAGCAATATTTGCCTATATTGATAATAATTTTGTTAATATGTTAAATTTTAAACAAGTTATTTCGGATTTCTATATAAGTTGAAAAAAAATCATAGTTTAGTTACTAGTTTCACATGCATAATTCAAAAATCGCCTATCTCATTCAAACCCCTGAATATTTTCTTTTATTTCAAAATGTTAAAAGCAGGTTTTTTGTTGTACAGACCGCTAAATCAATAATTTGTTAGCACGCTTTTAATTTTACATTTATGCATATATTTTAATCGAATTAATTTCTTATAATGTAATAATCTTCCCTTTTTTTGCAGGCTGGTTGACGAGAAATTCAACGCCGCTATTGAAAAGAGTCTCGATAGCTTAGAACCAGAATTGAGAAAGACATTTTGTACGGTATTCACATGCTTTCCGCATGCCATTTTTGTGCCTCAGAAGGTAAATAGTTGATATAAAATATTTTCAATATATTTATAACTTCATAATCCCATATTTTTCTCTTACAGTTGATTGCAGTACTTTGGCCCGATGGTAAATGTGTTAAAGACTTGGATAAATTACATCGCCATGGTTTTCTGGAAAAATGTATATCACCTAATGATGATATATGCTATAAGTTACCATTTATTTATGATAAAATGAAGCACAGATATGAAGCGACACAAGATGACGGGGTGAATATGCATAGACAGTTGCTTGCTTATTATCAGTATGTTGTACATATTGTAATTTGAAAACGATTTCAGTTAATTTTTTCTAAAATAATCACATACAATTTTATCTGTACTGCAGTTTTGATGAAGATCTTAAAGCGCGCGAGGAAGTTTTGCCATTTAATCGTGATATTCATGATGTATACTTTTTTCTTTGTGTTGGTTATCATTTAAAAAAGGCCAAGCTCTACGACTATTTTCCAAAGCTCTATTTGGATTATGGTTTTCTAGAACAGAAAATACGTAACGTCGACATGTTAAGCACAATTGCTGACTTGGAAACATTCCAGCAGTATATTGGTATGATTGAACTGAATTTAAAATTTAAAAACTAAAATTTTTAAATAATTTACTAAATTAAATCCTAGCGCCTAATTTGGAGTTCCATAAAGTATTTCGTGCGATACGTGAATTTTTACCAAATATCGAAAAGACATTACAAGAATCGCAGCATGCTACACTCTTGCAATGCGCGCTTATGGAGGATGGCTTAGTGGGGCTTGAAGCGCGCAAACAAGCAGCTGCTTTTCCGGGCTTCACTTGGTTTGAACAGCAGTAAGTGATTTGTTTTTTATTTCTTTTTAATTAAAGAATAATGAAAACTACTTTAAATTTATTAATTATTTTTACAGTGGGTGCATACATCAACGATCTAATATTATTCCTTTGCCCAGCGTACCAAAGAAGATTTTACTACTGGATCAGAAACGCTCTTTAGTTGCTTTAGAGCAAAGAGCTGATATATTGCTGATTAATACTTCTTTAGATTGGAATGCATATTCAGTGAAATTAAAAAATCCAGTGAAGGGGAAATCAACCGTTACTGATATACGTTTTTTCGAAGATGATAATGCGTCCATTCTATTGGCATTGTATGATAATGGGAATATGAAAGCCTGGTCTGTACCAGGTGATTGCACTGTGGACCGTCGAAGGGTGAGTAAAAAAATTATTTTTTTATTCTTTTTTGTTGCACAAATTTTGGAAATGTACAGGAGAGACTCCCTTATCGATATTCGCGAGGGAATAAATTTCTTTCTTTCGTTAAAATTTTGCCTTATTAATCATATCATAGCACCATTAATAAAGAATATTGCGATCGGCTTATGGTATATACAAGTACGTATGTAGGAGCTTTCGTATTACTGCACGTCTATTAACGTATACATCTATATATGTATGTATATAAAAATCAATGCAAATTTTGATGAACGCCTATAGCTTGAGAACCATTAGATAAAATTGCATCAATTTTTTAGGAGTAATAAAGGGATATTAGAAGAAGGTTAATGTGTGTGTTTTCATGACATTGGCACAGACGTTCCAGAGATATGGCCATTTCAGTGAACATTGGTCGCTACCTATACAAAATACATACAACAACAGCAAATACATATAAAATTCCAAAATACACGTACGTTACGTGTATGTGGTGTTGAAAGAGAGAGTGAAAAAAAAGGATAATGAAAATGAAATTTAAAAAAAATGTCTGGTTTAAGAATAAAAATTTTCGATTAAAAATATCTTGACATTTCTTCATACAATTTAAATTAGTTACAGTTTAAATTTGATTTTCTTGATTTGTTTATAGGTGTAGCAAAGCGCGCTGGGTCCGCTAGTTGTATATATTTCTCAGCCGGGAATGAAATGATATTGATATTCGTATGTTCTAAGTTTATTGAAACAAAAGTGGAACGTTCATCTCATGTTGTATTTGTAAAATTCGTACTTATAACTCATATTTATTATTACTAACAACATCACTTCTTATCTTCCTACCTACATTAATAACAACACAATTATTTCTTTTTTTGTTTATTCTTACCAACAGTCTGATTCATTTTCACGCCCTCAGGAGAAAGAAATCGAGTGTAGAATTGTAATTCCACCATCTCACTTATTGCAAGCTATTACCGCTTTTGAACTGCCTGCTGGTGCTATTGGCCATCCACCAACTGTATATTTGGCTTATAAAAGCGGTGTTATCAAACATCTTGATTGGAATTGTGAAAATAAGACTTTCGAATCGGCACCTATAGCAAATTTAAATACCAAAATGCAAGATATATGCATTTTACGTTTTGTATTCAATCGAAATTATGTTGTCTGCACCACAGATGGTGACATTGCAATTTTCGATGTTATAGATTATTCGAATTCACGTGGCATTGAGAAATTCAAACATTTCATTGAAGCCATTGAGACGACACGCAATGAAGTACTACTGATTTGTCGTCGTTGCATTGTAAGTTTTACAAGTGGATCAATAAATGGCCACAATCCAGCGGAATATATATTACACGAAGATAACTTGAGTGCTGATGATCGTGATAATGTAATAAATTGTGCAAAATTACTACACATCAATGGCCATAAGCAACTGGCATTGGGTACTAAAAACGGTCTTATAGTTTTTGACATAGAAACGCGTACTAAATTACTTACAACAAATGTTAATGAAGACATTACTTGTGTGGATGTATATCTACTGAATGCGTCCAAGAACAAATATATGGTGGCTTGTGGTTCCCATGAGTACAAGTTCTTGAGTTTATTTGTATTTCGCGCCGATGATAATGGTAAACAAGTGATCCGCTGGTTACGTGGCTCAAAATCATCTCGTAAGAGGGATTCATGGAAAGTGGGCATGGTCGATTTGCAGATGCCGCCATATGTTTCGTTGAAGGGTGGCAATTTGTTTGCTTTGCAATATGTGCATGATGAAGCGGAGCTTTTGGCAGTTGATTCCCACAATCAGGTTGTTTCAAATAATTTTTCTAGTGATTTTTCCCTAAAATTTAACTATTTCTGTTATACAGATACATAAAATCGCTAATGGCAATTACGAATTATATGAACCGATATTATCTCCAATTACGGCCATTACACTCTACGGCTCGCAAGCATATGTTGGTTGTTTAAATGGTCAATTGTTCGATTTGTCTGGACGTACACCACAACCTTTTTCAACAGAGTTTGATCAGTCGATCGGATTTTTACGGCTGCTTAACGAACAAACATTGATTGTCGCAAGTGAGTCGGAAGTTTTTGTTTTTACAAATGTAAATTATGGTCAATTTAAGCGGTTTGCTTTGAATTCTGAGAAAATTATGCGTTGCTTTATTGTACCACCTGAGCGTATAGTGATTGTTTTTGAAAATCGCACATTTTGGGTATGTTGAAATAAATATAATGTACATATATTTATGAAAAATGTTTGTTTTACAGGTTTTAGATAGCTGTGGTAGTTTAATATATAAATATGTGAACGAGATTCGGGGCGTAATTGGTGACTGCGATTTACAAAATAAACAGCTATTTGTCGTAGCTCAAAGCTACAAAATCGAGGTTAGTGTATTTATGACAAATATGGGTACAAATTAAAATGTTAATTTTTTATGACAATAATTTTGTGATCTTTCTTTTAGAGAGACAAAATTTATTTTATATTTTAATTGCCTGTGAATTATAATTTATTTACGTTTCAGCTAATACTTCATTTTCTCTTCATGCATGAACGATGAAATCTGTTGTTTTGAGCTTACGCTGAGCAAAGTTCAGCTGTTGGATACTTTGGTGGATTTGTAAACACTATGTAGAGCTATTTACTCCTCTGATTAAATTAAAATTTATTTAAAGATCTTTCCTGGCATCTGCTGCTTTTTGAAGAATAGTATGATTTCTGTTTAAAATCTCTGTTTCTACTAAAATGTTTGTTTTCCGGGTAATGGTCTTGTATGCGGTGCACGCTTAATTCCCAATTAAAATATTAAAATTTTTATCTAATATTGTTTAGAAAATACTAACAAAATAAAGTACGATATAAGGCTTGAATATTAATCCATTTTTACATAGATAAGATTATGCTCATCTGTACACCATTAACTCGTTAGAATAGCTAAAAGAAAATAGAAAAATATGAGATAAATGTTAAGTCTTACATTATTTCGTAAAGAAGTTATAAATATCACAGACTCTACCGGCACCGATCTAGTGGAAAGTGGAAAACTGATGCAACGTATCTTCTATCCTTTTTAATTTACAAATTTTGCATCTATGTACCTCGGAATGAAAGTAAAAATTTGAACGAGAATAGCTGTATAAGGTCGTCAGTTAATTAAAATATCGCAATATTTTTTTAAATCAAAATAACAGTTTTTTTAATCCTCATAATTATAAATATATTTTTTCCTAATATATTTATTCAATTTAATGCATAGAATATTATTATACAAAACTGCAATTAATTATTACTAAATTATAGCTCGAGATAAAAACTAAATATTGCTATAACCTCCATTTCGAGGTTCCCTAAAAATGTTCGACTGGTAACTGGCGAACGACAAACGTGATGTTTTGCTTCAAGGCCTGAATCGAAGCGGGTTGTCCGCAAAGACCTTAGATTTTACATATCCCCACAGGAAAAAGTTTAACGGTGTGATATCACACCATCTTGGTGGCCAATTGGCCGGCCCAAAACGTGAAATTATCTGCTCACCGAAGTGTTCTCTCAATAAATCCATTGATTGATGCGATGTGTGGGAAGTGGCACCGTCTTGTCGAAACCAAATGTCGCGGAGATCACGAGCTTCAATTTCAGGCATCAAATAGTCGGTTATCATGGCGTGATAACGGTCGCCATTGACGGTTACGTTCTCACCGGCACCATTTTTGAAGAAATATGAACCGATAATTCCACCGGCCCATCCAAACCACACCAAACCGTTGTTTTTTCTGGATGAAATGGCAGCTCTTGAATCTTTTCAGGTTGCTCTTCGTCCGAAATGTGGCAATTTGGCTTGTTTATATACCCATTGAGCCAGAAATGGGCCTCATCGCTGAACAAATTTTGGCTCGAAAACGTCGGATCTTCTTGGAACTTTTCAAGAGCCCATAGAGCGAAGAAATGTCGCTTGGGAAGGTCGAGCGGCTTCAGATCTTGCACAAGCTGTATTTTGTACGCTTCAATTTAAAATCTCGACGTAAAATGCGCCAAGTCGTTCCAAACGTTGGTCCAAGTTGCTGCAAACGGCGCCGAATCGACTCTCCACAGTCTTCGTGTACACTCTCAGCTACGGCCGCTATATTTTCATTACTGTGTGCTGGACGTGGTCTATTCGGTCGAATATAAGCAATGATGAATGCAGGGTCTTATGTTGATCATAAGTTGATCGAAGCGCGCGAAACACATGCTTTACAGAACGTAAATTTTCGTAATAAAGTTGAATGTTACAAATCGTTGTTGTTCAGGCGTAGTCCTTCCATGATGAAATGCCAAACAAATCTGAACAAAAATAACATGATAGCTTGACACGGCCCACGCGTGATCTGTCAAAAAACAAAAAAAAACGCTGTCGAAAGAGTACCACCACTTGGATCACCCATTATAAAATAGGAAACTGTAACTGTAACTTTTTCTGTTCTGCACTCTGCATCATCGTAATCTTTCACTTTTCTTCAACTTGAGACAATATAGTATTTCTACACTATTTATATAGCAGCAAGAATAATAGGCAGCATAACTGACTATTTGTACTACAATCTAAGATTACTAAGCTAGCAAAATGAAAAAAGCTCTCACCAACCACACAATTAAGCTATGTATGTTGTATTCTCTTTGTTGCGGTTGCATGTGCTGTTAACTAACTCCTCAACAAATATTTCTTGTAAATTTCGCAGGAACTAAAATTCATTAATAATTTAATGCTTTGAATAAATTTAAAAAAAATTCTACGTTTTTTGCTGTATTTATAGGTTTTCGATTTGGCTGATTCACTAGCGCCCAAAAAGCCGCAATTAACACGTTTCGGTGAATTTAATGCTAAAGTCAGTTGCGTGGCTGTATCACGTAATGCCAACATGATTGCCGTCGCCTGCTATGAAATTGACAATAATGGGGAAAAGGACATAAGCATTCATGTAAATATTGTATATTTTTTTCAACAGTCTTACACATATGTATGCATCCGCTGCTCTTTATTTATAGGTTTACGATTGCCAACTGCGTGTCGAACGTATTGAGCTACTTTATGATTTTAAAGGTCATAATCTTCCCATCAATGCCATGCGCTTCTCGCCTAACGCCAATGTACTGGTCAGCTGTGCTGAACAAATGTGTTGGTGGAGTATGCAGATGGCTGCGTGTAAATTAAACAATGCTATCAGTGCTAAAGGAAATTCAGAAATGGACAATTCTCGCTTTCATTCAGATAGTGACGATGATTATGATGATGAATCGGATGATGTGAGAATGTCGCGTTATTTACCTGCAAATATACTAGAAGAAGTTTCTCTACAGACGCGTAATGATACACGTTCCACACCGGATGTAACGCCTGTTGATGAAGTGTGTGCTGTTGCTATAGGCGTTGTTGATGATACAATTTGGAAGACTAAACGTGGCCCGAACACCCATTGCGAATTGCTGTCTTGTATCAAATTCAATGGTACCGAAGCTCAACAATTTTTCACCAATGATGCCTTTACGAAGTTTCAAACCATCGACAATAGTGGCAGCTATTATGTGCTGACATTACGTGACTTTAACGTGCCAGAAGTTCTACATGAAAATGAATATGATGAGGGTGCGGATGTGGTTACCTGACAAAATCAAATACAAAGGGGGCGCTTAAAAATGAACGAGATTGAGTTCACACTCCTTTCATACCAATTTCTTTATTTTTTAATATATTTTTGTACATTTCATTGCGATCTCTGTGCATAATCACTAAATAAGAAGGCGAATTTTGTAAGTGCTATAAAAAAGAGCTACAAAGAACAATGACACAATGCCAAATACAGGATTACCCTCTATTTCAACATGTCAAATTAGTAGAAAACTTAGTTAATAAGTATTAGAGTAATCTAAAATTTAAATTATACATATAAATGTAAGCAAAAAATAATTTAAAGGTCAAAAGCAACTTTCAGTGTGCGGTAAATGGGTGCCAAATAGAAAATTGCTTACATCAAATTATTTAATAATCGTGCAAATTGCTAATTATTGAGATATGCTGCAATGTTTATATAAATTACTGAATATTAAGGTACTTTATAATTTTTTAATTCTCTAGCTATATACACTCATCATATTATAGACAAAGACAGACCTAACTTTATACAACGAGCCTAAAAATGTTGAAACAAGTTTCAACTTATGACAAGTATACATTTAGACATATGTATTTATAAAATATATTTTTTCTAAACGTTTTAAGGAGCGCATTTAGTTTATAACAATAACTGCCACTACAAAGTATTTATTGCCTAATATTTATTATTTTTACACATACTGATGTAATGTGTTTAAATATTAGAAAACTTCGCTTTTATAGTTTTCAATTTTTCTATTTTTCTCTTTATGCATTAGTGCAATTATGTCTGGTGTTTTAAAAATATTTGTATAAGTTGAAAGTGCAACATGTCAAACATACATTTATATCGCAACTCTTTTTCTTACAAGTAAATCCTAATAGCGTTATAAATTGTATAATTTTTAATATTTGTATACCATATCAACCTTATTTATTATTTATTATGTACTTTCAAAATTTACACAATTACATAATGTATGTCGTTTTACTTAATCACTTAAAATTTCTTTAATTTGGTAAAATAAAATGATGAATTTACAAATCCCAAAGACAGCCAACCTTTTTCTTCTTTACTGTTGTAGACATCGCATCCGCGATTATAGTCGAGTTAACAACAGCGCGCCATTCCTGCTTTCTTTCAACTGGAAATACCAAATGCAGCCAAGTCTTTCTCCTTCTGATCTTTCCAATGGAGAAGAGGCTTTCCTCTTCCTTTGCTTCCACGTGCGTTTACTCCAAACTTTCAAAGATGGAGTGTCCTCATTCATCCTAACCAAATGACCGAATCAGAGTAGCCGCTATCTTTTAATTAGCTTAACTATGTCAATATGTCGCCGTATATCTAAAGGGTGATCTGATTTTTTGACAGATCACGGGTTAGTCGTGTCAAGCTGTCATGTTATTTTTGTTCAGTGTTGTTTGGCATTTCATCATGGAAAGACTTACGCCTGAACAACGTTTAGAAATCATTCAACTTTATTACGAAAATCCATTTTCTGTAAGGAATGTGTTTCGCTCGCTTCGCTCAACTTATGGTCAACATAATCGGCCTACTGAGTGTACTATTCGCAACACCATCACCCATCTTGAAACTCAGCATTCATTATTGGATAATATTCGACCGAATAGATGAGGTCCAGCACGCAGTGAAGAAAATATAGCGGCCGTAACTGAGAGTGTACGCGAAGACCGTGGACAGTCGATTCGGCGCCGTTCGCAGCAACTTGGACTGATGTTGTCAAGCGACATCGCTTCGCTTTATGAGCTCTTGAAAAGTTCCAAGTAGATCCAACGTTTTCAAGCCAATTTTTTTTTATCGATGAGGCCCATTTCTGGCTCAATGGGTAAAAGCAAAATTGCCGCATTTTTGACGAAGAGCAACCTGAAAAGATTCAAGAGCTGCCATTTCATCCAGAAAAAACAATGGTTTGGTGTGGTTTATCAGATACTGTAATCGTCCTTACCTCCGCAATATATAACAGGAGGGGAAGGAGAGTTGTAGAGTTGTAGATTTGTAGAGTTTGGCCTTTCTTCGTCGTGATAAGACTTTACTTTTCAATCACCGACTCAGCCCAAAATAGCACTTGTTGGTAAGAGTGATTCTGCGTTGGACTTTCAGGCTGACATTGTTATTGGTCTTAATAATGGTTTCAAGATAGTTATGACTGTCAACGTGGGAACCAAGTTTGTTTGATAACAAAAGATATTTCGTCTTGTCCTCGTTCACTACCAGACCCATAGCGTTCGCTTCCTCATCCAGTCTGGAGAAAGAAGAACTCACGGCGCGGCGTACGTGAGCTGCTTTACACTCTTCTTACTGCTTGTACCTTCTCTTTTCAGCTCTGCAGGCCGTATTTTTTCTCCAAGTCAATTGTAGATTTTCCATGTCTAAAGTCACACTGATAAGTTCCAATAATAATCATAATAAGTTTGTTGACGGTGGACCTTAGTATTTCACACAATACGCTCGATAGGACTTTATATACGATATTGAGGAGACTTATCATACGATAATTGGCACAGACTGTGGGATACCTCTTTTTATAGATTGGGCAGAGCACACTAGGTAACAACCGTCGGACCTGCTTTCGTCCGGTCTTATTCTGCAAAGAAGCTGATGCCTGCCTGATGCCTGTAGAGCAGTGGAATTCCATCTTCTGGTGTTTCATTCAGCATGCTGGGGAGGTGTTCCCTATATAATTTCAGTATAGAGAATAAAAATTTCTTATCGAGCTTTTTATACTCACACGTCTTGACCTGACTCTTTTTTTTATTTGCATATTGGTCTTGCTCCCCTTTTCAGTTATCTTTATCTATCCCACCGTGCATGTGTTGTGGCCGATCGGAACATTGCGAGGTAGGTAGTGTGTTTCCCCATAGTACCAACAGTTATTTTGACATTTCTGAAAAACATAATTTTCGTTTGTCCCTGCACTTAGGGAGTTTCAAACGCCTTCAGGCAGTTCTCTGATGTGTGCTCTCAGAGAGCAGGGTTGCAAATTGAGTAGAAAAGCTTCCTTGTGTTTGTTGAAAGGCCTTCTTTGCTGCTACGAAATAGTGGTCCCAGTACATGTTAGATCCTCTAGTACTACAGACAACCACTTGGGGATGTTTCGACGTGGATGCTGAAGCATTGCACCACCGACCAAAGAGAATTAATTGTAAAACGGCGAAAAGAAAGTAAATCGTACACTGAAATTCAAAAGCTTCTCTCTTGCTCGGTAAAAATAGTTTCAAACACTATTAATTTAAAATATAAAACCGGGAAACAAGGGTCGAAAAGGGAAAACTCCCGATATATGTGATCGCAGTATCAATAGAATTGCAAAAATTATCACCTATAAATCGGTTAGGCATATAAAAATGAATTAAATTTAATTGTGAATGATATGAATGTGAGAAGTTGTTACCTGATTACTGAAATGCTGTTAGGTCGCCGAAACGTCAGCCGTTAACTGGCTAAATCGGAACAACTCCGGTAATTAAAACCAGCTGACGTGAGAGTCGTGAACACCTTTTTGAACGCTATTCCTGTGAATGGCGTTCTCAGAATCCAAGCTCTACCGATTTCAGACCAAGAGATCGATCTGACTCGAGAGACCCTAGTAACACTGGCACAAATAGGGTCTAGAAATTGTAGTCGACTTAATTTCTACTTGTGCCCCTAAAACCGGCTCATCTAACGCCGTTCTCCATATGGTCCACGTTTCTTGGGCCTCTCATTAGATCACCTCGATGACTTACGAGTAGTTTTTCGTGCCCCAAGGAGGGGCTCAGTAAGCCACTACAATAGCAAGGAAGCTCTTATAAAAGAGATTATTTGTCTCAGGAAGAAGGCCCTATTTACAAAAAAAAACCTAGACAAATTTACTTAAATACATAAGTACCATTAATAGAATAAATAGAAAAATGGACCAACATGCTTCTGATGACATTTTAGAAAACATCATAATGCCATACATACGAAAGTACCAAAGATATGCCTCTAAACTGGGCTTACCAGCAGGATAATGACCCGAAAAAACAAAACTTGAAAGGCTTAGTAACGCTTTCGCGCCAATAAAATTGAGATCAAGATTTGCCAACCTTCGATCCGATTCAGATAATTTTCGACCCCTTTTTGGCACATATTGGGCGATATCTCAGCCACTACTTGACGAATGTTGGTTTTCAAGTGCTCATCGCTGAAGGAAATTTTTTTGGAAAAATCGCGTCTACTGCTTGTTCAAGCATTCAATCGACGTAACTACGGCGTTGCGGATGGTCAACTGGCATCAGTTTTTGTGCCAGCTGGATTTCATAGAGATGTAGATGTAAGTCCAAGTGCAAAATACGTCATAATGTGCCGTAAGAAAGTCACAGCTCTTGAGAACATCGAGAAATAGACACATTCGGGTCTTCGGCACAGGCCTTGCAATATCTGTAACCGATCCAGCCTCTTCAAATTTCATTAAATTTTTACAAATAGCTTGAGTAGTTGGACGATTATGTACACCATAATCTGCTCTTAAAGCGCCAACCGTGGCCACGTTTAAATCACCACTTTTGTAGTAGGTTTCAACAATTTTAACGCGTTGTGCGGTTGTTAAGCCTGACTTTTAACTGGTTGCTTTGACAGTTAAATTTGACATTGCACTTTCGATACTTCTAAATGAATAACCTTTTATAATAGATTTTTTAATTAAAAAAACTCAGTTTACTAAGTTTATTTTTATTATACGCAAATACGCTATTAAATTTAAAGAGAATTTTTATATTTTTTTTCTTCTACTACATAAATAATATTTTTCACTTATTATTAAAAAATTGAATTCAAAAATACATGAAGTGTTTGCATGAAATGTTTTGTTGCTTGTATAGAAAAAATAATCGTATTATTCGCTGATGAAAACTACAGTGGCGGTAAATGGATTGTAGCCGATGTGTGTTTAGCTTATAGATATACCTAAGGACAGATGTATGTATATACATATCTATAGGCAGATATATTCGCGTCGTCACGTTAACGCATGTGCTGTTGATTCATATATATCGGATTTGGTGAATCGACATCTTCGAATACCATATCTTCTTCTGCGTTCCAACGAACACTACGTACGCTGCCATACCTAAAGGAGATGTTCGGAAAATTGTTAGACATTTGCAATTATAAAGCGTGTGAAATTTGAGATTTCATTTGGAGCATTTTTTTTATAAATATGTTTTGTTGAGGTTTTCCGCATGTTGGCGTCATATGTTGAGTTTCATAGAAAGTATTGAAGAAATGTGTGTAGAAGTGTTTAGAAAAGTTTAATTTAGTTTATTTTTTATTGTTCAATATGCTCTAATAACGTGACCTGAACCTGTTCATCATGCCGGGCGGTGGGGGCGGTGGCGGAGCCGTGCGTGGCGGTGTACGGCGTGCGCTGAAAAAAAGAAGAGGAAGTTGATAAAAACAATTAATTTCTTTCGAGTGGTAATACTTAATAGAGTTTCAAATTAAAAGACGGAAAATGCAAATTCATAATATTAAGTAATAAGAATTCAAAGAATTAGGGTTTCGGCTACAATATAAGACATCATATTGAAAATCGGCTGGAAAAAAACTTTTCACAAATATCTAGCATCGGAATGAATCGTTTGGCCTGGCGAATACATCCTTTTCCTTTTCTTCTTTGGCGTAGGCATCGCTTACGTAATTATAGCCGAATCAACAAGAGCGTATCACTCAGTTATTTTCTTCGCTTTTTAGCGCCAATTAAAAATACCAAGTCAAACCAGGTCGCTCTCAACATGATCTTTCTAACGGAGTAAAGACCTTCCTCTTCCTCTGTTTGCATCGCCGGATACTACATCGAATACTTTCAAAGCTGGAATGCTTTCATCCATTCGAATGACATGACCTAGCCAGCGGAGCCGCAGTATCTTGATTCGCTGAAGTATACCAATGTCGCCGTATATCTCGTATAGCTCATCGTTCCACCATCTGCGGTATTCGCCGTTGCCAACGCGCAAAGAACCATAAATATTCCGTAAAATTTTTCTCTCGAAAACTCCTGAAGCCGACTCATCGGATGTTGACATCGTGAAAGCTTTTGCAACATATAGCGGGGCAAGTATGGGGAGCGACTTGTAGAGTGTGATTTTGGTTTATCGAGAGAGGACTTTACTTTCAACTGAAGGCGGAGTAGGCAATTGAAAAGTAATGCCCGCAGTGAACAAAATCCCAACTCTAAAAGTCGCTAAAATCATTCTCGTACCACTATGAACGATGTCCACTTTCGATGCATCGGCACTCGCATATTTTTCAACGATTAATGGTCTTTATGAGATAAATATGTATGACATTGAAAGCTTTCCACGAATTTCTCGCTGACGGAAACATAGAAAGAGAGATCCCCCCACTCCGTCAGCAGTTCTAGAATATTCTGGAGTGATTCGGACGGGCTCATTTGTAAAAGACTCCTTTATAACTGGGCTAAGCCTTCATAGGACTAAAAGCGATTAACGAAAAATGGCGGGTTCAACTTCCTGATGTAGCGTTCAGAAAGTGGAATATTACTATGCCGACCACAGTAGCCGAGTGGCAGCGCTTGTTATCATTCGGAAGGTTATAGGTTTGAATCATGATCAGAACAACATTCAAACATCTAGAAGGAAAAATTTAATTGAATTCGTCCCTCGGCAGAGACTGTCAACCACTTCGAGTGTATTTCTGAGATGAATTTAAAAGCGTCATTATATTTATAATATATAGAATATTTGATCTTCATATCGATTTCATTCCTTTAATAGGCTTATTTAAGTGCCTAGTAGAAATGCTGTGGATTTTTTAGCGTTAAGAAAGCTACGAGTCTCGAACTCTCACCTATGTTAGGACGTTAGCTGAAATTCTTGCGGAGCCAAGAAGTCTGATGAATTCTCTGGTAATTCATAAATATTTTCATATAAGAATAAAAACAGTGGTTACGGGCATTTTTTTACGGGTGGTCGACAATATTTTACGAGAAATCCAGGACAGTTGGTTCTATTGAGCTTAAACATACCGTTTTTCCTCCTTAGAATCATTATATCTCCAAAAGAGTCTATAGTTAAGTATTCTTTTTGAGTGTGGAGTACACTTTTCCCTCCGAATTTGTAACAAAAGTAATTTTTTTTTAATAAATTATATTTCATACTTACGCAGCTACAGCAGCTGTGTCCTGCGCGGGTGCACCATATGTCTCGCTCTCTTCGATTTCGAAATCTTCCGTACCACTACGTTCTCTACAAGAAAAAGAGCAACAAATATTTTTATTATAAAATTTTTAAATATTAAAAAAATAAATGTTTAGAAAGAGAAGTTGGAATTAGTTGGGTTCAACGTGAGAATAATTAAAGAATATGAGAGGCAGCAATACGAAAATTTTACAAGTGCTAGGCTAAAAGTAAGGTACTAAGATACGGGCGGGTTAACAAGTCTAAAGATTCAAATATTTTGGTGTTTCAACAGGGTGTCATGCAGTCTAAAAATTACCAACAACAGCTACTCACAGCCTCTTATGGCGCGGATTACCGGCACGCATTAAATTGGCGACGGCGCGCGTTGTTAATGTTACACGATGGCGCAGGCGCGTAGGTGTACGCGGCATTGGTTGGGCTTGCTGTGCATCGGGACTTGGTTGCAAAACGGGCGTCATTGAGCGACGAGAGGGGCGTTCATATTTCTCACGTTCGGTACGACGTCTTACGAATACGGAGAGCGAGAGAGGATGTAAGTAGTTAGTGGTTGGTAATTTTAAAAATTTCAACATAATAAACATTAGTGAAAGTAAAATTGACTTACCGAAAACAAAGTTGTAATCTTTTTCAAAGTCAATTTTACTTTGCTTAAGTTGTAATATTTTTTTTTTTTTGAAAAAATTTTAAGGTTTGGCGAAAATATTGCTCGTGCACTTACATCTTCGGTTTATTTCGTCCGTTACTATGTGTGTACGCCGGTTGCTCTCGCTGCTCACGTCTTACGCCAGCGCGTGATTCGGAACGTGTGGCCGCTGCTTGTGATGCCTGCCAATTGCCCTCAGCTTCCAAGTCGAATTCTTCTGTGCCTTGTCTGCGACTATAAGGATGAGAAATAAAGGAGTCTATCATTTAAAAAGAGAAAAGGTGGTGGAGTAGATCGGAGCAAAATTTAACTAGCCAAAGGAGGTGGTGGAATCTGCATAAGAAGGGGCTGTAATGTGCTGTTTGGGATTGTTGAAAGCAGTTGGCTTTCAGAATGATTTAAGTATTGTATTTTTATTTTATTTATTACATTTTATTTGCAATAAATTTAAAAATAATAATAAACAAATTATATAATAAAATTATAATTTAATAAAAAGTAATATGGTCTTATTTCAAGCAAAAAAATTATTATAAAGTGTGATCGATTTCAAGGTTCCCTACTTTAAAAAAAACCCAGAAAATTTAAATGTGGGAATGTTTATTATCATTCGAAAAAACATTCTTTGGCATTTATTTTTTGAAGATTATCTCTTTGAAATGTCTAAAATGGTCCATCTGTTGAGTCCAATTTTCGATGACTCGTTCGAGCATTTCGACTGGTAACTGGCGAATTACACGGTTGATGTTTTGCTTTAATGCCTGAATCAAAGCGGGATTATCCACATAGACTTTAAACTTTACATATCCCCACATGTCAAACGGTGTTATATCACACGATCTTGGTGGCCAATCGACTGACCCAAAGCGTGAAATTATCTGCTCACCGAAGTGTTCTCTCAATAAAGCTTTATTTTATATGCTTTCAATTTAAGATCTCGACGTAAAATGCGCCAAGTCGTTCCATACGTCAGTCCGAGTTGATGCGAATGGCGCCGCATTGACTCTCCATGGTCTTCGTGTACACTCCCAGCTACGGCCGCTATATTTCCTTCACTGCATGCTGGACGTAGTCTATTCGGTCGAATATTATCCAATATTGAATGCTGGGTCTCAAGATGGGTAATGGTGTTACGAATAGTATGCTCAGTAGACCGATTATGTTGACCATAAGTTGAGCGAAGCGTACGAAACACATTCTTTACATTTTGTCAAAAAAAGGCTATTGAAAAAAGTTCCTTTACTTGGATCATCCTTTAATAATATTTATAAATTTTATATGTTATCAAAATTCGTGTTATAATATTTTTGTGCATAATTTCTAAACGGTAGATATAGACGTGACGTCTTTTGAGCCTAATGGTTTCATTTCTTTTATGCTGTAGCATTTCTACTAAAAGTTTATCATGATAGCTAATCCTGAGAAGTCTGCTGTGTTAAATCTTTAAATATTATATAAAAATAAAAACTATCAAATGTACAAGAAAAGATTTAAAAAATTCAGAAGCCAACACGTCATAAGAGATGACTTTATAGTTTGAAGAATATCGGACCAAATAATAATAAACTTGCATTGTAGACCGCATATTAGGAACGAAAAAAAGTTTATTAAAATAATCTAAATAAAATAATAATACTCGCAGTGTGATGAAGATGCCAAATACGAATGACAGTTGAAAGAGAGAGAGAAAGATAAACAGACTGCTCTGAAGTGCGTGAATCGAATGTTGGGCCATCGTCAGGTATAAAAGGAGCGGCAGCAGCTATCGTAGGCAATCGAGTTGAAAACTCAGTCTAAGAGGACTACATACGAAACTCTTTATTTCGTGGGAGCGTTTTGAAGTCCCCATTTTTTATAATATATCCGAACAGTGCCACTGCGATAGGAAAATAATTTCTAGGGATTTTTAGAGGAATTTTGAGTTTTTTATATCGAACAAAATTACAATTTTACTTCAATATTTTATTGAAAAACAAACGAATATTTAACTATATTAAGTTTTAGCATAAAAACTAGAATAATATTTTTTTTTAAATTTTCTGAGCGAATTTAAGTAAGTTTCGTATCTGGTCATCTTTGACTCAGTTGCGACAACACTGGTGAAACGGCAAATAACTGTGTGGTTATAAAGAGTTGTAAATTAACCGTTGTGTATAGTGAAGGGAATTGTAATATACTGAGAAGTCCAGTGATCCAACTCGAAGAATTTAGGAAATCATTGAAGTTAATTACGAAAATCGTTGCTAAAATGGGTGTGGATAAAAAAGATTAACTTTTTCAAGGTTTTTGTGCTCGTATATCTTATAATAATTAATGGCGCATCGTTATATAAAATAAAAATCATAAATATACTAGATGGCCGCCAAGTTTATTAGTAATTATACGAAATTTTTTTATGTATATTTTTATAAAGCTTTTTAAGGAAAATGAATCTTTTTATTTGAAGAAATTCGATAAATTTAAGTTATCATAAAAATGTGATCAGATGTTAAGGACTTCGAGATTTATAGTATTTGGTATGTACAATGAGAAAGTAATCCGAATCAGTTGAAAAATTATTAATAATTTAATTTTCCCATAAATAAGATACACAGCTTATTATCTAATCTTAATTTCCGATTGAAGAGTGTCAGTACATGGAAGAGTCAATATATTATAATATTTTAATATAATATAATTTTTATAGCGTCCAATAATCTGAACAATTTTAAATGAACTGCCCGAATTTGAAAAAAATATCCTCAATAATATAGAATTCATAGCTTATTCTAGCAGTGCGCTTATTTAGAGCACTTTTTTTGTGTGTCGTTTCTCCTTTTGGGGTTAGGCCACTCTAGAATTTTCGGAAAATAGATTTTTTCTTCTTTCAAACGATACGTTATGGTGTCAAAAATGTTATCCCCAAATAATTTTCTAAATGCCCCATTTTCGTTCTCTAGTTGAAGGCCGTCCCTTGGGCAGGGAGCCTACTCAAAACTTTAAACGCGTTTATTTCAAAACTGCTTTTTTCAAGTTGGCCGGAAGCATAAGTGAAACAATTAACAACCGATTCACTTTTGAAAACATCTTCAGAAATACATTATCTACAGAAATACGTAAGATTTTTTTATATCTTGCATAGTTTTTTTTTTATTAACAAATTTCTAACAATTTTTTAGGCCAAATTGTTACTTTATCCTTTTGAGACCCGCCATTTTGTCAAAAATGCATATATTGAAAAAATCCTACGTACTCCTGTAGATATTGCTATTTACAAGCGGAAACCGTTCAACAACTTATTAAAATAAAAAAATTACAGGAGCTGTGTGTCCGGCCGTGGTACTCGAAAAAATGGAGACATCCTAGGGAGAACGCTGTATAGCCGCCATTTTTAAATAAATTTTTTTTTCAAATAGTTATAAGCAGTTAATTATATGTACTTTATAATAAATACCTTTTGCCAAAGATCAGAATTATGTAATAGGCTTCCTGAAATAAATCTTATTTTGCGGCCCTCTTAATGTAAATACAACTTGTACAGATTTTATTACGCTCTAATTTTTTCAATCAGTTGCTTCTATTGAAGCTTGGCTTGAAGAGAATATAGTGGTGCCAACGGCATATTTAGCAATTAATATATTTTCTGCCGGCGTAGCCGCTGTCTCTTGATTGGCTGAACTAAGTCGATGCCGTCGTATAACTAGTACAGCTCATCGTTCCACAGTCTGTGGTATTCGCCGCTGCTAACGCGCAAATGACTAAATATCTACCCACAACTTTCTGCACGATCTATCACTATATGACCTAACAATGAAATAATATTCTTATTAATTTCATTCAAAGAAGTGGAAAAGTGAATTCCTTTTATCCCTACTCTACTCTCCTGTTTAAGCTGATATGAAAACTCACTCTTAAAGATTTATAGCTCAAACCTATTTTGTAACATTCATCATCCAATATTTATTGCAATCTTTATATATAATTAGATATGTACATTTAGCAATTTTAATCTTAAAAAAACAACTAAAAATACTAATAATTAATAACTTTACGAAATTAACTACAGCAGCTATTACACTTGAAATAGAGTTCATCATTTCACTTAAATTGTAAACCCCAGTTATGATGAAACGAGGCGGCTTTGGAATATTCAACTCTTTTTCTTCGTTCACTACCACGTTTTTATCCGACATCTCCGGCAAGGCATTGCCATCATCACTTAGAATATCAAATCGATTTGGATGTCTAAGGATCTGTTTTTTCTTTATATTTGTTTTTTTTTTTTGCTTGCGTTTATTTCGCACGGTCAATTAGCAACTTCAAGAACTATAAAATAGGAGTAAAACTTTTTCCACTCAGCTTCTTGAAGTGGTTTTCTGTTGGCATTCAGGAGCGGGATTTTGAAGGAAAGACAGATTTTGAGTTTGATGTGGTCTACCATTGGTTTCAGGATGGGTGAGCGTTACTGCCAGGTTTAGCGGGTAGGTTTCAATTCACTATTTTTTTTCTTTGCAACTTCCTTATAATGACGCATTTGCCGCACTGAGATGGGTAAGCCGGGAATCGTTGGTTTGTCGTTTAGTAAAATTAATCAATAACTTTGATTCTTTAGGACCGTCAACTTACAGTTTTGGCATATTATGAGCGTCACTATGTGTATATACTGGCTGTTCCCGTTGCTCACGTCTCATGCCGGCTCGAGATTCGGACCTCGTGGCAGTCATACTACTGACTGTTGGCGCTGGTTGCCAATTATCTTCAGCCTCCAAATCAAATTCCTCTGTGCCTTGCCTGCGGCTGTTTGTTTAAGAAGATATTTAGATAGTCAACAAAAAGCGAGTATTAAGAGGAGCTAAAGTTTAAACATTTGTTTGAGAAATAAAATAATCAACATATTTTATATAAAACAGAACTAAGGGATTTTCAAGATAGTGACTTTAGAAAATATAAAAATTCCTTCCACCTAAATGTACTACGGCTCAACTGTGCTCCCCTAAAATTAAAACTTACAGTTGAACTCTTCGCTGTTGTTGTTGCTGTTGCGCGCTGCTGCTGCTCGTATACATTCTCGGCTGACTGTGCTCACGCTCCATCGATGTAGCACGGCTGGCGCCTGATGAACCCCAATTATCTTCCGCATCTGTGCCAGTGCGACGTCTAAATGAAGAGAACATGGTATAGAAAAAATGCTTTAAACTTTCGCTGGAGCTCACTACTCACTGATGTGTTCGACTACGTGCCGGTGTGCTCGCACCTGTACTTTCACGCGGTCGACTCGCTTCGCGTTCACGGCTTCGTACATCTCTTTGTTCACGTCTCGTTGGCGGTGACTCTTCGGTAGCGATATCCAGTGTTTCTTCGGTAGCTGAACGACGGCTTTAAGGAAAAATAATAACTATTACAAATTCGGCAATATTGGAAATTACCTTCATACTACTTACAGCGGTGGTCGACTCGTACTGCGTGGCTCACGCGTAGCCGAACTTGTGGTACGCTCTCTGCGTCGACTGCGGCTATCCGATCTTTCAGCGGAGCGTGCCTTCGCGCGTTGCATTTGATTTATGCGACGCTGTATTGTAATAAGATTAAGACCAACAGGTGTACCGATCGACCATAGTAATAGCGTTGTAAAAGTAAAGAACCACAACGCATTGATGTGGTCCATGATATTGCGGCAGAGGAAAATGCGATTCGCATCGAAGATATCAAAGAATGGTCGACACTTGGCAGTGGTGTCACCCAACTGCGATGACATTGTTGCTTTGCTATTCGTCAGGTAAGCCTTTAATCTGAAATTCATTGGATTGTAGTGTCTCTGCATTAAAACAGTTTAAATAGAAAAGTAAACCTCTCCGTGTAGATGCGTGTTTGATTATTGCAAATCTCAGCTGCCATCTTCTCCAGATAACCCTGCACGTTACGTAGGTGATTGAGTGTCTGATTAACTTGTTTCGCCCAAGGATCACGCTGTAATTCTAAAGCTGTTAAATGATAAAGTATTTCGTTTTGCAGCTGCTCAAGCGGTTGTAGAATGGATGCCTGTAAACGTTTCGAACGACTGCCTAGTGTAGTCATGCGCGACGATGTAGCGACGTCTTGAATCTGGGAGAATATATGTGGATCAGTTTAAGATATGTACATAAGTAGACTTTATGGTTCATGGAATAAATTAATAATTCCAATGTAACTTGATGGTGCTTAGATTATATCTTTCTTACAGAGTATTTTCATTGGGTAAAACCGTACCTAGTCCACGGTATATACATGTCGAGGAGGCTGTTGGTCTAATAAAACGCTAACCACGTTGATTTAGCAAGGGGTCCGCACATGAAAAAATAAGATCTCCCTTAATTCTGAGATGAATTTCAGTTAACCAACTGGAAATCATCTTAAATTTTTCTCTGTAATTTGCGGAGTGGTTTTGAAAAAATACTTTCACTAGATTTTTTTTTTGACATACTCAAATTTCAAAGAGTAAAAAAGTTGTGGACCTGATTCACAAAGTTGTCATAGATGCTCAAAAAGAAAACACTCTTATTTTAAATGACAGCTAAGCAGCAATCAAAGCCCTATACTTATTCTGAATGAACTCTATAATCGCGATGGATTGTCGCAGATCTCTTAAGGAGTTGGCTGAATACTCTTTCCATTTGGTTTCCGATTTAGGACTGGGAGAGTATTCTTTCAATGTTTTAGAAGGTCACTGCCATACACACACAGAACGGCGTTCCTTCAGAAGAAGGCGAAAGAGCGATAGGAATGATAAATAGAAAAATAAACTGTTTCTCATCCACTATATGTCCCACCCTTAATCGAAGTTATCTTCTGAAGATCTAAAGTAGGTTATCTAGATAACTTATTTCAAATAGCCGACGCTAAGGTAAACAACTAACTGACTTTGGAGAGCTACGTTAAGTGCGTGGAGAATGGTTAAAAATATCCTGAATCAGTGACCACATTACACCATAAACGCTAAAGGAGTTAAGAAATACTGTTTTCAATTTCGTGTCTCTGAATAGACGTGTCGGCCAATTAGCTTGCAGCCTATAATTTCCAAACTTTTTGAAGAAGTTCCGCTGTCCAATATATGTATCTCCTATTCTCTCTCTTTCTCTCTCCCTCTTTCTTATACGTTGCTAACACGCAGTTTAGTAATAAAGTAAAGGCATTCATTTCAGAACTAAAACTCGTTTGAAGATGACCGTCAAACTGGCGCATAAAACCAAACAAGTAAAACTGTAAGCATGCCTCATTCACTCTAAAGAGCGAAACATACCCAATATGAAACTAAATAACGTTATGATATCAAAATCAAGCGAATTTAAATACCTTGTAATACACCTAGATAGGGGAATGACCTGGAAAAGACGTAGGTATCTCCACTAAACTACAGCATCTTGATCTTAAAACCGCCAGTCAAAATTGGTTATTGGGTAAAAATTCAGGTCTAAGTGTGGATCACAAAATCCTTACATACAATTAGAGGAATCTGCTAGCGCAGCTAGAGTCTATAAACTATAGAATTTCAGCCTAAAACGCCCCGAAATGATAATATAAATAGAGACTTTGAAAAACCAAGCGCAAACACGAAAATGTCAAATATCTGGCAAATAGATTAAAAGGATGTTGGGTTGCCTCTGGAGTCCCTCACCTGCTTTCTCGTATTGAATCTTTGTTGGGATCATAGAACCAATATGTTCCTATGGGGCTGTAGTCAGCATGGAAGGCACCGGACAAAATAACATAACTGTATAGGATGGAGAGCATCTTCAAACATTAAATAATCAGCATGCAGCGAGGTTATACGCTTTGAAGCAGCAGAAAGTCCGGACATACGAACAAAGTATTTAGTATAGCGTTATCTCAAAGTATACGAATCGACTTATTAATCCCGCGCCTGACTTTCGGGAGCCTGCTGTTTGCTAAAATAGAGGCGAATGGTTGGAGAAAAGGACTGAGGTTTGCTTATGAAGCTTTAAATATTTTTACAGATGATTCTAAAATGAACGGCGCGGGCATGCCTACAATTTAGGTCTTATCGGCGATAATAAATGCAGGAAATGTTCCGACGTTCGGCATAACGATGTCGGACTCTCAAACAGCAATGGACCAAAACAACTACTACAATTTTCTAAGAAAATGGCAATACTATTCAAACTGGAGACAAAGAGTGTAGCAGTTTAGCTTTGGTCGTATGTAGTGTATCTGGTAACACTATGGATGTAGTGTCGTCAAGGTGAGACTCACTGGAGTCAACCAAATCTGCGGAATCTAACTTGGCAAAAATTCCTGCCGGAACTGTAAAATCATTGAATGCTCCAGCATATGTGAGAAAGCGCCTTGAAAGAAGAGATTTGAGCCCCAGCAACGTCTTACCTGTCGTCGATTACTCCGAATGGGCTGAAGCTATAATTTACTTGTTATTAAGATTTAAAAACTTATTTTTAGGCTTTAATTAAGCGGATTCAAATCAAAATCAGGACGAAAAAAGGGGCAGATAGTGTCGAAAATTTATTTTTTCCCTCAATTGGAAGCTTCAGCCAATTATTCTGATAAAATGTTTACTATACTGTCGTCAACAACATTTTCAAATTGGTTTGGGAGGCTTGGTGACTGTTTTACTATCGAGTCTGAAGCTCTGCCTCAAATAATTCCTTATAATTCATACGTTTCATTCAAAGCAAATACCATCGAAAACTTCTCTGAGCCAATAATAACTTCAAACTCGTATAAATAAAAGTAAATTACAAAGCATAATAGCATTTGAGCATTGGCCCACCCGCCCCCCAACATCGCTTACCTGCAGTGCTACTCTTTGCATTTGATCGATGAACGTAGCCAAATCCTTCTCGGGCGTCGGTGCACCAATGCTAACCCGGTATGTGGTTAGATTGAAGGATGAAGTGTGTAACATATTCTCCAGTATATTCTGTATGGTCTGCGTTAGCGAGAGCATGGTACGTTCGGATACGGTGATTGCATCAATAGCATTGGTCACTTTTGGGAATTGCTTTAAATCGGCAATTTGTGTGGTATTAACGAATGCATCCAGTTGGAAGACATTGTACGATGCTTGGTTTTGTTCACAACCTCTGCTCTCATGTGTGTTCGTGTGAATGCATACAGATAAATTAACCACACAAAAACACACAGCGTTGATGGATGCAAACATGTGAAGAGACGTGATTTGAGGTTAAGCAACCATTGAAAAGGCGTTGGAGCCATATAATGAATAACCGTCGAGAGTTAGTAGGCGTAAGAGTGTTTGTGTATGTGTTTAGCCCGAAAATTGTATGGGCATGATGGTTTGTAGATTATTTCGAGAATTGCAGTCATGAAGAGCCACATAAGAGGACCGGCCGAGGTTCGTTGATAAGACAAGTGATAAAGAAATTTGATAGAATGTCGTTTTGTATCTCTTATGCTTGATGTATTTTTATACGTACATACATGTGTAGTGGGTACTGAAGTTGTTTATAGGAGAATTACATTGAAAATTGGTTTTGCTGAGGTTTTAGGTTCGGTTTGGTTTGGTTGCGGTTTTTAGAGTGGGTGGGATAATTTGTAGCTGATTATTTAGAAAACCAACAAAGAAGAACATGGAAAACTAAACTGATAGGTTGGGGAGTTTTTGACAAATTGAGAGAAGGGGGAATACGATTGAAAGCGCCAACGCAATTAACTGCCTTGTATGGAGAAATTGGACGGGTATTCATTATAAGAATATTATATCGCATAAGTAGTAGGGTAGATTTTAAAGGATAAGAGTGGAAAATGTAATACATGTAAATTATATTTCATTATAAATATAATTACTGGCAATGAGTTGCATTTAAAAAGGCTAAACTTTATGTGGGGCAATATCAGATTTAAAATCTAATAAATAGGGTTTCAATAATTTATTATTTCTAACATTTACAAAGTTTAAGAAAGGCTTGTAATGTAGTAGTACTTGGGGATATTTCAAACATAAAATAACTTAATGTTGCAGTAGGTATTAAATTAAAGACGAATTTTGGAGAGTTTCTTCTCACTTCATAACAAAATCTGAGCACTTAACCTAGGCGCATTAAAATATCCACTATTATAGTTAACAATCGGGAGCGTTCTGGACTTAATCACCGAGGATATTTCAGATATGATAGACACTCAGATATTCATTTGATCATGGTAGGTAGCTTTTTTTCATAAAAGAGAATTTATGTATGTATGTAAATATGTTTATAAACTCTTAAATTTGAAAACGACATGAAACCTTTTGTAGAAAAATTTATTTGCAGTTATAATTTGGCCTTCTCCATCACATTCATACGCACATTTAATGCAATATTAATTAAAAATTGGGCGTAAAGTGGGCGCTTCAGTTAAAATAATTAAAGAACTTGAAATAATCATTAAGAAATTAAATTATTCTAGTTCTTTGAATAATAAAATTTCCGTAAAAGTTATTTTTATTTATTATTTACTAGCCATGCTATAAGTTGTTGTGACTCTTCTCTATTTTGTTGAATTTTGATATTATAATTGTCATTGTTAAGAATGATGCAGTTATTCCAAAATATTAATCTTTTTACTTATTATATCATTGATCTCTCTACATATTTGTATTTATATGCTTACAATACGTTGTATTGGCATATTGCAGTGGCTGGCTTATTACCAGAGATAGTCAGAGACTAGTCATCACGCAAAGTCTTCCACGAATATGAGTGTATGTTAAGCTATGTCTAAATTAACCGAATACCATTACTTTGGCCTAGCCAAGATTCAACGACGAAAAATAGTTCGCAACCATATGGATGTAAACGAGTCGTAAAATTCAAAACAGACTGTATATTAACATGACGCAGCAATCTGCGAACGATCTATACTTTTATCCAAATCATGCCTATTTTCCTCGATCTGTTGATCAGTGATCCCCTTCCCCCTTCCCGTAGAGAAGGTATTATATATGTTCATCTAGATAAAAACCTACCAACGTCTTCCGGGGTTAATTTAAGCAAGAAGAACCAAATTTCAAGTAATTTGAACAACGCATACCTCACCAATGAAAAATTTCCCAGGAACACTCTCCGGGCTCCAATGAAGACATCCTGAATTCAAACAAAGTCGGCTGAATGGTTTCGGAGTCTATAAGGTACACACTGACAAACTTTCATTTATATATATACACATGGCAGAAAAAGTCTGCGTTAACTCACTGTGTTAAAGGATTCTACTAAAAAAAGTTATGCATTTCACTAACACTATTTTATTCTCACTTTTATTTGAAGGCAATTATTTGAAATATGTTCGAGCAAAATTTTGTAGAATTTGAGCTGCGTCGTTCGGAATTAACGGGATGGTAGTACCGCTTCTTAAGTAAGTTAAGCAGAAAAAGTGTGCGTACGCTTTAAAAAGCGATGGTTTGTTGTATTGAAAATACAAATTATTTATGTTGAATTTAATTTTAAATGACACACGACAGTAACCGAGATTAGATAGAAGTTAGTGCGTATATAAATATAGGAGAACCTCATTATTTTTTTGACTATGGACCAAAAGCGAAAAGAAATCGAAATTGGCGAAAGGAAAATCTTTATAGGTTTGTGGCAGGATGGTAAAAGTTTTCTGGAAATCGCAAAAGCTGTTGGGAGACAATACATTTCTGTCCAGAGAGTAATAAACAACTTCCAACAAACAAAAACTTATTAGTCTAAACCACGTTCGTCGATATATGGTGCGAAAAATCCTAAAAAGAACCAGATTTCATGGCAGAGTCACACGCAGAAAGCCCTTCTTATCGAACAAGCGGATGGCCTTTGCGAAGGAGTACTTAAACAAGTCTCCAGAGTTTTGGAATAAAGTAATTTTTTTTTAGATGTTTAGTTTTGCATTTTTGGGATAAAATGCCGTAAGATTATTTGGAGGAAAAGCGGAACAGCGTTGGAAAAGCAAAATCTTGTAACCACGGTAAAGCACGGTGGTGGAGGTGCTGTTATGTGGGGTCCTTGGCAAGTTCGGGTGTATAAAAATTTCAATTTATTGAGTTGATCATGAACAAGCAACAAAAGATGATTATCTTAATATTTTGAAAACATATTTAAAAGAAAGTGCAGTAATGCTGGGACTCGTTGAGCAACTTATTTTCCAAGAGGACAACGCCCCGAAGCACACAGCAGAGATTGTTAAGCTTTGGTTGCTGTACAATATTCCTCAACAACTGCATACACCCCCACAATTACTCTCTGATCTTAACCCTAATGAACATTTATGGGATGTACTAGACAGAAAAATTAGGCAGCGTAGTATAACCAGCAAGGAAACGCTTAGGAGCGCGTTTGAAGAGGAATGGGAAGCCCAGAAGTAACAAGCAAACTTGTTGGGTCAAAAAAAAAATCGCCTTCTAGAAGTCATTAAAAGACGTGGATGTCCAACAAGTTATTGACTTAAATATATTTTTTAATTTTTAGCCTTATTCTCGAAGTGAATCTCATTTCAAATTTATATTAATTTCTAGTACTAAAGTTTGTGTACGGTTACTTTTAATTGAACGAAATAAAATAATGTAAAAAATTTAATGAATGATTTATTGTTTTCGATTATTCATAATGCAAACAAAATATACTTAGATGAACGCAAAATTCTCTGCTATCTGTATATATAGATTATTGTTTTTTTCAATGATCCATTTGAAAGTTAGTTAGTTAGTTAACTATTAGGCCTACTAACACGTTGTGATACATATGGTCACCTACGAAATAGACGTATCTCAATCAATGAGTAACCATGACGCGGCTGCCATTGTTACGGTTAGTTCAGCTTGAAAGATGCGGTCGTGGTCAGGAAGTCTCCTCCTCATGCTGATTGCAAGTAGTTATGAAAGTTATGAAAATCAATTTAATCAAAATAATGTGTTTGTGAGGCTGGATCAAATCTGACTTTCAAATGTCAAAAAATATAAAGTATTTTACATTAGTAATATTTTATTTAGATACCCGTGTTTTCAATAATTTTCCCCAGCAATGTATATATTTTTATGGTTTTATTTTTGAATTTTGGTCTATAGCTCTGTTGCTTGACTTACTTTTTGTGATTTCTTAAAAAAATATATATATATATCAGTAAATATCAATGTATTTAAGTAAAAGATCTGAAATTATATATCTATTAGTTTTGTAAACTTTTCTACTCTGACCCTTTCCCATATGTGAACTAATAAGGGAATTAGAAGACACCATAAGCATGGTTATAAGTTTTAAATTTTGACACTTTCTGCTAATTTTGTTCTGTGGTTCTTCATTAAGTGTTTCCCATGAACTAATACTTTATGTAGTTTTAACGTTAAAAATGCTCTACAGCACCAGAAGTATTGAAATTTCCATTATACTTATTTACATTTAAAAACACCTAAGTTCGCCTGGTTTGTAATAGTATAACAACCACTTTTGTTAGACAAACTACTAGTATAGCTTCTGTCATATATAAGTACATATATACATATGTTCTCGTATTATTCTTCACAAGTATTTTTATACCTTGCATGTACATGAAATGGTATATTAACCTTGTTCCACTTGACCCACTGAAATTTATTCCGATCGTATGAGAATGACTAGCTAAATTGATTTAACAATGTCCGTCCGTTCGTCTCTCTGTTTGAGCCCAATCTAGTCCCTCAATTTTTGAAATATTTCAAATTTAGTAGGAAGATGTACCCATACTTCTAAACAATCATTTCTCGGAACCGGCAGGATCGGACAACTATAGCATATATGCCACCGATTTTTCAGATTTGAAATTTTGGGTCATAAATCCGTCAAAAAAGAACCTAAGAACTTGAAAGTTGGTATACTATACGTGCATAATGAATTGCAAGTTTATTCTGAAAATCATCGAAATCAGACGACTATAACATATAACTCCTATGTGCACCTATTTTTTCAGATATGAGGCTTTGGTCAAAACTCAGTCAAAAAAGCTTCTAGGACCGTGAAACTCTACAGACGTAAATACTAACACTGAAAATCATCGAAATCGAACTTTGTAATTTGCAATAAATTTGATATGGCATTGCCGAAGACTGCCGTTCTTTCTTTCTTTATTTCAACATTGCTATTCCGTTTTTTTTTTTTGATTGGTTTATTTTTATTCTTCTAAATCTTTTATGCCAGTGGTGTCCGTATCATAAAATTTAGCAGTCATTCCCTGTGCCCTTTACATCTTTTAGGCAGACTCGATATGCATACAAGAGACATCTCTGATGCTCGGTGGATTCATAAGACTGCTAAACTGTTAGAATATACGACAACAATTGAAGTGTAGAAGTTGAAGTGGAGTCTCAATTTATTAATTGGGTTTTATGTTGTATGAAGTTTATTAGTAAGTAAATATTTATCTCACATATATTATTCAAATCATTCAGCTGATTATTCTAATAAAATCTGAAATTATTAATTCTAAATAATTGTAATGAAAGAAAATAGTATAAAAATGGAGAAAATCGAGAAACCCATTTTTTTCCACTTAAATTGAAAAACTGTTAACATAGTCCTGTAATGAGTATTTTCGTTTCACCGCATGCCCTGTAAATCTTATTAAATAAATTTTTTATTTGAATTTTAATCTATATATACAAAAGAAAGTGAGGTTAGTTACAACGCCTGTAACCGATTTCGATGATGCACAGCAATTCGGATTGATTTCCGGCCAAACAAGAATAATTTGGGAAATGGAGCGAGGACTAATCGAAAAAATCGAAATTTTGGTCGGATTTTCTTCAAATTTTGTACGTATGTAGTTAGCTCCCGAGAAGCGAAAATATTTTATTTTTGGTCCGATTTTTTTTCAAATTTGATACAGGGGTAGTCGTTTACCTAAAATCCTCCGGGTGGTGAATCTGAGACAGTAGATCGGTCCAAAAATCAAATTTATTGTTCAATTTACCCAAATTTCGGTATGTAAGTGGCTTTTTTTGTTAAGTTTAAAATAAGCATTGCCTCTCTCTCCCGCAAAGTGGACTAAGGACCAACTTATTCGAAAAAAATCGTTTTTATATTAGATTTATTTGAGATTCTTTTCTTTCCAGGACCAGATAACTTTCTTTTAAATACTATTTAAAATTATTTTCCTGGTTAAATTTGGTTGAATTTTTAGACGAAGGTGTCGTTATGTCTAAATAAATATATATAGCACTTTTATTCCCCGAGAATGAAACATTATCGATTTGCTTAAAATGATATATTTTTGCATAGATTAACATGTAGAATAATTTATTTCCGAAAAGGCGATCCCAGATCAGCAGTTTGACTAAAATTGGTATAATAACCACGATAATTGAATTACGTAATTTGCTCTTTAAATTCCGTACGGCAAAACAGCCCAGAACTCTGCCGTTGTTCTTGTGCAACGTTTGCTTAATCAGATGGTTTTTTTTTCAATTTTAACTTTTACTTTTCTGAATTTTTGAATCTGTTTCGATTTTTGATACCCCACAAATGAGCTGGCGCACTTATTTTAAATTGTGAAGTATGTTGATTGAGCTCTTTATTATGCTGCCAATCATTAAACTTTTTTTTATTAAAAGAATTAAAAAATTTAAAATTTCGAATAGATGCTATTGATAGATTTCCAATGTCTTACAACGCTGCTGAGGTGTTGCATGAAATAAAAACGTTCAAAGAAAATTATGAACACTGAAAATATGATGCGTTCGCCACCAAACTTCCGCCCAAATGAGACTGCGGCTAGCAAGCAACAGATGTTACATATGAGTGTAAACTCTCGCGTGCGATGGTCGCATGTTATTTTACAACCATAAATTCTTTTTGCTACACATTTCAATCTTAAAGTTTATACACATATGTACATACATATCTACAAGGATTTGTGTGTCCTATCACCTTATAGTTCATTATGCTTAATCAGATATTAACATAACGCTTACGCAAGCCGCTACAGCGTTATACGGAGCATAGGAATAAAAGTGTATTGTAGAAGGAGTAGACTACGTTCATCAATAAATATACCAGGTTCATAATGGTAGTATCGAAAAAAATGGCGTTGAACTAAAGGAGTCGCAAATCTCGACGTCTGGGAGGAGTGTGTATCGAATATGGGCACATTTCATGCGAGTGCTCTTACGTGTAGGGCCAGCAGATCGGTGAATAAAAAGAAGCACGTACAGTATCAAGCTAATTGGATTTATGGTTTTCCTATGTAACGGTATTTTTTTCAGCACTTTGCGTTGCTGAGTTAGAGCCAACGGCTCGGTTTCGAAATCGGCTATAAGTGTACGCTGGAGGGAAATTAACTACAAATATACATAAGCATACGTACAAACATAGGTGATGGAGGCGGTTAGAGGGAAGTGAAAGCGTTACTGTGTAAGGTGGTAAGCAAATAAGTAATAGTTAAACGGGCCGGGCGTTTGTACATGGCTTCGTTGGAGTATAATACCAAAAATCTGTATCAAAAATTCAATTTGCAGCAATGTCTACATGTTGGTGTTTTATTTTGGTTTTTGCTTGTTTCTTCTACTAATTTTCTTGTCCATACCTGAGCGCCGTTGCGAGGCTAACATTCACAATTGAACGATTCACACCTTCCGGTCGTAGTAGTTCACCGATGATGCCCGTCTGTGGCTCATATGCGTACACATAACCTGGCTTATCGAATAACTTACCCAACAAATGATAACTGGATGCATCGGACACATCTGCCAGCTGATTGTTGTTACCCCAATTACCACTAGTCGCACCAACGGCGCCACCATTGCCCGCCACCTCATCATACATCGAGCGACATAGAAAAACTTCCGTATTTCCGCCAATGGCCAGCGTCAGTACACCGTAGAAGGTAATACAAATACTACCCAAACAGATAATCAGTACGGACATCATCAACACAACGCCAGCTTTCACATTCGCTTCGCAGAGGAAGCAACAGTAGGACATGAGACCGAAGAGTAGCACCCAACCGATGACGAGCGCCGCAATCCAACCGGCCGTCCAATAGGAGTTGGACCAACTTTGCAGTTCATCATAGCTGGGTTCGAGTACGGGCCAAACGCCTTGTAGGCGTTCGAGCAGAGCATTAATTGTCGACGTGAGCATTTGCGCGTTGGCCTTGGTGCGATGTCGTATACTCTCCAGTTGCTCGAGGGTATCTGTGGCAGTGGGAAAAACGAAAATTTTGATTGTGAGTTGGTATCATATGTATGTGTGGATGAATGTTCATGGAAGGCTGTGAGACCTTTATGTGTGAAACGTAAAATGGCGTGTAAATGGAACTGCTTACATTCACACGTATAAACGCATGTAGAAATGTATATTCATACATACCTACAAACGTACATGTGGCATATCTAATCAAGCATTTTGGCAGTTGTTTACTGCTTGGTCAGCTTAAATTAAGCAAAAAATTCGCTTGAAGCTGTCAATTAAGTGAGGTTAAATTGAATGTTTTCCTATTTGTAGAAGGCGAGATGCGCAGACGGCATGTAATGCCGTAATTTCATTAAAACCTGAGTTATTTTCACAGAAATCATGTCAGCTCAAATCGAAAGATACATATTTGCTTGAAAATTTATGAAAGTTGACTATGAGAAAGTTAACATACTATATAGTTCCAGTACTTATAGAGATGAGATAAAATACAAGTATATATACGACAGCAAATGTTCTGAAAGCTGTTGATTGAAACTGAAATCAGCTTCATTCGGTTGACCCTTTATCTTTATTTTTTCGGTTTCTTACTTTATCATTCTTTTATCGCAGTCGCGCTTTCGCTCTTCAACTCTCGGTATCGTTTGCAAGATAATCGGTATTTTCTTTCGACCTTGTCGAAAACCAATTGGTTCTCTGGAAGCTCTACGTCTTGAGCTTGAAATGCAGGCCATCAGTTCCATTAGTAGAAAACTGTCTGGCTGTCTGCTGTATTGCAGCTTATCGACGTAACATAATCATGGTCTTTAGAAAGTTTGTCGCGGCCTTCGTCAAAATTGAAAGATCTCATTCGAGGCCATTGTTTTTTTTTGTATTGTTGTAGTTTTTTAGATGGTGGGTCCCAAGTATGTACACGGATTGGTCATCGCCTCTAACACTTGGGTTGCTGTCTGTCTCCAGGGTGGTGTGATGATTACATACTTGTAAGTGCATACCCAGCAGCAGGACAACATCCAGTTACCCCCTTGAAAATATATAGGAATACACTTCCTTTTACATTTGTGGGGTGTTTTTGGCCTTGATGTTTTTTCTTCCAAAAAATGAAGGGACCTAGAATTTATTCTAAGACGACTTCAAACGGCCGATGGATTTTTAAGAAAAGCTTTTGATTTGAACTGGACATTCCCTCCTGAGGGGCGACCGCAATTAGAAAAATTAATTTTCTATAATTTTGGGATGTTGGCCGAACCAGAATTAGAACCCTGGCCTTTCGCAAAAATAAATAATACAAAGGGTTATCAATTTTGCGGCTTCTAAAATAAACGTTAATAAAATGCATTTAAAATAATTTTTGATGAAATTATTATTTTTTTATTACAAAGTTCGAACTTTGGTATTATATGTTAAACACTACATCATTCAAATGCCCGTCTCGTGAATTTTTGCAAACTTCGAAACGTTTGAGGCAATTTCCGACCACTTTTTGACACATATTGAGCAGTATATCAGCCAGAACTTCACAAATGTTGGTTTTCAACTGCTCAAGCGTTAAAGGTTTATGCGCATAAACAAGGTCTTTCGCGTAGTTCCGAAAGAAAAAATTCCAACGGTGTCAAATCGCACGATCTCGATGGCCAATTGGCATCTTACTGGTACCAAATAGTGTCCAAGCCGTATTCTTCAACCGAGCGTACCAGACAGTAAGTTTTTTCTGGGTGTATTGGCCTCCCTTCAATTATTTGAGGATTTTCGGAGAACCAAATGTGACAATTTTGCTATTTACGTATCCACCGAGTAAGAAATGTGCCCCGTCGCTGTAGCAAATTTTCCCTCTGTTTGTTGTTCAAGCAGCCATTCGATGTAACAACGGCGTTGTGAATGGTCAGCTGACTTCAGTTGTTGTGTCAGCTAGAATGTAGGTGTAAGCCCAAGTGCAAAACACGCCATAATGTACCGTGAGAAAGACCCAGCTCTTGAGAACGTCGAGAAATAGACACACTCTGGTGTTCGACTACTTACACAGTCCTTACAATATCTGTAATCGATTAAGTCTCTTCAAATTTCATTAAACTTTTACCAATTATTTGAGTATTTGGACGATTATATGCGCCATAACCTCCTCTTAATGTACGGAACTTTGCCACGTTTGAATCCCTATTCTTGTAGTAGGTTTCAACAACTTTAAACGTTGTGCGGTTGTTAAGCGATCCCTTTTCATAAATGCCTGACTATTAACTAAAACAAAACATGTTTGGTTAGACATTTAAGTTCAACAGATATCAAAATGCAGACTTGCACTTTCGAAACTATTAAATGGATAACCCTTTATATATGGATAACCTTTTATATACAATTGGCTGAAACGTTGAAGCGATTTTCAGGCCAGCTCCACCTTTGTGTTCGGTGTGTGTCCTGAATTTTTTCAGATCTTGATCAAGTCAGAAATACACTTGGAGAGTTGACATTCCTCGACGAGTGGCGAACGCAATTAGAAAGTGAACTTAATTTTTTTATTGGATGTTGGTCGGCCCAGGACTCGAACTCGTGACGTTCCCCATGGTAGTATGTAATATATATTATATTATATATATATCGAAAAAAAACATATACAGTGGTGGAGAAGAATATTGATACATATACCGTCGGATAGGTATTTAATTGTACTACACTATGGAAGACACCGCAGCCTTCTATCACTCTGAGTAATATGAAGAAGACATCCAGGGGAAAACCCCAACTATATTATTAAAATTATAAGCCATCATTTTTCTGAGAAGTGAAGCGCCTAAAACTGTGCTCGTATTATGCTATATTTTGTATTTTATGAATAAGCAAGCATTTTAGGCCAAAAGTAAGGGCAATGAATTAAATGATAAATAAAATAGGGTATGCTCATATTTAAAATGACTTTAAATTCCAGTATTTAAGAAAAACACCAACGTGGTAAACAATTCACTCGTTACTTACAGTTCCGCTCATAAGCTGTGTCGTGTTTAACTTGCTGTGGGAAATTGCTGAAAATTGAACGTGACACACCAACCTCAGATGTCAAATTCTTGACAGTTGCACCAAATTCAATTTCGCCCAAGTAACGCATACGAAAGATTGTTTGGTCCTCTTGCAGCTGACAAATCGCCGGTCAAAAGAAAAGAAAAAGAAAATGAAAAAAAAAACACATACATAAGTATATGAATAGATGAGACAATTCAGAAAAAATACTGTAAAAGAGAAGTTAAAAGACTGTCATAATCTAAAAAGTATAAATAAAATCAAAATAAAAAGCGACAACAGCAGTAATACAGTAAGTGTGAAGAGCAACTGTGAAATGAAAAGTTTTTTTGTAAAATACCAAAAGAGCTACAAGCAAGTCAAATACAGAGCATGAGTTTGAGAAAAAGAAAACAAAAATGATAAAACTAAAACTTGATAACAAATGTACACAAATAAACGTCAAACAACGAAGCTGCTGCTACTGTTCTGGTGCTGTCAAACTACCATTACAAACATTACCCTTATAACAATTTTCAACTACAAACAACAAAACTACAAAACATTCACTCGGCTAACCAACCGTCTTGAGTGCATCAATAATGCCATTCTCTTCGAAACTTCGTATCCGCAGCGTATCGCAAAGCGGCCGGTCACGATATGTACATTGACGTTGCAATACGGACAACTGTATTTGCAGCTCCTCCATGCGTGCGGCGGCTTCTTGTGAAATTTTCAATGCTCGTCCCACGGTCTCCTGCAGCATTAATACACGATATATCAACTCTGCGTTGGCTGTGGAGTAAAGCAAAAATGTAGGAGAATAAAAAAAAAACTTTACTGAGCTGCGCTGTAAAGTGAGGATTTTATACGACGAATGCAAGTACCATGACAACTTTGGAAATTCATAATAAAAACTAATACAAGTGCGAGAAACATGCACTCATACGAACATGTAGCGAGTAGGTCGGTTCGGAAATGAAATAGAAAATAAATAATATAAAATTCTCCAACTATCTAGTCATAACTTGTCCAACATCATAATGTGCTCAATAAAACATCATAACAGATACAGATAAGATTTTAAAATAAATATTTTGTTAGATTATGTTAGTTGTAATACACATTCATACAATGTGTGTGGTCGTGTATTCGTGTACTGGGAGTATCCTTTTTATTATTACAAAACATGTCCAGTTTAAAATCTAATACATAATAGAAGAATATGCCCTCGTGTGCTTGTAAATTTATAATAGTACAAGTGAAACAGATTTCCTCGTAGTTGACAAATGCATGGCCGGTGAAAGGGATGTGCGTTGAGCTAGTATTAAAAAACCGGTTACCCATAATTTGTTTGTGGGAATTCATGTATAGATAGCACATGCTTTCGTTGCAATTTTGATGACGACCACTGCAAACGTCTTAAGGACTACGGCTTGAAAGTAATCATCTGGATTGTCTGATCCCTTTATTGGGAAGGTACAGCAGACCATCTTGTTGATATGTTGTCAAAAAGCAACGCTGACATCAATGAAATCTTGGAAATGCGATATTACCTGAGGTTAGATTGGAACATTAGTGGGACCAACATACTTTCAATATTCCATAAAGATTTGATTTACAAAAAAAAATTAAATCGTTCAAAAAAAGGTTCGATTAGTCGAGAAAATTAAAAAAATACGATAACGATGCTTCGAAACAGGTCTATGACATCGTGACATGTGATGAATAGTGGATTCATGCGTATGAGCGAGTAAGTAAACATTAGCCGACCGTATTGAAGTTTCAAGATTAGCCGAAAATGTTGTTCGTGCTCAAAGCACTTCCAAGGAAATGGTTCCCGCTTTTTTTTAAGGAAAAATTGGGCATGTCGCAACCGTACCACTAGAACAACGCAGAGCTAAATTCTGGGTGGTATACGACCATTTATTGGCCAGTTGTCTTTCAAGAAATTAGGAAAACCAACCGCCCAAGAAAGATCACTCTTCACCACGGCAATGCGAGCTCTCATACCGAAGCCTCAGTAAAGTTTTACTACAGAGAAACAGATGAATTTTGATGACGACCACTGCAAACGTCTTAAGGACTATGTTTTCTCTGATTTGTCTGATCCCTTTATTGGAAAAATACCGCTGGTCAGCTGGTTGATATGCTGACATCACTGAAATCATGGAAATACGTTGGAAAGGATAAGTGCTGAAGGTAATAAATATATATATATATATATATATATTTGGCGCTTTGTAACCGCTGAAGCGATTTGCGACCGAGCTGCTCCTCCAATTTGTGGTTTTGCGTCTTGATGTTTTTACCAACAAATGAAGGGACCTACAGTTTATTCTAAGCCGCCTCCGAACGACTGATGGATTTTTATGAGGAGCTTTATTTCGTGCCATAATTACACTCGTAGGGTTTGACATTCCCTGCCGAGAGCGACCGCAATTAGAAAAATTTATTTTCTATAATTTTTGATGTTGCTCGAACCTGGGCTCGAACCCAGGCCTTCTGAATTGCAGTACGCAATGCTAACCACTCGGCTATCGCGACCGCCAATGCTTGTAGATATTATTATACGGGGGGTCGCCCTTCAGACAACTACATATAACTAACTATATCTCAAAGATTGAATTTTTGAATGTTATGCATATACAGAACTTTTTGACTTACTATTAAAATATTCATCTCGGCCAAAAAATGGAATTGAATCGTGAAAATTCGTGCAATTATTTTTTAAAACTTTCGACGAGGATTAACTTAGCAACAGTGCATCAATGAATTTAATTAAATTTTTGGCGATGAAACTCCATCAAGGACCTGTCTTAACCGATGGTATCTTGAATTAAATCGAGGTCGTACATCACTCCAAGACGAATTTCGTGAAGTTCGTCCAAAACTAGTTGTTGTTCCGGAATCTATTGATGCTGTGCGCAAACTGATATTGCAAGATCGTCATGTGACCTATCGTGAGAACAGTAAACTAGAACAACATAGAACAGTAAACACAACCATTTGTCTGCCAGATGTTCTTCGAGTAAAACAGGAAAACTAACCGCCGAAAACGGATCATTTTTCACCACGACAATCTTAGCCCTCACACATCGACTGAATCAACTGCATTTTTGCGCACTAAATATCGATTTGATGAGCCATCTACCGTATAGTTCTGATTTGGCACCGAATAGCTTCACTTTATTCCCGTACGTAAAAAATAAACTGAGAGATCAACGTTTTTCGACACCTGAAGGGGCGGTTGATGCGCTCAGAACGCACATGTTGCAGATACCTCAATCAGAGTAGCGAAAGTGCTTCGGCATTTGGTTCAAACGCATGCTAGAGGGTATTAAGATCTATAAATGCAGAATATTTTAAAAATCAATAAAGTGCTTTCCGATGCATAATTTTTCGATTTTTTTCTCCAATCTCGAAATATTAAAGAGCCCAAATTTGATATTGGAATTTTGGTGGGAAAAAACTTCCATCTCTGAGTACTTTTGTTCTCAACGATGAACAAACTTATACCTACAAAGCGAGGTTCTTTCACCAATTGTACCCATGCTCCAATGGAACAGAAAGACGACACGATAAAGAATTTTTTCACGAGTTCTACCCCCGCCACGATATCAAAATCGTACAAAACAATTTTAATGCCAGTTTGGGCAGGACGGTACAGCGTTTGGAACATAGAGTCTCTCCGATGACACCTCCCTAAACACTGAGGCTGAGGCTTGTCAAAAGCTCGGTATAAGGGAATTATGGAATGCCATTTCATACGGCCTACATTCGCTGACCACAAACAAATTTGTTTGTGACAATATCAATGATAAGTGCCTGTTGACAGGGACGCGCGTGAAATATATAAAAAAGTTGAAGAGAGAAGCACAAATTTGAAGATAGAAAAATTATGACGTCGAAATGCGTAAGTACGAAGATCCCTTGAGCACAAAAAGTAAATGTTCGATAATTTTTCCTGTGGAAATGTGAAGGGTAATCTCGTAATGAAGAATATGGGATTTTTGCAGGGACACTTCTTTACTATGTTAATGAAATCGCTGTGGATGGCGACGAAGTGCTTTAATTTGGTTTTTGCCAAATACGACGCAGCTAAAGCATGCCCGACAATTGAACCTTTGTGCCATCCATGGTAGGTGGAACTCACAATTTACCATACCTTTGGTAGGATTATAAGTCTCATTGTCGGAAACAGAGGAAGAGTATTATCTCCACTCGGTTAGAAAGATCAGATGGAGCCGCACCTGGCTAATCAGTTTCTCACGGCTGTGTAGACTAATGTTAAGCAATAATATAAAAAGTTAAGATTTGGAAGGACTTTTTTGAGCCCCTTTAGCCAAATATTAGTAAAAATTCAATAATTAATTGAAAAAATTAAAACCTATAATCCATAAGATCATATAACAATTCAGTCGTGAAGCGAATGGGTATACCAGAGAACTAAACCAAGAACGTTAACAACATCCGATAAGTTGAAACTAATAGTTTTAGCAGGAAAAGTGACGCGGAAGATTTGTAGAGTTCCCTGCTTCTGCTCTAGATAAATAAGCTTTACGATATATACGACAACATGGTTATAGACTAGCAGCTTGATAACCTTGCTTAGGATCAGGCAAAGTCGAAGTTGAACGCAGGATATATGTTGAATATTTGGTAGGAGTAGGAGTAGGAGATGAGCCTGCTACTGTATCCAGACCTTAACTATACCAGCATTACGCAAGTCTGAGGGATAGTTCGAGCTATTTATCTACTGTGGTTGTGGGGTGGAATTCCAATCACTCTATTGATGAGAAGGGCGTTAAGCACCGTTTGAATTTCGACGTTATCGACATTTACATCCGATAAACCCGGTATTATTTCATTCAGCAGGTGAAGAGGATCGCCATAGATTTCGCTGGTTGTAGTTATATATAATATAATGAGAAGAAGTGCGAAAGGTCGGAGAGATAACAGTTTGAACAAAGGTTATAAATATCGGAACGAATTTCCGTCATCCCTTCGTTCTCGAGTTCGAGAACGAAACCAAACACTGAAGATGGCGGTTTGCCGAAACCGGTGTGTTACTAAACCAAATTTGACAAGGGATGACGGAAATTCGTTCCGATATAAATCTAGTATCCACCCTGTCGGAAAAACACAAAACCAAATCAACTCGGTTATAAATATCCTGGTTCTGCACTCTGGTGGTGAAGAGAGCTTCTAAATACAATAAGTAACCACTAGCGGGGAGAAGACACCACCTATAACAAGAAAAGATTAGAGCACTACTCATTTCTGGCAGAGGGTTTTATACATTTAGAAAAAAGAAGATAACAGGAATCTTCTTTCAGAATACAAAAAATGATATAACTCGAGTTCACCTCAATTAGGTTTGAGCTTTTTTTTCTTCCATCCGCTTCTAAGCTCTAGCTAACTTTAAAGGACACTTAGTTCGATTGACGTAGAACCTAATTTAAATACATTCCTACTTGCAAATATTTAAATGAAAAACGAGATTATTAAATTTCTGCTTCCTCAATTTCGCAATATTCCTTTTACACATAGTAAAATATTACTTGACCTCGACGCCTGCTGCGGCGAACATATGCTAACTGAGCATTTCGTAAATTCTTATATCGGAAGTAATACATTCATGGATCAGCTTATCCTTTCCTGTCTTTCTATTCGGAAGTAGAGTAGTACATATCTGTCAGATACGGTCTGAATGCTTAACTAAGCTTACTTTGATTTTAATGAGTATATATATAAATCATAAAATCATAAATAATAAAAATTTCTTTGCATCATCGAACCGATTACTCTTAAAACATACTGCATCAAATATTATCTGCTCGACATGCTCACTGACTGTTTGTGCATAAGCTTTTGAGATATAATTTTCCAACAATTTCACCTTACCCAAGCTGATGGTCGCCAATGAATCATATGCCAGCTCAATGCCAGTGTGTGCTGAAATTTCCGCTTGAATTGGCTCCCCAAGGAGAACATCGACGTCTGAACAGTAGATGTAGAAAGCATGCATATGCATACATACGTACATATATAATTCAACAGTGCAGGAATGTCCATTATGTCCAAGCCAGTCCATTGGTGTAGACAGATAGTGGGTTTGGTTAGACGAATGGCCGCCAGCAGCATAACGGACGAAAATCAAATAAATAATATGAGTGAATAGAAAGGCACTGAGTTACAACAACAACGAAAAAATGTAAGGACACATGGAGACAGAATGGCATGGGTAAAATATGAATTATAACTTTGAATGCAAAAAATGGAAAGAAAAAATTATTTACGACTACATGCATATATGTGTGTGTGTGTGCGTATGTACTTGTAGGCATACGACCGACCGACATACATTTTACAAGTGAACACGCATACTGACCTTCCAAATCTTTGACAACTTTTTCGACAGCTACATGAAAACCGTTATCCAACTTATGCTTGATTTGTAGATGTGTGTCTTTGAGAAATACCTCCATGTCGTGCACAGTTGATTTGACCATTTCGGGCGTCATCTCAACATTCGCAGCCAGACGGCTATTCGCATAAAATATGCAGAAATCGCTCAACCTGAAAGGAAGAAAAAAGAAAAATAGAAAATTAAAAAAGAACAACAAATAAAAAAAAGGAAAAAAATTAGACAAACACAAGCAGAAAATTGGTATATTTTTCAACATTCAAAGCAATTTGACATTTGCCTTTGACATTTGCATACTCACGCCAAGAGAAAAAATGTTATCCAGAGTGTCACCACAGACGCACTCCGTCGACAATTCAATGCCTGTTGTAACGAATCGTCGTGTATGTTGACAGGCGCATTGCGTATGAATTCCGCTTCGTCCTGATCGACGCGACGTCCACAACACCAAGCGCAGGTGGAGATGAGCGGTACTAGAGCCAAAATGGCAAAGACGCTCATAATGGCTATGAAGCCGGACTCGATTTTGATCGCCTACACAGAGAGAAGAAGTGAAAAATGAGCAGTAAATTATATGAAAGAGCATGAGGTTAGCTTTTCATTGAGCTAGTCAATATTTAATATATTTATATTGAATTTGCTGTTATACATACTTACATCCTTTGTGAAATCGATTAATGTGAGATTTGAATGCAAGAACTCACGCACCAAATCTGTAAAAAGAAAAATATTTTCATTAAAAAAGTAAATAAACTTATATTATTATGTATATGTTTTTTTTCAATTATTGCTGAAGCTATTCGACTGAGAAATTCATCATTGGTAATCTGTAAGTCTCATGATTTTAACCCTACTACATTACATGGAAAATCATATGATTTTAATTTAAATGTTTCGCTTTAATATATGATTTGACAAGATAAAATATATAATTTTGACATCACACTGAATCACATCACATGGGAACCCGACATAATGCGACATGTCACATTACGTTGAAAAGCATCACATCACTTAACAATAAATCACATCTGATCACGACACATTTTGTCAAATTATATAAAAATCAAATCACATTACAACATTTCATCATGCAGACACTGTATCACATCGTATCACGTACTTTACACAACAACACAACAAATCACACTAAAATCTCATCGACATTACATCACACAATAGCATATTACCTCACATCATATCACACCGAATGACTCTAAATCTAATCAAATCGCAACACATCACATTACAGTACATTGTATTACATCACACTGAAACATATGATATCACAACACATCATCATATCACATCACATCATATCACATCGCATCACAATATATCACATCGCGTCACATCGAATCACAACATACCCATAAAAACATATCACATTACGTCATAACGCATCACTACACAACATATCACATGCATCACATCACTTACAATACAATATATCTCCACACAGCATATCACATCGCATTACATCACAATCACATCTAATCGTTTCACATCAAATCACAGCACATCAAAATATAACATATCACATTACATCTCAACGCATCACAATACAATATATCACACGCACCACATCACTTACAATAAACATGCCACCACCTATCACATCACATAACAACTTCAATCACATGACATCACATTACATAATATTAAATCCCTTAAATGGCATCACATCACATCCATCACATCCGATCACGCCACATAAAACTAAATCACATTGCATCCATTGAAATCACAGCATCATTGTGTTAAAGGGTATAACATCATATGATTTCACGGAAACTGGTTGAAATCGTATGACATAATATCTTTTTGTAAATTGTACATCCTATGATGCGTAATTTTAATTTCAACATTGAATATTCAATTGAATGATTCAATACCTCTCCAAATATTTTATAATTCGAATTATAAGTTTAATTTCAATTATATTACAAAATTGACAAAAATATATTTCAATAGAGCATAATATTTATAATTTCACTTAAATCACTCACTCACAAATGGACACCACATGATATCTGATAATTAGTTCTCATTACATTTATTATTTTTTATTGCTTCTCCGCTTTGGTGTACAGTTTGTTGTTGAAGAAATTGTTATGATCTAAGAGGAACATTTAATTACTACAATGAGGGAATGCATGATGCATCTTGGGTTGATGGTGGAATGGTCGGTGGATGATTCCAACGATTACTCATACGAAATGGACAAGGACGAGCGCAATTCATGCAACTTTACTAATCATTCCGGAAAAGTTCCCCCAGACATCACAATTACACTGCCCGAGAGTAAGAGTCGCTGCCAGTTATGGCAGTCTCAGTGTTCATCAAGAAAATAATTTTATATATGAATTCAAAACAATTTTTATTTAAAATAAAAGTTCTGCCAAAGTTTTCAGTGAGCAGACTTGAGAGTTATATATTATAACACCGACTGCTGCAATAGCACTCGGTTCCAGAAACTAAAACTGGGATACACCGAATCGGAAACAACACTGAAGTAAGTAGACTAGGTATCGCCTGCGGTATCTAAACGTCTTCTATCTTTAGATATTGTTTCGATAGCCGAACTTCAGATTTTGGTAGATGAGAATGCTAGGTGATGAGAGAGATGTACTTAAAAAATTATGCTTAAAAATATTAGGTGAAACGCTTTTATCATTAAGAATGGCATCGATATGAGCCTCATTAAAGAACACTGAGTCAATGAAGGCATTAGAAATGAAAATGGTTGGAATAAAAAAATCTGAGCGGAATTTCTGACTAGTGTCCCACTACATGGTCGACAAAGAGTAGTCTTTTGGGTTTGAACTTTATTTTAACCCTGAAACGACTTACAAACGAGCAACGTTTATAAATGATTGAATTTTATCATTAAATTTAATGTTCGGTTAAGAAAGTGTATCATTCACTTCTGGTCGGTTTGGTTGACCATTTGGGAAACTTTTTAAAATGCAATTGGTGCAAGTACTGAAACCGCAGCGGTGGTAGGGCGTTGACAAAGTTGGATAAAGATCCGCTTTTTTATCGAAAAATTGTGTTCAGCCGTAAGTTTTCAAAGACGATGAAGGCCGGAAGATTATGTGAATAACGAGCCCTACCATGCGATGGCTACAAACTTTATTTTTTTTGGTCCAAAATGGAAGAGCTGTACTTGGCTGACATGTGGTTTCAACAAAATGGTGTCACATGCAACACAGCACATTCAATTCAAAAGCGAGTTTAGCGACTAGTGTTTGGGCCGGTCAATTGACTGCCTAGTTTGTGTGATTGAACGCATGTGGACTATATTTTGTAGGTCTATGTTAAGGCTCATGTCAGTAGCGAGAAGCTCGCAGCGATTGAATTACCGGAAGCCAATATTGAAAAATTTATGAGTGGGATAGCCTAGGGGAGTATGCCAAAATTGAACTCGGCGTATGGGTCATTGCAGCACAGCGACTAAGATTTAGATTAAATAACCTTTGGCGGTCGAAATAACCGAGTGTTTATCATTGCGTACTACAATTCGAAAGGCCGGGTTTCTAGTCCAGGTACGAGCAACATCCAAAAATTTTCTTGACTGGTAGTGTCAAGCCCTTCTAGTGTATTTCTGACATAAGATAAAGGCTCCTCATAAAAACCTATCGGTCGTTCGGAGGCGACTTAGAACAAACTGTAGGTCTCTTCCTTTTGTTGGTAAAAATATCAAGGCGTAAAACCACAAATTGGAGGAGAGTTCTGCCGAAAATCGCTTCAGCGGTTACAAAGCGCCAAATATATATAACGAGTGATCCATTTCGTGGTTCCCTCTTTTTTTAAAGAAAAAAACACAAAAAATTTATATTTAATGGGAAATGTTTATTATCATTCGAAAGAACATTCCTTGGCATTAGTTTTTTGAAGATTATCTCTTTCAAATATTGGCCGCGGCTACGTCTCAGATGGTCTATCCGTTGACACCAAATTTTCGATGACTCGTTCGAGCATTTCGAGTGATAACTGGCGAATGACACGCGCGATGTTTTGCTTTAATTTTGGTGGCCAGTCGACCGGCCCAAAACGTGAAATTATCTGCTCACCGAAGTGTTCTCTTAATAAATTTATTGATTGATGCAATGTGTGGGAAGTGGCGCCGTCTTATTGAAGCTTCAATTTCAGGCAACAAATAGTCGGTTATCATGGCGCGATAACGTACGCAATTGATGTTACGTTCTCACCGGCAAAATTTTTGAAGAAATGTGGAACGATGTTTTCACCGGCCCACAAACACACAACACCGTTGTTTTTTCTGAGTGAAATCGTTCCAAATGCGGCAATTTTTCTTGTTTACAAAAAAAAAATTGGCTCAAAAACGTCGGATCTTCTTGAAACTTATCAAGAGCACAGAGAGTGAAACGATATCGCTTGGGAAGATCGAGCGGCTTCAGTTCTTACACAAACTGTATTTTGTACGCTTTCAATTTAAGATCTTGACGTAAAATGCGCCAAGTCGTTCTATACGTCAGTCCGAGTTGCAGTGAACGGCGCCGAATCGACTCTCCACGGTCTTCGTGTACACTCTCAGCTATGGCCGCTATATTTTCTTCACTGCGTGCTGGACGTGGTCTATTCGGTCGAAAATTATCCAATAATGAATGCTGGGTCTCAAGATGGGTGATGGTAATGCGAATAGTACGCTCAGTAGGCCGATTATGTTGACCATAAGTGGAGTGAAGCGCGCGAAACACATTCTTTACAGAAAATGGATTTTCGTAATAAAGTTGAATGATTTGTAAACGTTGTTTAGGCGTAAGTCTTTCCATAATGAAGGCCAAGCAATACTGAACAAAAATAACATGACAGCTTGACACGACTCACGCGTGATCTGTAAAAAAAAGGCTGCTGAAAAAAGTGCCTCTACCATTTAAATATAATCTTTAGATAATATCTTCACATATGAAGCTGTATCGATTGAAATAAAGATTTCAGAAATTTTTTCTATATTTTACGTTTTCATCTTGATAATAAAATCCAAAGGCTCTTAAAAATCACATTTCATAGTTAAAGATAACGTAGCTTGGTATAAATCAACCAACCTATTTCATACTCCAGTGCCAAAAGCCGTTACTGGAAGGAAGCGTAAAATGTTCTATTTGGCAGCCAGTGAATATGGATCTGTACAAAAGTGGAGCAGAGTTTAGCCCATGTGGAGTTTAGCCATGTGCGGCTCAAATTGCATTAATTTTGTACAGATAACAGTGGTAATAAAAAAATATCAGCTTGATATCTGCCATCCGACATTTGTCTACGCATACAAATTTATCCATGACTATTTTTGGGGTACATGTTGCATGTGAATATATCATGTATGCCGCCCATGCCGCATAAAGCAATAAATAGTTTGGTCAATAGTCTATAATTTGGTAATAAAATGCCGTGAACGTACATTTATTGTAAATTTATTGTCTATCTAGTGGAAATGTGTGTGAGTAAATGCATGTAAATAAGTGTCAGTGCAAATCGAAACGAAAATACAAACGAAACAATGTTACGCACAAGTGGATGTATATGTACGTATGTGGATGTATGTACGTATGTATGAGCAAATATTTTACCATCACCTTTGTATATTATTTGGGTTTGCGTGTTGAAAATTCAACAGCTCATTTTCACACTTTTATCCACACACACCTCCTCACTTCGCTGGCATCATAACACCCATTGGTAATATATGTACCTTTAGCTATCTAAGGTATGTATTTTTGTGTGTGTGTGTGTGTGTACATATGTAATCTTTAGCCAGCATGTGCGGTGGTCGCGCTTGAGTGCACTTAACCGGCGTCACTAAATTTTGAAATTAGACACGACTGTGCCGTTAAAATGTCCAATCGACTGTCCAGGATAATATATTTTAGATGCGACTTAATTCACTTTATACACATATGTACATATACAAATATATGCATATGTTACCTGCAGGGAAAAATACTAGTTCTTAACTGGAATCCAACTAGTTTGCATTTTTGCTCTAACTCATCTTCCATATATTTCACCTTCCATATATCTCCCGTGTATGCTACTGGTATTTTTAACACGGCGAAGTCGCCGATAATCGCTTAAGCGTTTACAATGCGCCAATTATTTATATACAGCATTTAAAATAATTTTTTTCATGAAATTCCTTTTTTATTATACATTTTGAGCCTTGGCATAATATGTCAAACACTACATCATTCAAATGATCGCCGCGTTTGACGTAATTTTCGATCACATTTTGGCACATATATTTGGCGGTATTTCAGCCACTACTTGGCGAACGTTGGGTTTAAAGTGCTCAAGTGTAAAAACTTTATCCGTATAAGCACAGTCTTTCCGTAGCTCCACAAAAAAGTCTAACGGTGTCAAATCGCACGATCTCGGTGGCCAATTGACATTGCCAAGACGAGAGATTACGAGGCCGGGAAATTTCTCTCGCAAGGAAGCCATATTCGCCCGTGTTGTGTGGCATGTGGCACAATCTTGGTGGAGCCACATATTGTCCAAGCCGCATTTTTTAATTGCAAGCCAAAAAAAAGTCGCAGTAACAGTTTCGTCGTTATCGTTTTTAAAGAAGTACGGTCCAATCACACCCCGGAACAAAGAGCGCACCAGACAGTAAGTTTTTGGGTGCTATGACTTCTCTTCAATTATCTGAGAATTCTCGGAGCTCCACTTTCGACAATTTTATTTACTTACGTATATACAGAGTGAGAAATGTGCCTCGTCGCAGAGGAAAATTTTGGCGGAAAAATCGCGGCTAACTGCTTGGTATTCAAGCACCCAATCGACATAACTGTGGCGTTGTGAGTGATCAGCTGGCTTGTGTGAGCTGTACTTTATATGGATTTGGGTGTAATTCCAAGTGCAAAATACGCCATAATGTGAGGTAAGAATGTCCCAGATCTTAGGAACTTCGAAATAGACACATTCGGGTCCTCGGCTACACGTTCGTTTACATCAGCGATATTTGAGGTGGAGCGAGCAAAACGATGATGCACAGGCTTTCATAAACGTCTGACTTTTAACTAAAAAAAACATATTTGGTTTGATAGTTAAGTTTGCTGTTTCGAAACTACTAAATGAATAACCCTTTATATATACTTATGTCCTACGAACTGTCATACACATTTTGAATTTCTAATTCACTAAAAAAAAAAAAATTTAAATTAAAATGATTTTGCCTGCAGCGAGGCTTGAACCGAGAACTTCTCGCAATACAGTAAAAACCTTTAATTAACTTTAATCCTTCGAACATAGTTATGATGTACTGAGTACTGAGCAACGCCTAACTGCGTTAATGTGGCTTTATATGTTGACATAAGGAGTACTGAATGGGTGATTTAAAGGCATATTGTCTGATAATTGAGAAACTAAATATGTATGGCTGGTTGATATTTTTGTAATGGCGCTTAATTGAAAGAATTTTAAATTTATGGTTTAAACTGGTTGTGAAATCACTCTCTTAGATACTTTTTTGATGTGTTTTTTTTTTTTAGCCAAAACCTCATATATGAACACATCGATTGTGTGGGAGCTATATAATATATTCTTCCGAATTAGATATGAATGAAAAAATACTTCTTAGTAACAAAATTGCTTAATATATCTCAAAAATTCTGAGACTAGTTTGCGTAAAAACAGACTGAAAAGTGCACATGGATAAATCAACTCAGCTCGTCATCTATGATTAAATCTAAGATCCGAAACATTCTCAATAGACTCTCGGAAGGAACTAACATGAGCTCTGCACAAGATTCAGGTATACCTCTACCCTCACCAAAATATAGGCTAAGACTGGAATTCACTAAAAAGGACAATAATAGATAGATATATGAAAGGTAGGAGTTTAGCAAACTAAGCTAAGTCAAGTACTACCCTGGCCAGGGTTTTTCAAAGTAAAAAAGAGCCCTCTAGTTTCATAATTTCCTATTTTCGAAAATAGTACGAGTCCATTTCGAGTAAGATGCTGCCAGAATTTCAATAGATCTTTTAAAAATGCCTAAGTCATAACAATATTTAATATTTTTTGAAATGTAGAATATTTGAAACAAATTCGCAAATCTCAATATTCGGCTGAAAGAAAGCTATTTGTTCATGTTTTTTATTTTTGAATTGATATAATAATATAATACGAGTATAATTACAAAGTCTCGTTGGAAATCTTTCAAAATTTAGCAGGCTAAGCCAGATGTGTGTGTAAAATTTGACCGAGTGGTTAGCAGTGCGTGAAACCTTGCGAAGGGTCATAGGAACGTATCTTGGTAAGATAAACATCCAAAATTTTAGAGAAACATTTTTAATTGCAGTCACCCTTTTGAAGGAAATGTTTCGGAGTGTATTCCATTAATGAAATAAAATGTTAGAAAAAATATTTAACCACCGAAAGAGCTTAAAAGCAAAAAATAATAAATAATTTTACTATATAATAACTAACTAATTAAATTAATGAAACTATTCTTGAGTAATTTTGTGTTGGCGTGTCCACGTCACCTACACGTATGACTCTTTCTGTAATTTATTAATCTTGTTGTCTGTGGAAAAAAAACTCAGGTGTAGGTTCCATTAGTTTAATAACATAGTTATTAAGGTAAAATTATTTTGTTTTTTAATTCTTTCGAAAATAAAATTAAAAAAAGTCAATTTTTTTAATTTTTTGTGATTCTAATCTATTAATTACTACACACTTCGAGCTCACTTTTTTATAACATACAATCCGCAATTAAATTGCATCAAGGAACAACAAATCAGACCTATTTCCACCCTTACTGGAAGAACTTTTTCTTAAATTTTATCTGGGACCAAACTTCTAAGTATACCCTACATAATAAAGTAAAAAATTTATTTAATTAATTTTGAAGATATATACGGGATCTTGCGTTGAAATCAATGAACTATCTGTTCGCTTCTTCACTCGTGGATATTACTTTTGTTTAAAAAGAATTATGAAAATCTAAAGCAACCTAAAAGTAAAGCGTGTTTTTTATAGAAGTATAGAACTTTAAGTTGGCATTACTTTTCAAGATGGCGACCGATTTAACAGCTGTCAAGTGATTTATTCTCAGTTTGGTTTGGCAATTCATCATGAATAGACTCACGCCTGAACAACGCTTGCAAATAGTGCAATTTTATTTCGAAAATAATGGTTCTGTGCGGAAAACGTATCGCGCACTACGTCCATTTTATCGTCGACAAAATCGTCCGTCAGAGCAGTTAATTCGATTAACCATGGAACGTTTTGCACCACGTTTACTCTTATTGATAACTCGCATCCCCAGAGACGCCGTACGGTGCGTACAGAAGAAGCTATTGCTGCTGTAGAGCGTAGCATTGAGGAAGACCCGAATGAGTCCATCCGCCATCGAGCACAGGAATTGGATCTGTGTCCATCCACTTTATGGAAGATTTTGCGGAAGGATCTTGGTTTGCGTGCTTACCAAATCCAACTCGTGCAAGAATTGAAGCCAAACGATCATCAAGTAAGGCGTAGATTCGTCGAATGGGCCCAAAACGAGATTACCGTTGTTCCCGATTTTCATAAGCGAATTTTGTTTAGCGATGAAGCGCACTTCTGGTTGAATGGCTACGTCAACAAACAAAACTGCCGCATTTGGAGTGAAGGTAATCCTCAAGTGTATGTTGAAACACCGTTAACAACATCATCCAGAAAAACTGACTGTTTGGTGCGCTTTATGGGCTGGTGGAATCATTGGACCGTACTTTTTCAAAAACGATGGTGGCCAGAACGTTACAGTCAATGGTGATCGGTATAGAGCCATGATTACTAACTTTTTCATTCCTGAATTGAATAACCATGATGTCCAGGAGATGTGGTTTCAACAAGACGGCGCAACATGTCACACAGCTCGTGCCACAATAGATTTATGGAAAGACACGTTTGGTGAACGCCTAATTTCACGTTTTCGACCTGTGAATTGGCCTCCAAGATCTTGTGATTTAACACCGCTAGACTACTTTCTGTGGGGCTATGTAAAGTCATTGGTCTATGCGGATAAGCCACAAACGCTTGACCATTTGGAAGACAACATTCGCCGTGTTATTGCCGATATACGGCCACAAATGTTGGAAAAAGTCATCGAAAATTGGATGTCCAGATTGGACTACATCCGCGCCAGCCGTGGCGGTCATATGCCAGAAATCACATTTAAAATGTAATGCCGTCGTTGTTTTATTGCAACTTAAAGTTCTATACCTCTATAAAAAACACCCTTTAGTTTGTTTTTGGCAAAAGAAGAGGTTAGTCACGCTTTTGTGTGCTCTTCGATTTTTGATTTTTTGAAATAAAGAATACATTTTATATTAAATTTTGGGTTAAAAATGGAGTAAAGTGCTTCAAGGCAATTGAAATGTTGATTGTGGCATTCTGTGAGTCCACTTTGTTTAAAAAAAGTGTTTATAAGTGGTACAAGCACTTTACAGAAGGCCGAAAAGATGTTAATGATGATTAAGGTCCACGACAAAAATTTTCTTGAAAATCGTCTAATCCCTATTAGGGAAGTTGCAGAGGATGTTGGCATATCAATCGGCTCATGCCATTAAATTTTCTCGAATGTTCTGGGCATGAAACGTGTGGCAGCGAATTTTATTCCGAAATTGCTAAATTTTGAGCAAGAGCAATGTCGCATTAGTATCGCTCGGGAGTTGTTGAATGACGTCAACAACGACCTAGGTTTGCTTAGACGGGTCATAACTGGTGACGAATCGTTGGTATATGGTTATCACGTCGAAACCAAAGTCCAATCATCCCAATGGAAGCTGCCAGAATAGCCAAGACCGAAAAAAGCAGGCCAAATTCGAACAAATGTGATGTTTTGCTCACTGATTACAATGGTGTGGTGCATCAGTAGTTCCTGCCAGTACAGTTAATAAGGAATACTACAAGGAAGTAATGCAGCATTTGCGTGAAGCAATACGGCTCAAGCGATCGGAATTGTGGAAAAACAAATCGTGGATTCTGCATCACGATAATGCACCGGCTCACACATCAAAACTAATTCGTGATCTTTTGGCCAAAAACTAAACCGTAATCATGCCTCAAACACCGTATAAACCAGATTTGGCTTCGTGCGAGTTTTTTCCTATTCCCAAAACTAAAGAAACGAAAGGAATGAGTTTTGCCACAATTTATGAGATCAAGTCAGAATCGAAGCAAAAGAGCTGATGGCCATACCGAAAAGCGCAATTCAGAAGTGCTTCGAGGATTGGAAAAAGCGTTGGAACAAGTGTATTATATCCGAGGGGAATACTTTTAAGGGGCAAAATAGATATTGATGAATAAACAAGTAATTTAAAAAATATAATAATAATATTGACTTTTTCTTTTGAACACACCTCGTATATATTTCTCATTTTTAAATACAGATTGTAGAGAAAAATAAAAATATATTATTTTTTAAACTCTTGCTCACTTACATTCTCAATGAGTGCATAACTTCCTGCATTCTCATATCTCACACGTTAACTCGCATTTTCTCACCATTTCCATCATCATTCATTTCCTTTATACATGCATATATATATAGTTAAATAATACAAGCAAAATGCTTACAAACTTACCGAGTGGTAGTTCCGCTGGCGTGATAAGCGATAAAAATTCACTGACATAGGTAAAGGCGACCGGACCCGGTGTGATATCCATACCCGGTATGCTGTATGTAAAGTATGTTGATGTTGCTGGTGTTGTCGTTACGGCTGGCAGTGTTATGTTACCATGTATGTTATTGTTAAAATTATGGATATCCATATTTCCTGTCAGACTGCTTCGGCAGTAAAGCGTATATGTGTGTAAGTACGAAGATGTGTGTGTGTGTGCAACAACACTTTCGATAAAGCGTGTAGTGTTGAAGATTTGCTGTAGTGCACAATACCGTTAAGTTCTTGTGCAACGCTTTCCGTTGTAGACTTTGGCGCACAAGCTTGACCAAATTGTTCAATTTTTTTCACTTTTATTTTATTTTATTTTATTCACGCTTTGTTATTGTTATAACTTCAGCAGGTAGTAGAAACAATGTATATATGTATATATGATTTGACACCGTTATTAATATATTTTGTGATTTTATTCTTAGTTTAATTTTTTTCAGTTCCGTTTTTATGCTTTCCATAGATTGGCTTCCTCTTTATACATATGCATATATTCTCCTATATATGTTTATGAATTTATTTGTATGCGTGTTAAGTGCAATACTGGCATCTATGTGTGTGTACATATGTACTTGTACATAGCTATTTGTCGTTCAAGTGCTCATATGAAGTTCCGTGTGAAAAAAGCATAAAGTAAATTGAATTTGACTGGACACGTTGTGAATAAAATAAACATTAACTGAAACGAACTGTTCTCACAGGAGAAACTTTCTAAAGGGGATAAGGTATGCACTACATGCTTCTTTGTGTGTGTATGTTTGTGTGTGGGTGTGTAGGAATGTGCGTGAAGTATCTGCAAAAAGCTCACATATATCAATTGAGGAAGGAAGTTGTCAGAAAGAGTGAATGATTGAGTAAGTGAGGAAAATTGGTAACTTTGCTATAATGCGATTATGCATAGTGTATGTTCACTTAGGGATCTTTTTCAATGACTCATGCGGCTGAGTATGCGTAGTGCTGTTTGATAAAGACTACTGGATATAGAAAAACCCATTTAAGTAATTAAATAATGTTTTTTATCAAAAGCAGAAATTTAATATAAGTTTAGTAATTTAAATTGCTTTCCTAATAATCTTATGAAAAGGAATTCATGAAATATTCAGAAATGTGAATAAATAAAGGGCAATAAAGGGTGATCCAAGTAGAGGCACTTTTTTCAATAGCCTTTTTTTGACAGATCACGCGTGAGACGTGTCAAGATGTCATGTTATTTTTGTTTCATTACGGAAAGACTTGCGCATGAAAAACGTTTACAAATTATTCAACTTTATTACGAAAATTCACGTTCTGTAAAGAATGTGTTTCGAGCATTTCGCTTAACTTATGGGCAATATAATCGGCCTACTGAGCGTACTATTCGCAAAACCATCACCCATCTTGAGATCCAGCATTCATTATTGGATAATATTCGACCGAATAGACCATATCCAGCACGCAGTGAAGAAAATATATTGGCCGTAGCTGAGAGTGTACACGCAGACCGTGGAGAGTCGATTCGGCGCCGTTCGTAGCAACTCGGACTGATGTATGGAACGATTTGGCGCATTTTACGTCCAGATCTTAAATTGAAAGTGTACAAAATACAGCTTGTCCAAGAACTGAAGCCGCTCGACCTTCCCAAGCGACATCTCTTCGCTCTATGGACTATTGAAGAGTTCCAAGAAGATCCGACGTTTTCGCGTCAAATTTTGTTCAGCGATGAGACCCATTTCTGGCTCAACGGATATGTAAACAAGCAGAATTCAAATATTTGGTATGAAGAGCAACCTGAAGAGATTTAAGACCTGCCATTTCATCCCGAAAATATAACGGTTTGGTATGGTTTGTTGGTCGGTATTTCATCAAAAGTGAGAACGTAGGCGTCACATTTGGTTTCAACAAGACGGCGCCACTTCCTCCCCCCCATCAGTCCATTGATTTGTTGAGAGAACACTTCGGTGGGCAGATAATTTCACGTTTTGGGCCGGTCGTTTGGCCACCAAGATCGTGTAATATCATAAAGCTAGATTTTTCCTGTGGGGATGTGTAAAGTCTAGAGTCTATGCGGACAATCCCGCTTCGATTCAGGCTTGGGAGAAAAACATCACGCGTATCATTCGTCAGTTACCAGTCGAATTGCTCAAACGAGTCATCGAAAATTGGATGGAACAGATTGGATGGATGGGGTGTGGCCGCGGCCAACATTTCAAATCTTCAAAATATAAATGCCAAAGAATGTTCCTTCGAATGATAATAAACATTCTCCATTAAATTTGAATTTTCCATGTTTTTTTTTTATTCAAAAAAGTGGGGAACCTCGAAATGGATTACCCATTATTTAAATCTATTGTGATTATTGTAATTATTTTGACCTATTGAGTATCATATCGATTACTTCGATTAAACTTTTCATTCTTTCTCATTTCCTTACGAAACAGGAACTAAAAACGTTTCTATCCCAACTTAATGTATATCTCATGGTGAATATCAACATATTTGAATTTGCGTTGTAAACGAACTATAAATATGTCATCATTCCACTTCAAATATCCTCAATTACTTCAATATAAATAAAAACTTTTACACATTTGAACAAAAAAAAAAATCAAATTAATATCGCAGCAATTATGTGCAAATTGCATATACTTTAATTATATAAAAATACATAGAAACAAATTTATTAATAGCATTTTCATAATCTCATTAGGCAAAATTACAAAACATGCAAATTACATTCCGGCGAAATTAAATTCCACTTATGTTTGAAAGTAATTGATTGGGGAATTAAATATTAATTGATTATCTCTAAAGTTTTAATTGACACTTTTCCACATGAATATGGGGTGAAATGATATGTAAGTAGTGACATTTGGATAAAATAGACTGCAACTAATGAAATTAAAATTTCTATCACAATGAATTCTTTAACCATGTGTGGAGTGTGCTGTGTAGTGATAAGTGAATTATTTTTATTTATTTATATATATATAAGTGAATATGTGCTTCATGTAAGTGAAGTTTATTTCCCAAATGTGCTTCAATAATTGTCTCACCTGCATACAAATTGGTTTCTAATTTCATTTTGCAAGCCCTACAAATAACAACAAATGCACTAACAACCATAGCAGATGCAATGACATGGAGAAAAATCCAATTAAAAATGTGCCAAAATACTCAAAATGGTACAGGCAATGCCTCCTTACACCAAAGGTTTGTGGGCCAGTGGAATTATCGGTCCATATTTATTGAAAAATGATGCCGAAGAGAACGTAACCGTCAATGGAGACCATTATCGCGACATGATAACCAACAATTTGATGCCTGAAATTGAAGCTCGCGATCTCCGCAACATTTGGTTTCAAAAAGACGGCGCCACTTCCCACATATCGCATCAAATCAATGGTTTTATTGAGAGAACACTTCGGTGAGCAGATAATTTCACATTCTGGAAGGTCGATTGGCCATCAAGATCGTGTGATATCACAGCGTTAGACTTTTTCCTGTGGGGATATGTAAAGTCTAAAGTCTATGCGGACAATGCCGCTTCGAATCAGGCCTTGGAGCAAAACATTACGCATTTCATTCGCCAGTTACCAGTCGAAATGCTCGAAGGAGTCATCGAAAATTGGATTTAATGAATGGGCTATCTGAGACGTAGCCAAGGCCTACATTTGAAGAAGATAATCTTCAAAAAATAAATGGCAAAAAATGTTCTTTCGAATGATAATAAACATTCCCAATTAAATTTGAATTTTCTGTGTTTTTTTTTAAAGTAGGAAACCTCGAAATGGATCATCCTTTATTTCTATAGATTAGAGAAAGCATATGGTAACAAAAATTGATTTTTAATTAGCATACGTTTATCGAATCCAGAATCCAAAAGTTCTTTAGTGGAATGAGGGAAATGCACACCAAGCGAGAGACGAATTCGAATCCAGTACAACAGTGAAAAACCTAATCACTTTGCACGGGACTGTGAGACGGGTTCCACCAGATGGAAAGGAAGTCGAAAACGCAAAACTGAGGAAGAAGTCAAAAAGTCACTGCTTGTAGGTATGTTGACAGGTAAAAGCGAGTGTTAATTGTTGATACTGGTTCAAAAAATTCTATAATTTCATTAGATTTAGTCGCTAAGAAAGTTAGTCCATTACCCGCAGTTAAATTGAGTACAGCAACTGCGGAAGAAGTCCGTGTTGTAGAGGAAGCAATTTGTGAGGTTATAATTGGAAATACGAAATGGTCAAATAAGTTCATAATGGCGAAAATCGTAGATGAAATAACAGTTGGTATGGTGGGTCTCCTTGGTCCTAAATCGACCTAAAGAAAAAGTTGATGGAGTGTAGCAATATGAAAGCACTTCTTAGTTTTTATTAGAACCTTCTTACAGCTATGAGCCACTACTCCCAAGCATAAACGAGCAGATTCCACCAAAAACAATAGCGGAGGATTGGTACTCAAAGCAGCTAAAGGGAGCTCAGCAAGAAGATAGAGATTTGCAACTCCTGATGTATGCACTAGAAATACACAGCAGAAAGTTTAATCTCAAAAGCTTACTGTGTACAATACAACAGCGCTCGAAGTTAATATGTTGAAATCGACTCCCACGACAGCCGGTTCTACGCACCGGAGTTGACCCGGATTTTATCCGGCCAAGGGCTGTCACCCTTTCGGCGACCTAACCCCGTTTAGGTCATCAGGTAATTTTAGCTTTAGTACATCAACGGAGCAACATCTCGCAGCAGGCCTGCTCCAAATCCTTCTCATCAGGGCTGGTGTAGAAACCAATCCTGGTCCGAGGGATTATTTCTGCTGCGTGTGCCATAGACGACTCCACCATTCCTCCACCTCGGTTAGATGCAATCAGTGCAATGGATGGAGTCATCTTAAGACCTGCTCAGGCCTTAAGACACATAGGGAGTGGACCACGAGTTACGTGGCCCCATGCTGCCAGCGCCCAGCTGCGCCTCTGGCCCATACGGCAGTGCCTTCTGCACACTTACCCACTTTGGGTAACTCCCCCCAGGCCTCCACGGCCCATCGGAGCTCCCCGCAGCATGACTCCCAATCATCTTCCCCCAACCCTCCCCCACCCCCATCCAGCTCCACATCCCGTGCGGGGGCTAATCAGCAGCTCTTAGTACCCCGCAAAGTCTGCTCCGTGTGTCAGACCATAGTACGGCGGAACGTGACATCAGTCAAATGCAATTCTTGCACTGGCTGGTGCCACTTTCGGTCGTGCTCTGGCCTGCGCACCACTCGTGAGTGGAGTAGTGCTTTCGTTGCCCCATGCTGTAGGAGTCTGCCCCCGCCTGCAAACACTACGCAGCCGCCAACTACCACCAATGTGCGGCAACTACCACAGCGGGTTACACAGCTGCAACAGACAAGATCTACGCACAACTCCCTCAGCACCCGTGTTACGAACGTTCCCCCGAGACACTTTAGACTAATACAATTTAACTGCAACGGACTCCAAGGAAAGATCGACGAGATAGTTGACTTCATGAGCCGGGAACGCCTGCCAATAGCCGCGATCCAGGAAACCAAATTAAGCGCCCGCTCAGATCTTCTGAGCCGGGCTGGCTATAACATCATAAGGAAAGATCGCGAACGAGACCATGGTGGAGGCTTGGCCTTCATTTTACATAACACCGTGCAGTATCGTCTTATCGACGGCGACATCGACCGCAGGGATACTACCCTAGAATGTCAGGGCATAGCTATCCGGTCAGGCGATGTCGAGCTCGAAATATTCAATATATACATTCCTCCCGTTACAAGTTGCCCGGTTGGATACCGTCCTGATATAGGTGCGCTACTCAGAGGCGAAAACCGCTTGGTTTTGGGCGACTTTAACGCGCACCACGATCTTTGGCATTCCTGCCTGTCAAATGATCGTCGAGGAATGGAGCTGGCGGAACAGATAGACGATTCGACATTCTGCACAATGAATGACGAAGCCCCCACCAGGATTGTGGGCAACTGCCATAGCTCGCCTGACATTACAATAGCTAGCGCTGGTCTGATAAATTGCATAGATTGGCGACCTATGCTTACGCTCGCATCAGACCATTTGCCCATAGTCATCTCGATTGACAGGCCTCCCGACTTCGTTTCCGTGGACCACCGGACATTTGTTAACTTTAACAAAGCTAACTGGACCGGCTTCACGGAATTTACTGAGAACGCCTTCAGTGCTCTCCCCACTCCCACCAACGTCCTCCCTGCAGAAAAGCTTTTCCGCAAAATTGTCGTGTCTGCTGCCGCCCGCTTCATACCTGCAGGTCGAATCGCGGAAATCCGCCCCAATTTTCCCACCGAAGCGGCGGTTTTGGCGACAAGGCGCGACACGTTACGCCTGGCCGATCCCGGCGATCCCCGTATCAGGGAACTCAACGCCGAGATTCGGAACAAGGTAAATCTCCATAAGCGGAACAAGTGGGAGGAGCACTTAAGATCCTGCAATCTCTCCTCTGGGGTGACCAAGCTCTGGGCCACCGTCAAATCGTTGTCAAATCCGACGAGACGTGATGATCGGGTGGAAATTTCATTCGGTGATCACGCCTCGTCGGACCCGAAGAGGTGCGCGAGCTATTTTAGCCGGCTTTTTACACTGCACCCTTCGGTCGACAAAACGAAACGACGAATAACCCGCCGTCTGCGCAAACTACCGAACACCAGCGCGACGCTTGATTTCTCCAGGGAAGAGGTTCAGGGGGTTATCGGGAAGGCGAAAGCCTCCAAATCCATCGGCCCCGACGGAATAAGCATGCTGATGCTAAAACATTTGGGTCCAGCGGGAGCAGAATATCTCACCAAGCTCCTCAATCTGTCCCTGACCACCCTAACTATACCCGACGTGTGGAAACTGGGTAGAGTGGTCCCGCTACTAAAGCCGGGGAAACCCGCAAATAAAGGAGAGTCATATCGTCCAATATCCCTCCTTTCCCCAGTAGCGAAGACAATTGAGGCCTTGCTGCTCCCGTCCCTCACACACCACCTGAGCCCAGCTACACATCAGCATGGCTTCCGAAAAGTGCACAGCACCACAACTGCACTTAACGCCATAAACACCCAGATAATTCATGGCCTCAAGCAAAATCGACCCTGTGCGCGAACTGTCCTAGTAGCACTGGACCTGTCGAATGCCTTCGACACAGTGAATCATTCAGTGCTACTATCGGACATTGAGGATTCCTCATTACCGCCTAGGTTGAAGAGGTGGACCATGAATTACCTGAGTGGTCGACGATCATCGGTTGAGTTTCGAGGTCAAACATCTAAGCTACGGAAAATTAAACAAGGGGTCCCGCAGGGTGGTGTCCTCTCCCCAATGCTGTTTAATTTTTACATCTCGAGACTTCCTCCACCACCTGAGGGCGTCTCGCTGATCTCATACGCCGATGACTGTTCGATTTTGGCGTCTGGCCAGGATATTGATAACCTCTGTTCTTCAGTAAACAACTACCTCGCCGACCTTTCCAACTTCTTCGCTGCACGACATCTACATCTCCAACCTGCGAAATCCTCTGCCACCCTTTTCACCAGCTGGACGAAGGAGTACCGGCTAGAACTCGATGTGAAGGTCGATGGTGTAAAAATTCCGACCACAAATAACCTAAAGTTACTGGGAGCAACATTCGATAGCCTGCACTCCTTCACTCCGCATACGACTGCAATTGCCACCAAAGTACAAAGCCGCAACAAAATCCTCAAATCGCTAGCCGGTAGCACCTGGGGGAAAGACAAAGAAACGTTGCTGGCGACGTACAAGGCAATTGGCCGGCCGGTCGTAAACTATGCTGCGCCGATTTGGACGCCGGGGACTAGCACGACGCAGCTGAAGAAGCTACAGACCTGCCAGAACACCGCCCTTCGGACCGCGACGGGAAACCTCCTGATGGCGCCGGAGCACCACCTACACAGTGAAGCATCTATGCTCCCAGTTAAGGAGCATAATGTTATGCTGTGTAAGCAGTACCTGCTGGGATGCTACCGCATGGATCATCCCAACAGGCACCTACTGGAAGCTGAACCACCACCTAGGCACATCAGAAAGGGAGTACTTGACTACCGCGACGACATACAGCAATACAGACAAGACCCGCTGGACAGGACGGCGTACAGACAGGCCATCAACACCATTCACCGAGAGTCCGTTAACACCTTCTTGAACTCTCTTCCAGTGAATGGTGTTCTCGGAGTCAAACCACCACCCATTGCAGAACAAGAGCTCGAGTTGCCTCGTGAGACCCGCGTAACCTTGGCACAATTAAGATCTGGATACTGCAGTAGGCTAAACTCCTACCTATCCAGACTCGACCCTGACATACCTAACACATGTCCCGCATGCAAAGAATCCCCGCACGACACTAACCACCTCTTTGCATGCCCACTTAACCCGACTCATCTAACACCCCTCTCCCTTTGGTCCGACCCCTTCGAAACAGCACGTTTCCTGGGCCTCCCGTTAGATGACCTCGATGACTAAAGCTGAACTTGCCTGACCCTAAACGGGACTAGGCTTGCCGCTACAACAACAACAACAACAATATGTTGAAATAGATGTTATCTGTTCGTAGTTCCAGACGTTCTCAAAGATCTACAATGCTCATAGCGAAGGGCATCTGGAACGAATAAGACTCTAAAATAAATAAAGCAAAGATTTGGCTTCTAGAAATGTATCGCTGAAAAGGGACACAAATTTAGAAGTTATGTCCAGAGAGGACGGTGTAATAATGATCCTAGAAGAAGTGATAAGGAGACGTTTGGTGATCTGAAAGAACAGCTGAGAGATATGCAAGAATATATTAGACCTCACAACCAGATTATGAATGGCAGAATAAAAGCCTGAAGTGATAAGGTACAGAACTCTGAAAGATTTCAGGAAGGAGATTCGGCGTTGTTTTATAATCTCAAGGTAAAGAAAGGCTTGCTTCCGAAATTGCAATACAACTAAGAAGATTCATACAAAGTTATCAAACGGATGAAGAACGCGGTGTATCGCATCCAGACCATTAACAGACCGATAAGCAAGATGAAAATGATCTCGCTGCAAAGGCTTTGCAGCGCTTGGAACAGGAAATGGGTCTTATCGGGAAGATGTCAGATAACAGCGAAAGACAGATAATTGCAGTATATTCCAGAGCGCTTGAATTGAGAGTTCGTTATCGAGAAAATTTCATAAGAAGTCGTTAAGAAATATGTGCGAGCAATCGGCAGGTATATAAAGGGCGACGGCAGATATAACATACATATGTTTAGTTGCATAGGGAGTAAACTGCAATAAGGAAGCTGAAGAGAAAATTTGTTGTTTTACTTTTATCTTAATAACTTCGTTTAAATCACGGCATTAAATTTTTTTTTTAAATATTTCTTTGCGTAATAGAGTGCTCTCACCCATGAATCATTTTATCATGAGCATTATCTATCAATATAAAGAGTTTGTCAAAAGGGATGAAATGATTTTTAAGTGTCGTTTTGGCCATTTTTAGTATGTTATCATGTGTTATTTTTTTATTGTATTCAGTAATGTTTACAATTTCATCATGGCAAGATATTCGTAAGAACAACGTTTACAAATTATTCAAAATTATTATCAAAATATCGTTCTGCAATTCCAACTTTTCGTGCGCTTTTGCCATTTTATGGTCGTAATATTCGTTCGCCTATGCTCGCTATTCGTCGAAATTTTGAAAATTTCGAGCGACCATTTTCTGTACATAATGTTCAAGTGGCAATAAGGCAAATAACCGGTCGAAGTAATCAAAATATTGCTGCCATTCAGGCAAGTGTCGCTGAAGGTCGCAATTTGTCGATTCCAAGACGTTCTCAAGAATTGGGATTGTCTCAAACCAAACCTGGCAGATTTAGAGAAAGGATTTGAGTTTGCTCCGTATAAAATTGTTCTCACTCAAGAACTGAAGCCTTCGGACCACCATAAACGTCGTGAATTTGCGGATTTTTCCTTGGAACAACTTGAAAACGATCACGATTTTTAAAAAAAACTCATTTTCTCCGATGAGGCCCACTTTCATTCGAGTGAAAATCCACAAATTACTCTTGAACAACCACTAAATTCACTTAAATTGACAGTGTGGTGTGGTTTTTGGTCTGGTGGAATCATCGGTCTGTACTTCTTTCGAAATGAAGCTGGTAACACCGTTACTCTCAATGGAGAGTGGTATAGATCGATGATAACCAACATTTTATGGTTGAGTTGATCTTAAAAACATCTGGATCAAACAAAAAAGGGAGCTACGTGTTACACAGCACGTGCAACAACCGAATTATTGCGAGAAAGTTTTGGAGATTCGATTATTTCAAGAAATTGTGTCATTGAATGGCCTCCAAGAATTTTATTATTATTTATTTTTTCATTTCTCATACAAACAGAATTTCAGAATGTGAAACGATTTGGCCGTAGTTTCAAAAGTGTATATAAACGTGCAATAGTGAAAATTATATACTCATTGTACAAGTTAATGGCACTCTTCCGTTAGATATCCTACAGTAAATTTAAAAAAATAAATAGAAATCAATACATATTGACAGCGACAGTTTCAGTGATGGTTGATTCTGCAATTTGCTTGCTCAGCACAATTCGGCATCCACAGTCTTTTCAATTTGATATATTGTTTATATTGAGTGGAGTAATAAATTATAAATTTCAATTAAAAATAACATAAAAATAATCCTAATGGAAAGATGAAATTTCAAAAGAAATTGTGAAATAGTTTTAGGATAATGAATTTTAACAGTGTGAGCAACACTTTAATTTGAAATAAATCAGTTTTTATGATTCATTCACCAAAACTACAAGCTCCGGTAACGCGGCAAAAAGAGGATGATTATATTTGTTTTCAAAGTTTCCTGAAAAGGAAACATAATTTGCATGTATCAGCCATATGTATATACATACATTTAAGCAAATGCACCAAATGGCGGTAATTTTTGGAAAGTTTTTTTCTTTCGATTGATTGTTTAATTTTAAATAGAAAAAAGTTTTCAAAAAGAAAGTTTGTTAAATTTTCTTTTAGTCCATGTAATATCTCGTGAAAATTCTATACTTTTGTTATGTGTGCGCCAGTCATGCGCTTATGCAAATGCGCCGAAAGGCAATTAGTTAAAATGCGTGTTAAAATAAAATTTATTTAATTATCTCTCAATTCATATACATTTATTTCAAAATAATTGTTATTTTTTGTGAAAATTTTTTATGTTCATATGACTACCCGTATCTCGCATTTGAAGGAAAATTAAAAAAAAGTAAATTTCTAGTGCTTGTTAAGCCATATTTTTGGCGTAACAACATATTACCGAAACCAAGGAAATAAATGATGAATACCACGAGGACTCTGCGCCATCAATTTCACTGGCTAAGAAGTGGTGGTTTATTCAGTTCCGTTGAGTGACGCCGAATGTTCAGGTCAGGTCAGTTAACCACTTTTCTAATGACTTATTCATTGTTTATTACTTTTATTGCCCTAAAACATACAGTAAAATTTACATACGAGTATATTAAATGTTAAGGTTAAAGCTCTAATAGCATTGTAAAATAAATACTATTTTACTGTATATATTGATACAAAGCATTAGTTTATTTAATTTAATATGCACATTTAATGAAGAAAATGGAAGTAAAAAAGAGTAACAAATATAAATGTTTCAATAACTAAAATCTCAGAGGTAGGTTACATATGCGATTTTTTTTATAATAACAAATGAGTAGTAGATAAGATAACCAAAATATCCAAAAATTTAATAGAAACTGAAACTGAAATTTTTTGTGTATTATGGGTGACAACCAATTTTCGTTGCATGCGTTAAATGATTAAGATCAGCTGATAGCCTCCTCTGCAAACAGAAAACTGTCGGTATATTTCCCATCACATTCTTAAAGGCTTTGATAGATTTTTTGTCCGTTTCTTGTCAAGCATTACTAACCAATCAGATTCATTGAATTTTCGCTTTGAATAATATGGAATATTAGAAACGCGTGAGATCTCGAGTTCGAGTCTTTCAATAAACTAAATTTTTTTACGTAAATAAAATTAAAACTGCTGTATGACTTAATTAACATTTTATTGTATTTAAACATTTAAAAATAAATAAAAACTTTTTAATATGATCTTTAATATTCTATTTATACATTTTTTTATGTATATGAGAAACCTATTTATTTAAATTATTAACATTCTCTTAAGAAACATCTTTTTCTTAAAATTTACCTCCGCTCTGTCCAGGACTCGAACTCACGCTCTATCGGATAGTAGTACACTCTGATAATGTTCGAACGCAAAACAAATCATAATTATGAGTGTAATAGTAGCACCAAAAAATTTGTATTAGTAATGGAGTTTCGGTAACAAAAGTTTTGCAGGGTCCCTAGTATTCAAAAAAAAATCGTATGCTGAGTTCAGTTATCAATAACAAAGTATAATACAAAGTAGTCAACAACCGACTCAACTAACAACCTAACTGTGAATCATAATAGGGGAAATAATGAGTGTGAATGAAAAAGAGAATCACATGTACGTGAAACAAGGGTGAGAAATTGGTTATTTATTCCCGCGGCAAGAACAATAGTATCGAATGGAATAACAAATGAATTAATAAAGAATAACAAATAACTACTAAGTTATGTAAAATTTACCCGTCTTGCAGGGTAAAACCTTTTAACAATTTAACCATTTTAAAAACTAGAGATTCTGAGCATATATTTTTTTTTTTTTTGGTAAGAACAAAAAAAATTTCCCTTGGCCATAATTCAAATATTTTCAAAAGACTTTTTTCTTTAAAAATTACTATTTTGCACGACTTTAATTAAATAAACTCTCTTATTGTCTCTAAAAGATTTATATAAAAAAAACATTTAGAAGTTAGAAACAGTGTTGTCAATAAAGATATTTTCTTAGTATTGAAGAGGTTTGCCACGTAAAAATATTTAAATTATTTGAATATATAGAGTATATACCTTTCCCAAATAAACTAATGTATTAAATAAAACGAAAAGTGTTTAGAAAACTCGGTCGGTATTAGAAAAATTAATTTCAATATTTTATTTAAAATAAATATTTTATTTAAATTAATTTCCTTACATTTTGGATGTTGGTCGGGTCGGGACTCGAATTGTATTACTAGAGTAGTTTATTGTAATACTAGAGTAGTCGCTCACGGATAGATCCGTAAAAATAACTAAAAATAAAGCTGGCAATAACACGGTAAAATGGGTATTGCATGACGGAAAGTTGCTCATACGCCCTGCTCATTTTACAGCAAACCCAAAAATGATTTGAGACCAGATAGCAATATTTCATGCTATTTTTCGACTTTGTGATCAATAAGGTTTTGAAATAAAACACGCTTTCGGTCCCAACTTGTAATGTCTCTTACATTTAAATGAATAAATAAATTTTCATGAGGAATTTGAAAACTAAATACTTCTAAAATATTTTTTTCTTATTTTTTTTCCATAAAATTAATAAAGTATTTAATTAAAATAAATGACTGCATTAATATCTCTATTCGGTATGTCAATAGCCTACCATGATTTTGTCCTTAGGTTTTTAATTCTCGCTCTATATTACTATTTTCAAATACCGTTCGGACTAGGCATCTCTAATAAAGATTTTGGGCTGCTTAGTTTGAGATCTAAGATTAACGATCAGATTTTTTACATATTGTATGTCACCATAATTTAACAACACTCTTTGTTGCTGTTGCTATTATCATCCTTGAAATTCGCCTTGAATTAGTTTCTGCTGATTTTGCTAACTAATTTCATTACATTGCTTTTGGCGTCTCTTGTTGCCAATTTCACTTTCGACCATTATTTTCTTCGCTTTTCTTATAACAATGCAATAATTTTCGACTATTGAAGTGGAAATATTATTTTGTCGTTCATTAACCGTCATTCAATTTTTTTTTTTCACATACATAAGGTACGACAAACAAGCAATTCATTCGATTACTCGCCGAAAGGTAAAAAAACTTTCACTTTCAACAAACTAAACGAAAAGGTAGCTTAAATAAAGGCATTCACGTACATATATAGATGTGTGTGTTTTTGTTTGAATTGCATTTCAGTATGTATGCACTAAGCATATGAAAATATACATATATATTCACGCATATGTTTACAAACCTCTAACTTTTACTATTATTGTTTTTAAAAAAATCCCAGTGATGGGCACAACAAACGACGCTGGGAAGCCAAAGAAGCGCCAATTCAGACAGACATGCTGTTTGTAGACTTATATGTATACACACGAGTAAACATGAGTGAAACGTAAAGTATTTACATTTAACATATGCATATATCGTTAATACTTATAAACAAATATAAGCTCGTTTATTTTCTTTATTTAAGCTTACTTCTCTTTCCTCCGCAGTTTTTTTAATGCCTATACCTTTCGGCAGCAACGAGAAAGCAAAAAAAAAATGAAGAAAATTGTGCAAAAAATAGCACAAACCAATAAATAGTATTTTTACACTCGTAAGTGGGTCATTAAAATTTCATTGAAATCGTGCGCGCACACTTGCATATTTATCTGTTTCTTTCCCTCCCAATATTTGTCCATTTTCATGCACAAGTGTGCTCCATCTCTCGCTTTAATGTATATGCGTATGCACGTGTGTGCGCGCCTTTAGTAAGAGCCTAACGAAATCGAAATGCACGAGTGCATATTTCAAGGCGCAGAAGACTGCTGTGTTCAGTGGTTTTTTTTAAATTTTATGCGATTTTTTTTCCCAAGGATATTCTCGTACATAGCAAATGGAGCTATTAAAGTAGCTTAAGTGCCGTGGAAGGATGCGATTTGTAAGCTAAGTGCATTTACTTAGATTTGCTGAAGGCAAAAAACCAGTGAATTAAATTGGTCTTGGATTGTAATTTATTTTGGTTGATTTTTACTTTAAATATTTACAAACACATAAAGAAAACCTTTAGCACTACTCTTTTGCATTGAATTTAAATTTTGATGTGTTCATTAGAACTTATTGCGTCTCTGACATTGCGAATATTAAATAGAATTAAATGAAAAAAAATTACATAAAACAACATAATAAAGTTAAAATTATTTCAATTAAACAAAAAAAAAATATTGTAAAGTATAAAAAAAAAATTATAAAAAAAAATTAAAACAAAATAAAATAAACTAAACTGAATAAATATAAAATAAAATAATATGAAATGAAATAACAATATAAATTGAAACCAGAAATTAAAATAAAATTAAAAACAAATAAAAAATAAAACGAAATATTATGAAAATTTAAATAAAATAAAATAGAATATAACAAAATGAACATAAAAAGAAAGTAAACCAAAGTCAAGAAAAATATAACAAAATAAAATAAATGAAATAAAAATGAGTAAAATAAAATTTAAAAAAATCAAATAAACAAAGAAATAAATAAAATAGGATAAAATAAAGTGAAATATTTAAAATAAAATAAAATAATATAATATAAAATAAAATATTATAAAAAAAATAAAATTAAATAACGCAAACTAAAAATGAAATAAAATATAAAATTAAATTGAAAAGCTAAAAATAATTAAAATAAAAACAAAAAACAAAGAAAATAAAAGAAAAGAAAACAAAATAAAATTAAAGTAAAAAAAAATATCAAAAAAAAAATTGAAAATTTTATAAAATATAAATAAAAAAATAAAAAAATAAAGTAAAATAATATAAAATAAAATTAAATAATATAAATAAAATAAAATTAAATATAAGGAAATAAAATAAAATAAAATAAAACAAAGAAAATCAACTGAGCTCAAAAAGTGAAAAAAAAAAATAAAATAAGCACAATATAAAAAAAAAAAATAAAGTATAATAATATATAAAAAAAAAATTAAATTAAATTAAATTAAATAAAATAAAATAAATTAAATTAAATGAGCTAAAAATAAAAAATAAAAAAAAATAAAGAAAAATAAATAAATAAACAAAATAAAAAAATTAAAAAAAATATATAAAAAAAGAAACAAAAATAATAATAATAATAAAATAATAAGAAAATAAAAAAATAAAATAAACTATAAAATAAAAACAAAAAACTTTAAATAAATAAAGTAAAATCAAATAAACAAGAAACAGAAAAAAAATAAAAAAAATAAAAAAAATAAAAAATAAATAATATAAAAAAAATAAAAACAAAAAAAAAATAAATAAAAAAAATAAATTAATAAATATATATTTAAAAGTAATAAAAAAATAACTTAATTAAAATAATTAAAAACAAATTTAAATAAAACAAATAAAAAAAATTGAATCAGCAAAAATGAAATAAAATAATGATAATAAAACAAACAAAAGTAGATTGATATAAAATAAAATATTGTAAATTTATTGAAACAAAAAATTTAAAACATAAAAATTAAAGGAAAATTAAATTAAAATGAAACAAAATAAAATATTGAAAATTATTATAAAGGAAAAAATATGATTTATTCTATTATGAAATTAAATCAAAACAAATAAAATTAAAAAATAAATATAACAGAAAAAAATTATATATAATATAACAGATCAGAATAATAGAAAATTAAATGTAATGAAAAAAAATTATATAATTTGAAATAGAATAAATAAAAATAAGATATATTAAATAAAAAGCAAAAAATCAAATCAAATGATATAATATAAATTAAAGTGAAATTGAATAAGTTTTATTTATAAAATAAAATAAAATAAAAGATAAAACATAAAATTATATTAATAAAAAAAAAAGAAATTATATAAAATAAAATGAAAAAAAAAAAAATCTAATTATAAGATTAAAACTAATGTAAGTTAAATTAAAAAAAAAGGAAAAAAGTAATAATATAAAAGAATAAAATAATAGAAAATAAATAAATTAAAACCATTATTTTAAACAAATCAAAATAAAATTATTTGAAAAATTTACATTAAATAAGTTATAATAAATAAGAAGTCAGTAAAAGGGATTAAAGCGAGTTTTAAACTTATTTTAGTAGGGATGGTATAAGTTGGTTTATAAAAATTCGGTGAAATTATAAAAGCAGTTGTTTGTATTAGAGTAACTAGTTTATGACAATGCCAGGATCAAGCAAAAAGCCATTGTTAAATTTAAAATATGTAATAAATAGTATGGAGCACAAATAAAACATAGGCATAATTTAAAAAAAAAATTTTTTCCTACACTTTACAATGGTTAAGGTTTAAAACCTTATTTATATCTTGCACATTATTTGTTGTTTTTATTTCAAAAGCATGTTTTTTATATTAACATCCACTTTTCATTTCAGATTTATATTTCCTCACTGACGTTCATGATTTATTTTTAATTTATATGAACACTAGCTATCTCGCTTTATGGCAGTTAACGCAATACGAGTATTATTTTCGTAGTATATAGTTATTCCAAACATGAATGTATGTACATAAATATGAGATTTTCACCGATTTTCAACGATTATGTAATGACGAATGAAAATCGATTTTAAAATGCGAACAATTTTTGAGTAAAAATTCATTAAATTCAGATTTTCTATAATAAAATCTGTTATTAAGATAAAATCAGTGTTTCGCTATATGCAGCACGATTTTTTATCGATAAATATTCACTTCATGATGTGATTTTTTAATTAATTTTTTAATTAGTTTAGTTTATCACTCATCACTTTATAAGCTCTTTTAGCATGTGAAGACCGCTGAGAAATTGTACGCTTCGATAAAATCTTCTAACGATAAAATCTAAACGTTATTACGTTTCACTTCACTTTTTGGCACATGGTACCTCGTAGATTTCTTAAAATTCAGAAATTTTTTCACTACTAATTATTTTAATTAGTGTCACATTTTTCCACACTATTTCGCCCTTTCATCAGAAAAACGTACCAACACCGCCAGAGGACACACCGCAACTGAAAGAGAATTTCAATTTTCGAACAAAAAGTCTTTGGTGAAAACATAGAAATTCTTTATTTGGAATTGAAGAATAAGCGCGTATTTAAGCTGGCGCTTGGAAAGTGAATAGCATGTAAAAACACAAGCTTGAAATGCATAAAATAAAAGAAACTGTCTGGTGAAGCCGGCAATTTCCAAGCGCCAATTTGTCATTTGTTTATTCTACTTTCCATGAAATTGTGGAAGCGGAAATGTTGAGAACTTGTACTGGTAAACAAATATAAATGTGTAAATAAAAACGGTGTAATTTGGAAAATAGACTGCGTTTCTGAAAAATAGATAATAGAAGAAAATCCACTCTAATATTTTCATTCACTTTCCTCATCTATTTGACTTAAACAGTAAAGCTCAAATAATTTCCATAAAAGTTAGGGGCTGGTCGCTTGTTGTTGTTCTAAGCCATAATGGAGCTCATGAATAAAGAAAAACCCTTCCTTAGTGATTGGGAATACTGTCTACAGGGTCAAGAGAGGACCGTTTTTATAAACTCATAGACAGCGCCAAATGTTCCGGAAACTGTCGCCTCTTGCAACGGGCTTGTCTTACCGCGGATAAATTCTTGAACCCTTGCCAAATTTGACAAATTTTAAAACTCTTCTGTAACTGCAGCAGGGTAAATGATTAGGAAAGAGAAGTGAAAAGCTTTAATTACAAGAACCAAATAAAGGAAATGTATTTTATGTGAAAAAGCAAAGTCTATCCGACTGATCAAAAAAATGCCCACCAGCAGTCAATATAATCTAGGGCGGTCCAAGTAGAGGTACTTTTTTCAATAACTTTTTTTTTGACAGATAAGGCGTGAGTCATGTCAAGCTGTCATGTTATTTCTGGCATTTTATCATCGAAAGACTTAAGCCTGAACAACGTTTACGAACCATTTAACTTTATTACGAAAATTCATGTTCTGTAAAGAATGTGTTTCGAGCATTTCGCTCAACTTATGGTCAACATAATCGGCCTACTGAGCCTACTATTCGCAAAGCCATCACCCATCTTGAGGCCCAGCATTCATTATTGGATAATATTCGACCGAATAGACCATGTCCAGCACGCAGTGAAGAAAATATATCGGCCGTAGCTGAGAGTGTACACGAAGACTGCGGAGAGTCGATTCGACGCCATTCGCAGTAACTCAGACTGACGTATGGGACGACTTGGCGCATTTTACGTCGAGCTCTTAAATTGAGAGGTACAAAATACAGCTTGTGCAAGAACTTAAGCCGCTCGACCTTCCGAAGCGATACCGCTACGCTCTATGGGCTCTTGAAAAGTACCAAAAAGATCGGACGTTTTCGAGACAAATTTGTATTTCGATGAGGCATATTTCGGGCTCAATAGGTACGTAAACAAGCAAAATTGCCGCATTTGGGACGAAGAGTAACCTGAACAGAATCAAGGGCTGCCATTTGATCTAGAAAAAACAACGGCTTAGTGTGGTTTGTACGCCGGTGGAATCATCGGTCCATATTTCTTCAAAAATGATGTCGGAGAGGACGTAACCGTCAATGGCGATCGTTATCGCGCCAGGATAACCGACTATTTGATGCCTGAGATTGCTCGTGATCTCCTCGACATTTGTTCTCAACAAGATGGGACCACTTTCCACACATCGCATCAATCAATGGCTTTATTGAGAGAACACTTCAGTGAGCAGATAATTTCACGTTTTGGGACGGTCGGTTTGCCCTGTGATTTTTTCTGTGGGGTTATGTAAAGGTCAAAGTCTATGTGGACAATCCCGCTTCGATTCAAGTCTTGGAGCGAAACATCACGCGTGTCATTCGCCAGTTACCAATCGAAACGCTCGAACTAGTCAACGAAAATTGGACTCAACGGATGGACTATCTGTGACTCAGCCGCGGCCAACATTTGAAAGAGATAATCTTCAAAAAATAAATGCCGAAGAATGTTCTTTCGAATGATAATAAATATTAAATTTGAATTCTCTGTGTTTTTTCTTTGAAAAAGTAGGGAACCTCGAAATGGATGACCCGTTATAATTTGATTTCTCTTATCTTGGATAGTGGTAGAGTAAGTAGCTATGGCTTCTATACACTGAAATTCCACTAGAAGAATGAGACTGAGAAGCAGGTAAGGGACAATATAGCACAATTTGGAAGGTATTTTTTCATACATAACGGATTTGATAGAAAGTTAAAACATTTTAAAGCTGGAGTTGGTCTAAAATTTAGTAGAAAGTCTTTATACTGGGCTTGAGTATAGTTCAGAGCTCGATGTTTTTGGAAAAAGGTCAAAGTGAATCAAATAAACCATTTCGAAACTGAGGATATTTTCTATTTTCTTTAAATCCACCGACCGGTTCCATATCAATATTTTGTTTAAACAAAAATACTAGAGATCGGTCACCCACCTCGCTATTGTGAAGAACAATTAAAAAAATAAAAAATAAATGATTTTTTGTTTAAATATTCAAACATTTTTGTTAGTTTCTGCAGTTTTTTTTATCACCATGGTCAGATTAACATTTTTAAATATCGAAAATATTTTCTTGATTTATATTGAAAGATTTGTTTTGTTTTCTCATTAAATGCACTATATCCAAAGTTCTTCATTGCAGCGTAACTGAGAACTTAAAGTTCTTCTATTTGTTCAAAGACAAAGCTTTGTCTAGGTCAATGGACCAAAGAGCGTTGTGTGTGCTTACTGATTTACACACATTGTGTTGTTGTTGCGTGAAAGCGGCTTATTTACGTTTCGTTAAATCCGAACGTTTAACGTTATTTACTTCTTAATAGTTATAACTGTATTTTAACCATTTCTATTGTGAACTACTTCATACAACTTCATAATGGTAAAAGAGGGTGTAAAAAAGGTATTGACGAAGTCATTCTGTTCAAGCCTGACTCCCTGTCGAGCTAAGCTCTTCGTAAATAATAACTGAAATTGTTGACCGGAATTAAGCGCGTTGACATCAGATGCACTGTGAACTCGCCTTTAGTGTGGCGTCATGGGAGAGTGTGTACATGGAAATTATGCGTGCCTTCATATGCTTATATTTTTTAATATTTTTTTTTTATATTTTTTATGACAAATGAGACTTTTAATTGTTTATTTTATAATAAAGAAATAATATTTTTTTTGCGCATTTTGCTATTTAAAAACTATTTTGTCAGTAATAAATTTAAAATTTCAGCAAATTTTAATTTTGTCTCCAACTACTCCTTTTCATCATTAATACTAACGGTACGAAAACTATTTTTTTCTCCTTTGTTTACAATAATTTTTGTTATTTTGTTTGCATATTCATTTAATTGTGGTCACTTAGGCATTCATTTCATCTACCACCGATTTATTTGTGATTAATTACTGACCATTTTGTATGTTCTAAAGAGTTAAATTAAGCGTAAATATTATGCGATTATCGCATGCTGAGGCCAGCATAACTAGAATGTAGTTAAAATTTGTGGAATTTCGTGGCGCTAATTAGCGCTTTGCTCATTTCGCTCGCAGTTAATTACAGTGTTGGTTTTTTTTAAGGTAAATTCCAAAATATAAGTGGAATAATGCATTTCTGTTTAAATAATTCAAGGAAAGAGGGTACAAAAAGAAAAAATAAGTAGACATCGAATGACCAGTTGCTTCAGATTTGATTTAACTCACACGCAGGGTGTGCATTAATTTTGAATATTTTATTTTACGAGGGTGGTTTGACAAGTAACTGACATTTTGAATAAAATATATATTTTTCGGCATGGCTCTAGACATTTAGTCCAAGTATTTCCAATTTCTTCCAAATAAGAAGTTTTCTTAACTCTCCCAAAATAGGCGTTTGTTTCTGCGATGACCCCCCCTCATTCGACCCGAATCTGTTACCGCTCAGCTATTTCTGCAGGTTTGGAGACAAAAAAGAGTCACAGGAAGCTAAATCTGGAATAGCAGCTCGTAGCCCATTTTATGAATTTTTGCCATGGTGACTATACAAGTACACGCATGCACCCAAGCATTGTTCTGATGTAACAACACTTTTTTCTCCAAATGCGGTCGTTTCAGCTTCAAATCAATATCGAATCTTTTCAAGTGTTCTGAATCATATTCGTCGGTAAGCCTTTTCGAGGTAAACGAAGTGAATTAAACCTCGTGCATCCCAAAAAACTGTGGCAATGGCCTTGTTGGCCGACAAACCCACCTTGGCTTTTTTTGGTGCACGTTAACTCTGAAAAACCCACTGCCTTGATTGTTCTTTGGTCACTGGTATGATGTGTTGGATCCATGATTCGTCTACTGTAACGAAACGGTGCAAAAATTCGTTTGGATTGAATACGGTTGAACATCGCCAAGCACTCCTTTGAAGTCGTTATATGGTTGCACTTGGCTCCCATCGCGTGAATATCTTTTTCAAGTCCAATTATTCATGTAAAATGTGATGTATCCACTCAGTTGAGATGCCTATAGCTTCAGCCATCACACTGTTTTTTATTCTCCGATCCTCTAATACCATTCCATCGATTTAATCGACGACTTTTGGCGTGACGAAGTCTTTTGGACGACCTAAACATTTGTCATCACTTGAACTGGTTCGACCACAACGAAACTCAGTAAACTTTCTTTATCTATTGAAATTGATGGTGCAGAGTCCCCATAGTATTTATTAAGTCTTTCGTTGGTTTTGGTGATAATTTTTTTTTCATTAAAAATAATGATAAATCAGCTTACCAAATGCACTTTTTTCTATTTACGTTAATTTTGACGAAGTCATCTGCTTTCAATGGCCCTTTTAATATTGTTAAAAGTTAAAAATTAAAAATAGAATAATTCTGTTAGATTTTACACGCCCTCAAAATTTTTCTAAACGAAATTAACAAAAAAAAACTTTATATATTTTCTATATTACGAGGGTTGCATTATATTTTTCGGGATTAGAGAAAAAGCCAATATTAGTTATCGAAAATTGCTCTTTTGTTTTTCAAAATATTCTCCATTAATATCAAATCACTTTTACATGCATTTGAACCAATTGTCGAAGCACTTCTGTTACTCTAATTGATAAATCTCCAAAACATGCATTCTGAACATATCAACCGCTTCTTCATGTGATGAAAAACAATGACCACTCAGTTTATTTTTTAGTCCTTCGTGCCATGTCAGGACTCTACGGTGGTTGACTCATCAAATCGATGTTTTGAGTGCTCAGAAATACATTTGTTTCAGTCGATGTGTGAGAGCTCGCATTGTCGTAGTGAAGAGTGATTCGCCTTCGGCCATTGAATTTCTTGATTTCCTCAAAGACAACTGGCAAATAAATTGTTGTGTACTACTCAAAATTTACTGTGTTCTACGTTGTTCTTTTCATTAAAAAAAAAAATTGGCTGGAAAAAATGAACCTTGGAAGTCTGTCGTGCGCGATACGCGTAAATCCACGACTTAACAAATTGTTTGGGATCCAACGGGCACAATTTTTAAAAAAAAATCAAATGTTCAAGAAATATGGAATGTATGCTGGTCCCACTAACGCCTATAGTTGTTTCACAATAGGATATATGACGATCTTGCAATATCAGTTTGCACACAGAATCAATAGTTTGCGGAACAACAACTGTTTTGGATGACCTTCAGGAAATTTAGAGTCATCTACGACCTCGATTGAATTCATCATACCATCGATAAACACTTGTCCTTGATGGAGCTTCACATCAAAAAAATTTCAAATTTTAAGATAAAGTTGTCAGATGCCATATTGCAACACTAGGGTTGTCGAATCCCGAAAAAATAATGCAACCATCGTATACTTAGAAATGCTTGTAATAAAATAATTTTAAATAAAAACTCACTTAATTACATTTATAAATGACACTAAATTGGGAGTTGCACAAATCCCTTCATTTTTGTGATAATTTGAAATGCATAAATGTTTATTGGTGCATATAAAGAATGTTCGGCTAAGGCATACCTTGATTTTGATATTGTTTAAATTGTCTTGCTGTCATGTGTAGGGACCATTTATATACAATATTTTGAAGTTTCTATACATTTTTTGTTCAAGTTTTATTTATATTGCAATATTTTAATCATCTGGATGGAAGTTCACCAATCAACATTTTAATATCTGAACATAAAGCTTCATTATCGTCTTCAAACTTAGAGACGTTTGCACCAATTTCATCCAAAATTTCCTTGCAAAAGCTTCATTTCATTTATAAAATGTTTGATGCATATTCTTGAGCCTTGAAATTCGGGTTGATCTGAAGTTTTATTGTGAGCTTGCAAAGAATTGTTACTATTTTTTGGAATTTCATATGAAACCAAAACATTACACATTTATTTAGGTAGCCAACATAATATTGCTCTTCTTAACTAAAAATGTTCAACTTCTCCAACAACAGAAAGTTTTCAAAAGCAAAAAATACGATATATCGTACAAAATTACGTAAACCGTTAAACGAAATGACTTCTGTCATTCTAAATACCAACTACTTGATCATATTTCTTATTCCTTTACCTCCACTGCATCATGCCTTGACACACAACAATTTCACAGGGATTAAACTTCAAAGATGGGTGTATAGATCCCTACGCTTCTTAATCGTTTTGGAGCGGGCGGATTGAAGGGTGAAAGGCTCAACGGGGAAATGTTCTCTCATGAACTCAAAATTGTTCACGGTTTCGGTATTCAACAATCGGGTATTATTTTGACAAGTAACTTGATTGTTGCTGTGTAAGGTTGGTTTTCAAACTAAAAATCTGTCAAATGTCTTGGTTTTGGATTCACTCACAGTACCTGGAAGGCAAGTGAAAAATTACTTGACTACTCTCTCTCTTTAAAGAGCCAAATTTTTTTCCGGTTTCTGATTGATTTGGGAGCGAGTCACAGTATAATCGTTCGTGACACTAGGTTGTTGCACTTCTGAGAATGAATATTCTTGCTTCGATACTATCAAATAGGAAATAAATTGGATTGTTACCCGCGATTGTACTTATTCTGGATAGAAAAAGATCTAAGAACGATAGGCTTTTGAATACTAGGATGTCCTATGACCTTCCTTGTCTGCACTGAATTAAGCTGAGTATCATTATGTGAGAAAAAAGTGGTCAAACCGCACTCATTATGAGACTCGGCGGCTTAACGTCTCGGTTTGCAAATCAGCAAGACATTTTCCTGCCATCTCTTCACATTAAATCAAGAATTTCGTCAAAGCAGCATTTAATCAAGTTGTTTCCCAAATTGTTATACGCAAAAGTCAAAGAAAGAATATTTGCCAGGATTGATATTAGAAAATTAATGCTCGACAGAAACTTTACAAAAAGTTTAATACCCGATAAAGCAGTAGCATGGGAATGATTTTCAAATATTGTTCACCACTTTTTGTTAACCAACCGAATTTTAAGCAGATTTTTCGAAATTTGTAGCAAAGTCATCGAACGATTAGAGCTTAAATGGCCCTAAAGACACATTTCCTGCATTCTCACCGTGATTTAATCCCCGTAAACTTGGACGATACAAGCGACGAACAAGGAGAGCAACTACACCAAAACATGATCAGTGACTGATGTTGGTTGGTTGATCTGACAATACAAAAGACTTTGTACAACCTCTCTTCATTTCTGATTTCTTACTTTTGAAGTAATTTTCAACCACTTTTTGGCACATATTGGGCGGTATTTCAGCGATACCTGGCAGCGGATGTTGGTTTTTAAGTGCTCAAGAATTAAAGATTTATTCGCATAAACACGGCCTTTCGCGGAGCCTTAAAAAAATCCGAGAAGAGAGAATCCAAGGCGAGAGATTACACGGCTGGGAAATTTCTCTCGCAATAAAGCCATATTCTCTTTTATTGTGTGGCATGTTGCACCATCGTGTTGAGACCACATATTGTTCAAGTCGCGTTCTCCAATTGAAGGCCAAAAAAGTCAGTTATCATACGACCATAACGCTCCGAATTGACAGTGACAGTCTCGCCGTTATCGTTTTCAAAGAAGTAAGTTCCAACCAATCACACCTCCGAACCAAAGAGCACACCAGATAATAAGTTTTTTTTTCAGTGTAATGGCCTCTCTTCCATTATTTGAGGATTCTCGGTGCCCCAAATGCGATAATTTGCTTATTTGAATATCCCGCAAGTGAGAAATGTGCCTCGTCACTGAAGAAAAGCTTGTTGGAAAAGCTTGTGGTCCACTGCTTGATGTTCAAACACCAAATCAATGTATTTACGGCGTTATGGCCTTTTAAATGGATGTGTATGAATATTATATATTTGGCGCTTTATAATCGCAGAAGCGGATTTTGGCCGAGTTCTTCCTCCAATTTGTGGTTTTTCGTTTTGATGTTTTTACCAACAAAATCGAAGGACGTACAGTTTTTTCTACGCCGCCTACAAACGGCCGATGGATTCTTATGAGGAGCCTTTTATTTCATGCAAGAAACACACTCGGAGGGCTTGACATTTCCTGACGTGGGGCGACCGCAATTACAAAAATTAATTTTCTATAATTTTGGATGTTGGTCGATATGGCAGTACATAGTAAAAGACACATTCGGGTTACATTTTACAGAAGTGATATTTGAGGTGGATCGAGCAAAACTATAATGCACTGGCCTTACAATATCTGTAATCGATCCAGTTTGTTCAAATTTCTTTGAAATTTTACCAGTTGATTGAGTAGTTGGACGATAATGTGTACTATAATCTCATCTTGAAGCACGAAGCGTGGCCACGTTTGAACTACCATTTTTGTAGCAGATTTCAACAGCTGTCCATTTTCATAAATTTCTGAATTCGAACTAAAACAAAACATTTTGGTTTTACAAATGTTTGACAGTAGTCAAAATACAGCCCGGCATTTTCGAAACCACTAAATGGATAACTCTTTGGTAATACATACAAAGCTCCTTTTAATTTTTATGGCTTAAAATTTTTTGTTAATTTTCAAGTTATTACATGATGTATGCCATTTGTATTCATTTCAGTTTCATATAATATTCACAGTTTCATGTATCAATGCATTGGTCTCATAATAAAAGTGTTTAATATTAAAATTAAATTGAAAAAGGAAATCAGCAGTGGCTTACTATCGTATTCAGTAGCGCCAATCTACCTTTATACAGTCGCAATACAATCGCACAACAAGTTTATCTTAACTTTTTTATTGTACGTTTTGTATTTCTATAAGAAAAAGTGTGTAATTTTGTGCTTTACTATTACTCACTTCCTATTGTTGTGCTACAAAAGTAGTGCTTTTACCACAGCCGGCACCTCATGGCGAGAATGCAATTTCAGATGGCTTAGCGGCGCATCGGGTGTTGTGCAAATGCTGCCTTTTGTCCGTTTGAGGTGCATCAGTTGTACCTTTTGCCACCCGCAGCAGTAATGATGCACCGATTATTGAGCTATTCAGCGGGTATTAAGCACATTTACGAGTGAAAGATGCGCAAAAATACAAATGTGGCAAATAAAGCTGAGATTGAGCGCATAAAATGAATGCTGAAAAGGTGCTACTGCTGGCATTGAGAGTGGGTATTAAGTTGGAAAATAGTATTGATTGAGTGTGACAAACATTTCGTATTCTTCTGCTGTTAATAACTCTGCAATATGCACTATTTTAAGGAAAAGTGTGGATGTGGAGCTAAGCTTAGTGTCTTCTTTTTATCGGGAAAATGAGAATTTTTCTTCATCTTTCATGATTTTCTTTTCAATCTCATAAAAGCATATTCATAATTTAACATCCCAATATTTTTATGGATTCATGTTTAATAAATACGTATTTGTAGCCATTTTTCCTTGCTCATTCATCATTTTTAGTAGACTACAGAAGCCGTAATTGAAACGCCTTGTTTCCATCAGCAAATTTCACTTCGCTTGCAACACTTTTATTAAAAAAAAAAAAAAAATTAATGAAATTTAAGTAAAATCTTACAGCTTTATGTTTTTGTTGCGCAATTAGTTTTCTAGTTTGGTAACACTTTGTTGGCGCTCATAAATCTTGTTGAGCAATTAAACGCGCTACGTGACAAAGTTGACCAAATCCGTAAAACCGGTAAACCGAAGACAAATAAAAGGCATATCTAAGCCGTTATAGCCCTACTACAGATTGGAACAGTGTTCAGTTTACACATATGCATGTAATGAATGATAATAAAAGCAATACAAATTTGCATATTGAGAAATGGATGTCACTTTAGATGCGGGCTTTCTATCTGAGCTCAATACAGACTGTACCCCGAGTTGCTTTTATTAGTTTTTGAAATTATGTGCCTATAAAAGATATGATTTATTTTTTGGAATTTCACTAATCATTTGCTTAATTACTAACCAACTAACTTGCACACCCTCTTCTTAACTCTGGACACTCTAGCTGAGCAGTTGGACTCAGATCTGCAGCGCTTTAGGAAAGCCTGCAGAAAGCGTTTAATTTACATACTGTCATATGTAAGCAATACACAAGATGGGGAGGGTGCTCAGGAAATTACTCTTAAGTACTCCTCGGATTGCGCACTGACTGGTAGCAAAGACTCGACGTGACTAGAATGGTATCGATGAAGAAAATCTCGAACCTTATCAATGCAATCCGCTCTCCGATACCAGCTGCAGATTAGTAGTACCCAAAAGGAAAATTCTAACAAAAAAGTAGATCACGTAGGCAAGTAGTACCTTAAAGCTGTGCAAAAGTACTGGATCAGATGAATTTGATCGTCCGCTGAAAGTTTGCTATGTTGTATGAGAATGAAGGATTCACTCTTAGCTATTCTAAATGTGGAAAGGTATCGCATATATTAGAATTTCAGACTAATAAGCGTGACGTTGTTTCTGCTTAAGTTAGCCGAGCGATTTATTGAGGTTCATATTGAGAATACTGAAGAACCTCAGCTCCCTTAAAACCAACAACCTTTCATTAAAGGTTGGAAAACGGAAACAGCGTTACACGTGATGATCTACCTAATCGAGATATCTGTGGCGTGCCGATTTGTTTTATAAATCACTTGTAGCGTTTTTTATGTTTTATTACAAAAATATATTTTATTGATCTGCACAAGCTGTGGTGCGTCCCAAGCTGTGGTGCGTACAAAGGAAAACCAAGAAGTGACTCGTATGAATTTACTGCAATGTCATTATATTAGAAAATAAAATGAGATTACCGCTAGGCTTATGTACTAAATATTTCGGTACATTAAAATAAAGTAAAGAATAATTAATAAGCGTGAGAGTGAGAATGAGTGGAGAGAGAGAAAATTAACGGAGTTCGCTTAAGAGCAGAGCCAATGTGTGGTTTTCTGTCTTGATGCTTTTACAAATAAATGGAGGGACCTACAGTTTATTCTAAGCCGTCTCCGAACGGCCGCCTAATTTTTACGAGGAGCTTTTATTCCTGCAATTAGAAAAATTAGTTTCCCTTACTTTTGGATTTTGCTCGAACCCAGGTCTTCCGAATTATAGTACGGTATGTCAACCACTCGGTTATTGCGGCCACCGAGATATCTAACTCGGTTAAAATGAGCAGCGTAAAAACTTATTTGTATTGAGGCTGACTTCAATAATATTCAATAGTCTACTTTGGCGAATTCTGACTGATTTTCTGATTTCACCTTTACTGTTATTTCTCATATGCAGGGTCGTAAGATCTGAGCTCGTGGGAGTATCGACACTTAGATAGCAAACGCTTGATGTGGAGTAGTGAAGGAGGGGGAGAGGGAGAATGAACACAGATTACTGCTGCATAATCTTCGTAGGCTTCACGCAAGATTATTTTGGATAGGAACCAATGGGAGAGGATATGCATATGCAGGCTCGTTTCTTTTTAATACGGATGGGTCAAAATTAGATAACGATACCGGTGGCGAAATTTAACAACGTAGCAAGTTATTCCATCTATCATACCCCTTTTTCTTCTCTATTGGTATAGCCATCGCTCTAATGAATATAGTCGAGCTTATAACAGCGCACCATTCGTTTCTCCTCTCAGTTTTTAGTTGGAGACACTAAATGAAGCCAGATCCTTATCCATCTGAACTACCAACGGAGTGAAAATCTGTCTCTTTCTCTGCTTTTTCCTCGGATACTGTATCGAAAACCTTTCAAAGCTGAAATGTTGTCTCCCATATTTAGGACATGTTCCAGCCAACGAGGGGTAAGGCGTGAATGTGCTACCTGCCCTCGTGTAGTACCAAAGCCATTAGCCACGCTTCTTTACCCAGTATAGAGAAGGCAGAACTTACGGCGTACCGGCATCTGTAAACTTTTATAGAAGATTGTACCTTCTCTGTTTAGCTCTGTAGCTCGTATTATTTTCTTCAGCATCAAGTTAATGAAGTCATACAACAAAGAGTCACCTAGTTTGAAACCTCGTTTAGTATTGAATGTTTCGAAGCGGTCCTTTCCGATCCTGATGGAGCTTTTTTTCTTGCTCTGTAGCCCCATTGAATTTTTAGCATTTAAATAAGAAATGGAAGAAAATTTACACAGATCGCTTAAAGTGATGACTAAGCAGTTCTCACCGAGCATACTGGATAAATAGATGAGGGACGAGCTTGCGCGGAATGGAACTTCTCTTCTACTTTCCAGGAACAGTTTGGGCACGACGTAGAAGTAGAGGCAGGCACACTAATATCGAGTGTGTCGATATTGTAGAGTAACTACTTTTTAATATCGAATGTTCCTATTCAGCTACACTGTGCACCAGTGCACCAGGCGATTAATTTTATTCACTTTCATGATAGTTTCTGATATGCAAACATGCAGTGCAGCGCATTCTATGGCATCCATAGCCAATTTTGCAGCTGTCTTTGATAGGCTACTAAGGAAGTAGTTTTGTTCATCGGTTAAGTTGGTCGTTTATTCTCTTTATTTGTCCATTCAAACTTCAAGAGTTGAGACGAAAGTCTAACAGATATTCCACGACATTCTCTGTCTGCGAGTGTGTGGTGATATGTACGGACAACGTACTTCGTTGTCATTCATAAATTTAATTAGTGAAAAATCTTAACAGTTTCACGCAATTACTCACATCCTTTCCACATTGGCTAGCGACGTCGTTTCACTGGCTGGTCCGTGCAAACATTCGGAAATTCATTTTTGGCTTTTTTTTTTGCTAAATATACTTTTATTTCGTAAAATTTTCAAGTTATTCCTCTTTTTCGAGGCTTACACATCACATAGTTTGTCTATTCTGGTTTCAACATATTTGCTTCACTTTTTGAATCCCTTTCCTTTGCCCACCTTCTGTTATAAATTGTGAACATTTTCTGTCGAGCAAACAAAAGTTTTCGTAAAGTGCTCTCTTTGGTTATTTGTCCCATACCATCTCTCGTAGATTGCCGCACCATTGCACTGCAACTCCGGCATTTGTTTATTTTGGCTGTTGATGAATTGCATTTTGTTGTTATTTAACATTACTTTTTCTCTCTTCCTTGTTACTACAGTTTTGCAGTATTTCCGCCATCATTTTGCTTCCACACGGTTTTGGTATGTTGACGTTGTAAGCTGCCGATGGCTAACCAAAGACTAACTAAAGTTACCAGACTTTGTCATAATGGATCGTGACTGTTAGCGAGTTGCCGCATACAAACATATGTATTTACTGATGAAGTGTTGAAAGCTTTGTTAAAGATTTGTTGCCCAAAATGATGTACATACATATATAAGTTACAGTTATTGTTTGGTTGTGGTGAAAACCGTTAAAGTGGGTGGTGGCGCTAACGGATTGCGGCAATGACTAATATTCTTAAAATATTATTTACTTTGAGTTTAATTATTTCGCTGTATGATTTTCTTTTGTGTTGTTGCATCTTGAAATAATTTGGATTGAATATGAAAAATATTGTTAAATGCAGTCCAAAATTAATTTTCAGTGAACTCGCTTTGATAAATATCGTTTCAATTTGATTATAGTATATGTTCACCTGAAGTGTAGCCATTGATCTTGAATTAAGCGGAGTGTTTTGAATTCATACCCTCATATGCAGCGAGATTGTGCGCTGAATTTGGGCTGCGTCGTGAAAATTAAGCGAAATAATACCACCGATCTATACTGTGATCCTCACTCGAATAATCATGAAGGATGAAACGTCTCCAATTAGGTTCAGACTGATCGACTTCGGTGGAGCCTCAACTATGGTTGTCTGCAATACTAGATTCTAGCTCAAGGAAATTCACATGGCTGACTCCGTATCGAAAAACTCACAACCAGATCGATCATGTTGTGAAAATCGAGTTATATGTCTCCAGTGTTCTTGACGTGCTTACATCGTTAGGACGTAACATCAACTCGGACCGCTATATTGTAACAACAAAGGTACGCACCCTCCTCTGCGCAGCAAAGAAAGTCCATCAACAAACATAAGGAAAGTTCGATTTCGAAAATATGCAATCACAACAGACAACCGTACGGTTTTCTACTTAACTTACATTCCTGCCTCTGAAAGCACGCATCAGGAACTCTATTCAAGGGAGTAGTAGGACGGCATTTCAAGCTCACGACGTACTGCGGCAAACGAAACTGTAAGTTTTGCAACAGTTCGAAAGAACAGAGGATTGCCGTGTCGCAGAGGAGAGAAAGCAGACTTCTTAAATCGAAAGTTGCGATTAGCCACAACACGTGCGGGATGGGGTAGGTACCGAGAGCTGAAAAGGGAAGCCAGATACATTTGTAGACAAAAAAAGCCAAAATATGTAAGTATGAAGAGCTTGAAAAGCTAACCGACAATGCTTGAAAATTCTTTGAAAAGATTCTGTGAGTTACAGAAGGTTTCAAGACCGAAACCTCCTCATGTAAGAAGCAAGGAGGTTATCTGGTCAACGAAGTCTAGGGTATACTGAGTTTATGGAAAGAACACTTCGGCAACCTGCTGAATGGCGACGAAGAACTCACAAACTAAATGCATTAGCTTTTTTGCTCACAAGTGAATAAACCTTATCAGTGTTGCTTTAGACCTGGTAAATCCACCATTGACCAGATAATCACCTTGCGCCAAGTCTAGGAGAAGACATCTGAAAAAGAATCGATACACACCACCTCTTCCTCGATTTGAAAGCAGTTTTCGACAATACGAATTAATGTTGCCTCTACGCCACTAATTCTGAATTTGGTATCAAAAACTTATACGGTTATGTAAAATGCAACTCCAAAAGCTCCGTCAGGATCGGTAAAGATCTCTCCGAGCTCCTTATTTATGCCAGCACTAGCTCGCATAATGCCTGCACCATGATACCAATTAGTAACTCGGCATGGACTCCTTACCACCTTGGTGGGGATCAAGGTCCCCCGAAGCCTCTACATTTCTATGGATCGGGCACCCTTTTAAACCACTGCCACCACGATGCTCCCCGAAGGGCCCGTATCAAACAGGTCGGAGCAAGTTCCGAGGGCTTCCTGTTTCCCATACCATATCATACCACTACCATTAAAACTTCCATGTAGCTCTGGAATGTTAACCAGAATCTTAGTCGGCTTATATGACAAGCAAATACATTGCCGTGTGCGTATTATTATCCTCCCGGTCCACAGGGAGAACGTTCGTGTTGACAGTAGTCATAACTTTGCGGTTGTAGATAATTTCGTGTATCTGTGAACCAGCATTAACAACACCAACAACGTCAGACTGGAAATCCAACGCAGAATCACTCTTGCCAATAACTGATCTTTTGAACTGAGTAGGCAATTGAAAAGTAAAGTCCACTCTCGATGAACTGAAACCAAACTCTAAAAGTTACTCATATTCCTGTCCTGCTATATAAATAACATCTGATGTGGCGGCGTTGGGTGTTTCCGAGATAAATTCTTTGTAGATTACTTTTGCTGCGTTGATCTTCCGACAGGGTGGCAAATTGATTTATAATGGAACGATCCCTTGTCAATTTTGGTTTTTCTCACGAACGAAACTAGGCATTGAATATGGCGGAACCCCGAAACCGGTTTGTCGAAAAACCAAAATTGACAAGGAATGACGGAAAATCGTTCCATTATAAATCAAATTCTTTGTCTGAGATGCATAGTCCTTTGCGCATTGGCAATGGCGAATTCAGCTAATAATGGTACGACGAGCTGATATAATTACGGCCACATTGACGTATATATAGCGCATTGTAACCGCCTAAGTGATTATCAGCCACGCTCTTCCTCCAATTTGTGATGTGTGTCTTGATGTGTGTTTTCCAACAAAATGGAGAGACTTACATCATCTTCGAACGGCTGATGGATTTTTATGAGGAGCTTTTATTTTATGTCAGAAATATACTCGTAGGGCTTAACATTCTCTGTCGAGGGGCGACCGCAATTAGAAAAATTAATTTTCTATAATTTTGGATGTTGTTCGAGCCTGGACTTGAACTCAGGCCTTCCGAATTGTAGTATGCAAGCCAACCTTCCGGCTATTGCGGCCGACATCGACATAGTTAAGCCAATATAGAGACCGTAGCTGTAATGGTTTGGTCATATCGACCGGTTGGATGAAAGCTCTTTATTAAAGATCATAAAGAAAAAGACCGCCATTCCGTTAGAAAGATTAAATGGTTTCACAGAAATATTCAATCCGATCTACTAGAAGAAGAAACGACTGGTATGCTATTGTTAGCGCGGATATAATCGGGAAAGCGGTGTCAATAAAGAGGAATGTAAAATCTTATTAATAGCGTGACAATATTCTGTTACTAATCTAGCCTAATCTGCTGGAATTAATTTACGTTTACTTGTAAGGTTATCTGTATTTCCAAAATGTAATGCCAAAATTAAGCTTATTCTTTTCGTGCTGTAAATTAATACTATCAAACTTACAATATACTGTTATATTGACGCAATGTTGTCCATGAATTTGAAATATCTACAACCACCAAATTACTTGCTGCTGATTAATGATCAATAAAAGCTCAATGAAAGCTCAATGAAAGTATGATGACACTGACGCGTGAGAGTAGTACGAAAACAAAGGCTTGTCATGAGTAGGAGTGTGCGAATGCACGAGTACTCGTATATTGATATCTGGTCGTAAACATATTATTATACAAAGTCACTGTGACATAAGTTACCATCGTGTTGTAGTAAATAACATTAAACTATTTTACTGCACTATACTCGTAAAAAATAATAAGTATACTAAATAATGCATGATGAGAGAGTGAGGAGAAAGCTAAAGCATGGCAAGCTATAAGGAGTTGAAGTTATACGTGCTGCTGATGAACGCTTTTCGTTTGCTGCTCAAGAAGTTTAAAAATGAAGCCAAACGGATGAGTATGTACCGCGAAGCATGTTTTTGCCATGTTGATGAAGTTAATTTGCCACAAATGACAGTAAACGCTTTTTGTAATGGTAAATGTAAAGTGGGAAGTGGCTCATGGAAAGAAGAGCGGAAAAATGGCAGAATTGTAAACTTTTTATGCTGCATACAATCTACTATGAGTTACTTAAAAATTATATGGAAAAATACGCGAAAAGGAATTAAATGCGCCAGGTATGGTGATGTGTTGTCTTGGAAATGCAGTAGACTTTTTCATTGTGACTATAAAAGAGACGTAAAGGAAGCAAAAATTATAAAACTTTTCATATAATTCCAAAAAAGTTACTTTTGAATTCGAAATGTAAATAAGAGTAAAGACATATGTTTTAAGTGGCGATTAAAGTAAAAACTCAAAGGAAATAAGTTCGCAGTGGTAATAATGAATAAGTAAAAGAGGAAGAAAATATAGCTAATTGCGCTTGAAAAGAAGCATAAGAGTTGTTGAAAAATTACCGAACGGCGGGAAAAAGTGCATCTAATGACAACAACTTCTTATGTAAGTGTTAAGTCGAAGCAAAAATATTAAAGAACGTAAAGATTTCCAAGATAAAGTAGAATCATATTTACTAATTCATTGCGCTGAAAGAGATGATAATTAATCACAAGGAAACAGGAATTGCTTCGAGCTTAACTTATGGTTCACATTTTCTCGAAGAGCTTAGAAATACATGTGCCTATGGGCACCATTTCCTGATTTAGACGAGTAAATAACAGCGCGTCATTCCCACCATCATTTTGACTTCAAAGTTGTGACTGTTGTTTTATCTGGAAAAAGCAGAACTAACGGAGCGATCTAACGTCTATAATATCAATATCATTGGCATATATTAGCTTTTGTGCACTCCTATGAGGATTGCTGTATATATTTCGGTATTTGTCAACTCCAGTGTTCCAATCTGGGAATTGACAACTTTATCGTAAAGTTTGACATTTTTGATGTCATACATACTCTAAACGTTTTGACATAGACGCGCTATTTGTGTTGTTTAAAGTAACTTAAAATATTCAACTCGAACAGAAAATGGAATTAAATCACGACTATTTTCACGCGATTATTTTTTACCTCATCAAGGACCAGTGTTCACCGCAGTAAGGTGAATTCAAGCGAGGTCGTAGATCACTCCAAAACGTATTTCCTGAAGGTCATCCAAGAACAATTGTTGTTACGGAAACTATTGATGCTGTGCCCAAACCGATATTGCAAGATCGTCATATGATCTATCGCCAGATTGAGACAACTATAGGCGTTACTGGGACCAGCATACATTCAATATTGTTTGAACATTTGATTGTTACAAAAAAAGATTTCACGTTGCATCCCACATAATTTTTCAGTCGCTCGTTTCGATTGGTCGAGGCAAATGTTAAAAAATACGAAAGCTGTGCTTCGAAACAGGTTTATTACATCATGACAGGTGATGAAGAGTGGATTCACGCGTATGAGTCGGAAAGTAAACTGTATGGGTGTTTCAAGATGAGCCGAATACAACAAAAGTTGTTCGCGCATGAAACACTTCGAAGCCTGTTTTTTTTTAAACTTTACTTATCACAACCGTACTACTAGAACAACGTACAACAGAAAATTCTGAATCATACACAACCATTTATTTGCCAGTTGACTTTCAAGAAATCAGGAAAACCAACTCCTGAAGACGGATCGCTTTTCACCTCGCGTCTCGACTGAAACAACCATATTTTTGAACACTCAAAACATCGATTTGATGATTTATGGATACTGCATAACAACAACCCATGCTGAGAGGTACCTAATCTAATAACTATAAATACAGGTACACACAAAAACAATCCTAATACAAGAGAGTTAACACCACACACACACATACATGGATGCTGCATAACAACAGCAGGTACCTAATGTAATAACTGAAAATCATTATAAATACCAGACGAAGTATAATGACAGATCAGAACGATAAACGACACTGAAGATGGCAGAACGCCGAAACCGGTTTGTCTCAAAACCAAATTTGACAAGGGACGACGGGAACTCATTCCAATATTCATCAACCATTATACAGTCTTGACTTGGCACTCAATTACTCCTTTTTATTCTGTACGTAAAAAATAAACTGAGAGGACAACGTTTTCCGAAACCTGAAAAGGCGGTTGATGCATTCAGAACGCATATTTTGGAGATAACTAAATCAGAGTGGTAAAAATGCTTCGACCATTGGTTCAAATGCATGTAAGAGTGTACAAGTGTAGATATCCATAAAATATAAAATATTTTGAAAAACAATAAAGCGATTTTCGGTGCCTAATAGTTTTTTTTGTTCTCATAAAAAATATTGTCTTTACTTAGCTCTGCAGCCTATTTTATTTTCTCTAGTATTAAGTCAAGAATCGCCTTGCCTGAAATCTCGTTTGGTATCAAACGACTAAAATTCCAGTTCTTCATATTTCAATAGGACAGCTCATATGCGAAACCATCAGCTCTTACCGCTTTGATATTCTTTAAGAGGGCAAATTCTATTCGTACTTTGTCAAGGTCGATTATTGGAACATCTTCTGGGTCATCATCGTTTGGGGTTTACCGTATCTTATTCTATCACTGCCTTCCATAATCTCAGTATGATCTGAACATCGGCCAATTGATAACGTTCATGGTTTTTACTGGAGTATGTTCCGGTCTTGAAACCTTCTGTAGGTCGCCGTATCTCTTCATAGAATTTCGGCATTTCAGATTGCTTCTCAAGCACTTCATATTCACGTATTTTGGCCTCTTTTTTTGCCTGCTCCATCTTCAACTCTAAGCATTTCTCTTTCAAATATCCAATGATTTTCAGGTCAAAATATTTGGCTAAGTATTTCATTTTTTTACATTTTATAGTTGTTTATTTGAAATACTTTAGTTAGGAAGATTTAGAATCGAAATTTCCGAAATCCTTAATTTAATCAAAATTTGAATGAAATAATTCTTTCAAAATCGTACTATAATGGATTTATTTAAAAAAATTAATATGAAGAAAATTTTGAACATAAACTTTTTTTCGAAATCTTATGCCTTAATATTTTCATAAAAGTTGCGATTTATCCTTCAAAGGATATCGATTCATAAGGTGCTGAGAAAAAAGGATTTTCTTTTCTTTTTTGCATTTTGTTAGTGTAAGGATTATGCTCAAATGATCATATCTGTATAGCTCTGCAGCCTAGTGTAGTGACACTCAGCGTACTTTGATATTTCAGTTTAAAAAAAAGAACTTCAAAGACAAAACATACTACTCATTTACAGTGTAATTAAAGAGCACGTGTTTGATGTATACATATTCACGTTTCACTGCAGTCTTCTTATAAAGGGTGATCGAAGTAGATGTACATTTTGCAATAGCCTTTTTTTGACAGATCACGCATGAGTCGTGTCAAGTTCAGTATTGTTTGGTATTTCATCATGGAAAGACTTACGCCTGAACAACGTTCAAAAATCATTCAACTTTATTACGAAAATTCATGTTCTATAAAGATTGTGTTTCGCGAGCTTCGCTCAACTTATGGCCAGCATAATCGGCCTACTGAGCGTACTATTCGCATTACCATCACCCATCTTGAGACTCAGCATTCATTATTGCATAATATTCGACCGAATAGACCACGTCCAGCAGGCAGTGAAGAAAATATAACGGCCGTAGCTGAGAGTGTACACGAAAACCATCGAGAGTCGATTCGTCGCCGTTCGCAGAAATTCGGAGTGACATATGGAAAGACTTGGCGCATTTTACGTCGAGATCTTAGAGCTTGTGCAAGAACTGAAGCCGCTTGACCTTCCCAAACGACATCGCTTCGCTCTATGTGCTCTTGAAAATTTTGTTCAGTGATGAGTCCCATTTTTGGCTCAATGGTTATGTAAACTAGCAAAATTGCCGCATTTAGGACGAAGAGCAACTTGAAGAGATTCAAGAGTTGTCATTTCATCCAGAAAAAACAACGGTTTGGTGTGGTTTGTGGGCCGGTGGAGTCATCGGTAAATATTTCTTCAAAAATGGAGCCGGTGAGAACGTAACCGTCAATGGCGACAGTTAACGCGACATGATAACCAAATATGTGATGCCTGAAATTGATGTTGGTGATTTTCACGACATTTGGTTTCAACAAGACGGCACCACTCCCGACACATCGCATCAATCAATGGAGTTATTGAGAGAACGCTTTGGTGAGCAGATAATTTCACGTTTTGAGCCGGTTGATTGGCCACGAAGATCGTGCGATATCACACCGTTAGACTTTTCCCTGTGGGGATATGTAACGTCTAACGTCTAAGGTCCCGCTTCGATTCAGGCCTTGGAGCAAAACATTACGCGTGTCATTCGCCAGTTACCAGTCGAAATGCTCGAACGAGTCATCGAAAATTGGACTCAACGGATGGACCATCTGAGACGTAGCCGCGACCAACATTTGAAAGAGGTAATCTTCAAATAAGAAATGCCAAAGAATGAAAATGTTCTTTCGAATGATAATAAATATTCCCCATTAAAGTTGAATTTTCTGTGTTTTGTTTTTCTTTAAAAAAGTAGAGGACCTCGAAATGGATCACTCTTCATATATATATATATATGTGTGTGAATGGTTGGTGCAGAATATCGCATCCGAGGAAAATGTTACAAACACTAAACTGTGTACGTGCAACTGAATATTAGGGTCACAAGCATATAACTGTAAAACACGTAGGATATTTAAGCAATTACATGAATGCTCACGAGTACATATCGATAAAATGGCATGTGTTATGCAAATTTGGACGTGCTTACAAATAGTTATAAACAAATGAACTTTATGCCAACGCCTGAGCTTAGATTCGAACAAATTGTTGTCCTGGGCAGAGAAATGTTCCATATTATGCCAAAGAGCCATTAAAATAGTTCTGAGAAAAGTTATTGTAACAATTACAAAAATAATTGCTAAACAATGTTATGCATTGCATGCGAGAGAGAAAGAGAGAGAGGATAAGTAGCTGAAGACACTTATTGACTTAATCCATTGCTAATACAAATAGCTGTGTAACATTGATTCCACGGCGTGGAAGTTTGCCGAAACAACGGAAACAGCAATGACGACAAGACGACAAGACGACAATGACGACAAGAAATTACAAGAATAACGGAGTCTCGCTCCCAGTTTGGTGATGATTAAAAGTGCCAACCATATTATACCAGAAGACAGCCTTTATTAATGGGAAGATAGCAAAGTATCACGCTGCTTGCGTCTCAGTTGATCAATAAGAGATAAAAGGTAAAGATAAGAGTTCCTTAAATACAGACACATTAAACAGAAAGAAGAAAATACAGACAAACCACTTATTTTGAGAATATTTTATAGAATATATTTTTGTCGAACTCCGCTAGACCAAAGCCCGCATTAGAAAAGGATGAGGATTCTACGCCGATTATCTCTCAGTAAGTACCTCGGGAAATAGAAGGATGATAGAATCATTCTTCCCCTTGATAGCATAGTGAAACTGCAATCCCTAAAAATGAGCAACGGTAATGACTTAGTATAACTCCATGCAGTACCAGAAAAGGTGAAAATGCACCATGCTTTTACTTTGGCAGGAGCGCGTATGTAGAAGACCTCAAAAAAAAAGAAATAAAAAAAAAACACTGAGCTGATAATCACTTTGAATGTATAAATATTAGCTAAGGGAACCCCAATGCAACTCGTGAACTTGTGCGCTATGATAACGTTTGTAGAAAAGGTTAAAGAGATTTTTAATCCGTAGACCATTTGAAGATCGCTGACGATAAAGAACTATACTTTTGCTAAAGAACTGAACCAAATAAGTCTGGTAGTGAACAAGAACTATACGAAATATCTCAAAAAAACATTGAGCGCTTTCACGTCTTGGCTTCCAAGTCACTGTTGTCAGTCATAACTTCGTTGTCGAAGATAATGTTGTCTATCTTAGAACCAGCATTAACATCAACAAAAATATCAGCCTTGAAATCAAGCGCATAATCGCTCTTGCCAATAGATGCTTCTTTGAACTGAGTAGGCAAGTGAAAAGTACTCTCTTGACAAGGTGGAAGCAGGGAAAAGTGAAGATCTCCTCCACTCCGTTGGAAGGATAAGAAGGATAAGGTGGAGAAGGACCTGGCTGCACTTGGTATCTTCACTGGGTTTAAACACCGCTTGCGCCAGTAAATAAGAAATATAAGATATTTCACGAACATAATAACATATCATTATCCCCACTCATCTCTCAGTATGAGGAACGCTCTTTCAACGCTGATATCGTATTAACAACGTAGCGACAGTTTAAGTTTACACTACTTGCATCCGAATGGCGTACACTCCAGGGTGATATTAAGAGACCGAGGTGTTCTTTACCGTAAAGCCTGGCAAAGAACATTACTCCTTTCTGAAATTAAATAGGCCAACCAGTATGAAATATTCCGCGATTTATTATATTCCACTAAATCACATGGGGCACATCACAAGGGAACATTCTCTTTTCGATGTTGTTTGACCTTGATTAACCAATTCACTCAGATGCTTGTAGCGGCGAACTTAAAAATAGTTTGCTAGGCGGATTACCTGACCATACTATCTTCTTACAACTATCCAAATCATCTTTTACCGGTAACAGAGTACTTGAAATTCAGCTATTTGGGATAAGACACAAGGGCTTGCTGTAAACCCGGAAAAATCTGAGAAAGGCAAAATTCACCAATTTAACACACGATCCTTAACCCTTTTAGGGCCAAACAAAAACCGTTGATATTTTTCTACACACATTTTTATTAATTGAAGGAAAAACAACTATTTCAAACGTCCTTAGAAGGTAAAAGTTAGCGAAGACTGTTTAAAAAAAGTACTTTTGAGGGTGTACTTTAGTATAGCGCGCGCTAAAGAGAGCTTACTTTCATATAATCTGTATAAATGGCAACTCTATGTGTATGTGTAAATGACCTATCAATATTTTATACCAGAAAAGGATAGAACCGTCCATTTCATATAATCGACCATATGTTTTACTGTTGTTTTGAATAACAGGATACATTAGAACTGGCAGCCATCCAGCTTTCGTAACCCGATATAATTAAATTAAATTCTGGTGAATTCTCAAACAAATTTGTGTTTAAAATTGGACTGATTTTGAACATGTTAACATTGTAAGTAGAGGAAAGGCAATTATCAACTAAGTCTAATAGAGAAATCGTACTCGGTACATACGGCTCTATACAGTAAGATCAAGGATCCCCATAAATGCGTAACGATGATGTTCGCTTAATTCAAAACCATGTCTATTCTTTTGGACTACATACAATACCATATTAAGCCAGGAACTCCAGGAGGATTTTCTAATAACCTTCACATAATTTTTTTCTTATAGCGCGCAGTCAGTAGTTGTTTGCTCTATGTAGTGGGATAAACAAAACATTGGTAGGGAAACTAAAAATTCACCTTTATTTGGTACCAAGTCCTAGAGGTATCGATGGTGACAAAGTGACCAAAGATCCAGTTCTTTCAGAACAGGAGTTCACAGCACCTCTCAGTGAAGTGAAACATGTGCATGCGACACTCTTGTATCATCAAACTAATAGACTTTGGGAACATACCAAGCTGTTAGTAGGACTATTAGTTCTGGTTGATGACAATAAATGTAGGAAATGCTGGCAATATGCGGAGACAAGAACGACAGATGCTGATCATACTTGGCGAGAATAAGTTGAAGGATCTTCAAACACCAAAGTACTATGAACCAAAATGCTCTATTCAATTTGTTAAGAGTACAATGAACTGTATTGAGGTGCGCTGCCTTCTCCGTCATCGGCCTCTGCTCTACTAACTAAGAGCCTCATCAACAAAAGTCGGCCGGTATGAATTCAGTCTAATGTAGCAAAAATTAGCTGTTTCGGTACTATGAAATGTTGTACATATAAAGAATTCTTAACTTAAAAATAAAAAGTTCGCCAAGTCGTATGAGCAACATTTAGTCAATGGGAAAAAGTAGAAACAGTTAAATTTACAGCTGAGAAAAACGTCTTATGATCTAAGTATGCTTTAGATAAGTATTTAACGACTTGAAGTACATGCAAATCGTGCTTGCTTCAGATTTACACATTTTTTTGTAGTACGGAAACAACCAATCTTGCCAGAGTAACGTCTTTTCTAATTTACTCGATACTGAAGGGTTTACTGTCAAAACTGACTAAAAATTCTAATTCAGCGGGTCAAACAACATGTTCATAGATATATATGGTATCTGGTGTACAACAAAACTTTAATTTTTTGGTGTACCAGTATAATTAAAATACGAGGGTGGTTTGATTAGTCAGGGACTTTATGAAAAAAAATTTTTTTTTCGTATTATTTCTCAACATAGACTCCTTTTAGCTCTATACATTTAGTCCAGCGTTTTCCCAATGTTTGTATTTCTTCCAAATAAAAGGTTTTCTCAAGGCTCTCAAAAAAATAGGCGTTTGTTACTATGATGACCTATTCATTCGACCCGGATTTATTACCGCTCAGCCATTTCTTAAGGTTTGGTAAGGAGAAATAATCGCAGGGGCCTAAATACGGTTCAGTTCGTAGCCCAATTATGAACTTTTGCCACGATGACTAACCACGTTTGCACCCGTGCATTCTACTGATAGTACAGCAATTATTTTTTGGCCGACAGACTCACCTTTGCCTTCTTTGGTGCACGTTCAGCCAGGGAAACCCACTATCTTGACTATTCTTTAGTCTCTGGTAATGTCTGTTCTTTCGTCTACGGTAATGAAACGATGAAAAAATTCATTTGTATTTCTGTTAAACTCGCTAAACACTTCTTTGAAGTGGTAACACGGTTGCTCTTATGATACTGTGTGAGCAATCGCGGCACCCTTCGCCCGGACATGTTCAAATATTCTTGTGAAATGTGATGTTCCCGCTCATTAAGATACCTACAGTCTCAGCCACCTCACGCACTTTTATTATCCGATCGTACAATAACATTCGATGGATTTTATCGACGACTTCTGTCGTGACGAGCTCTTTTTGGCGACCTGAGCTTTTGGCGTCACTTGTACTGCTACGACCCTCAACGGAACTCAGCAAATCACTTAGAAATTGATGGTGCAGAGTCCCCATGGTATTTATAAAGTCTTTCCTTGGTTCGGTTGATGATTTCTTTACGCAAGAAGCAATTCTTAATAAGCACACATAATTCATCTATTCTTCACGAGCTCGTCTGCTTTCAACGGCTGTCTTTTAATCAATAACAGTTGACGGCAAATTCAAAAGTTACTGGCATATCAAACAGCTTTTTAATATCGCTTTAGTAGTAACAATGGTCCGTCAAGCATGTGTTGAATTGGTATCATTTATATGAGACGGAGAGCGCAAGTTTGTTAAGTGTGAAAAGCACACAATATTATCTGATCGATTTTGATTGTAATGAACGCTGCTAAACTACAATAAAATATAACAAAATTCAAGTGTCACGAATCTGAAATTCTCTCTCAGAAAAAAAAACACAGAAAATTCAAATTTAACGGGGAAAGTTTATTATCATTCGAAAGAACATTCTTTGGCATTTATTTTTTGAAAATTATCTCTTTAAAGTGTTGGCCGCGGCTACGTCTCAAATGGTCCATTCTTTGGGTCATATTTTCGATGACTCGTTCTAGCATTTCGACTGGTAACTTACGAATGAAATGCGTAATGCATAGACTTTAGACTTTACATATTTTCACAGGAAAAAGTCTAACGGAGTGATTGGTGGCCAGTCTACCGGCTCAAAACGTGAAATTATCTGCTCACCGAAGTGTTCTCTCAATAAGTGCATTGATTGATGCGACGTGTGGAAAGTGGCGCCTTCTTGTTGAAACCAAATATCGCGGAGATTGCGAGCTTCATTTTCAGACATCAAATAGTCGGTTATCATAGCGCGATAACGGTCACCATTGACAGATACGTTCTCACCGGCATCATTTTTGAAGAAACATGGACCGATGATTTCACCGGCCCACAAACCACACCAAAAGCTTGTTTTTTTTTTTGATGAAATGGCAGCTCTTGACTCTCTTCAGCTTGCTCTTCGTCCCAAATGCGGCAAATTTGCTTGTTGGCTCGAAAACGTCGAATTTTCTTGGAACATTTCAAGAGCCCATAGAGCAAAGCGATGTCGCTTGGGAAGGCCGAGAGGCTTCAGTTTTTGCACAAGCTGTAATTTGTACGCTTTCAATTTAAGATCTCGACGTAAAATGCGCCAAATCGTTCTATACGTCAGTCCAATTTGCCTTGAACATCGGCGAATCGCCTCTCCACGATCTTCGCGTACACTATCACTGCGTGTTGGATGAAGGCCATTCGGTCGAATATTATCCAATAATGAGTGCTGGGTCTTAAGATGGGTGATGGTATTACGAAAAGTACACTCAGCGCGCGAAACACATTCTCTACGGAACATGAATTTTCGTAATAAAGTTGAATAATTTGTAAACGTTTTTCAAGCGCAATCTTTCCATGATGAAATGCCAAACAATACTGAATAAAAATAATATGAAAGCTTGAAACAATTCATGCGTTATCTGTCAAAAACAGCTATTAAAAAAGTACCTCTACTTGGATCACACCTTAGTTCTTATTATTATTATTTTTTCTTATGAAAAAACACATAAAAATATAAGCAAAATAAAAATTAGCATCTCAAATTTGTATTTATTCTCGTTAAAGTTCGTCAGCTACGCTACTCCATCAAAACAACTTTGTGTTAAAAAAGCAAAGAAAAAAAATTAGCTAAAAATTTCATGGAATTTTCCTGAAGTTTGGACATAGTTTAAAATATTATAAAATATTAATTTATGCAGCTCTCAATTTACTTAGTAAATAAAAATAAAAATTTTATATCAATAAAAACAAAATAATTTTGCTCAGAAAACTTTAACGGAACAAATAAGGTGTTAAAAATGAAAACAAAAATGAAAAGACAATTCGAGAAAAGGCAACTGCTCTTTATTAATAAAAAAAAAATAATAAAAACTTATTGGCTAAGTAGAGTAAGCTTCAGAGTAACTAAGATAAGAGGCAAACAACCGATGTGAGCAATAGCAGCTGAGTGCCTTCTTGTATTATACAAAAAAGTTTTGTTTCGAAATTAAAGTATTTTATAATGAGTAAGCTTGAGCAAAAAGATTCAGTGTGCTGGATGTTTAAGCATGGCCAGGACTAATTGCTGTACATTTCAAAGTAAATTGAAAAAAAAATTGCTGTAAATTCAACATATTTGTTATAAATTCAATATTTTTGAAGAAGATTTAATGATTTTTCGTAATTTCTATGCTGTCGATTTTGGTAAAACGAAAAACTTGACGAAAACCTCTTCCATATGTGCTTAAATGGCATAAGCTGCTGTAATTCTCACCTCGTTTTCAGAAACTTATAAAGCTTAACCGATTACCAAAGCTACTTAACACACACAGCTTAGAGATATTTATTTAAATATTTGTATGTTAAAAGCAGAAATCATGATTAAGAGCAAACACAAAACTAAATACTAAGCAAGGTAAATTAAACAAGGGGAGCAAGTCGAGCATGCTAAGTATGTAAAGTGTTGCCATATTGTTTTGTTTGCAGCCCTATGTGTTTGTAAATTTTATTCTAAGATTTATGTTAACTTCTATTGTCGTACAACATACATATATCTATACAATGTAACATATTGATATAAGCAAGTATGCTCAAGGCATTAACAGCGAACTATTTGTAAGCAAACTGGTATGTGTAAAGGATCAGAAGTTACACTGAAGGATTTATGGTGACAAAACCATAAACATGCATACATATATATGTACGTACATCAGAGCGTACGTAAAACCTCCAATGCACGCACTAATATTCAAGACATGTGTGGAGTATATATGTATGTATGTATGCACCTCTTCCAGTTCTTTGCTGGTATTTAACTGTTTAACAAACACTTAATCTCTATGCTATTGTTACCACTAGGAAGTGTTCTTGTTGCTGGGTCTGGGCGAACCTTGAAATTGTTGAAGTGTTCATATGAAAGTATTTATATGTAAGTACATAATTCCCACAGCTCGTACTCGTATACACATGTCCCTTGTGACCAACCCAAATGTTCTTCTTTGTGCGCCACAGATATGTGAAAGTCTCAAATTTATGAGTATATATAAGGAAAAAACAAAAACAGCGATAGTGGCGGGGTTGAAAATCAACTATACGAAATCATATACGTACGAACATAAAATAAAAAAATAAAACTAGAAACAAAAAATAAAAATAAAAATATAAAACTAAATAAATAAAAGAGGATAAAATAGAACAAAAAATAAAAAATAAAAAAATTAAAAAAAATTAAATAAAAACTAATAAAATTTAAACTACAATAAAATAAATAAAATAAAATGAAACCAAATGCAAAAAAGAAAAATAAGGGGGCTAAAAATAAAAAGAAAAGAACATAAAGAAATAAAACTACAAAAAAAAAAAATAAAACAAAAAGAAAGAAAAAAAAACTTAAAAACAATTAATTAAATTAAAATATAATATAAAAAAATAAAAAAAATAATAAAAAAAAAAATTAACAAAAAAAATAAATAAATAAAATACTGTAAGATAAATAAAATAAAATGAAAAATGCTTTAAATTTAAAAATGAAATGAAAAAAAATAAATAAAAAATAAGTAAAAAATAAAAAAAACTAAAAATAAAATAAAATATATAAATATATAATATAAATTAAATAAAAAAGGTATAAAATAGAAAAAAAAATATTTAAAAAATTAAATAAAATACTGTAAAATAAATAAAATAAAATGAAATAAAATGCAGTAAATTGAAAATGAAATGAAATAAAAAAATAAAAAATAAAATAGAATGAAATAAATTTAAGAAAAAAATAAATAAAATAAATAAAATGAAAATTCAGATAAAAGGATTAAAAAATAAATAAATAAATAAAACAAAATAAAAAATAAAATAAATATTAAATAAATTTTTTTTTTAAAAAACAATAAAATAAATAAAATAAAGTGAAATAAAATTGCAGTAAGTGAAACAAAATGAAATGAAAAAAGATTAAAAAAATTAATTAATTAAAAAAAGTTAATTAATTAAAAAAAGAAAGAGATAGAATAAAAAATTTAAAATAAAATTAATAGGCATTTTAAATGTAAATAAAAATAAATTAAATTCCATTAATATAAATAAAATAAAATGAAATAAAATACAGTAAATGAAATAAAATTATGTGAAAAAAAAATGGAAAAAACATATATATAAAAAATAGAATAAAAAAATTATAACAAATAAAATTAGAAAAATAAATAAAATAATATGAAATAAAATACACTAAATGAAAGAAAATTAATTGAAATAAACCCATATAAAATAAAAAAGACACATAATTAAAAGAAAAATCAAAATAAATTAAAAACCGCAATATGAATAAATAAAAATAAAATAAGAAAAGAAATAAAAAGGTTATGTAAATAAAATAAAATAAATAATAAAAAATGAATAAAATAAAATATATTAATGTAAAATAATAAAATATAAAACATAAAACAAATCAAATAAAAAAAAATTTATGATAATATAATATAAAATAAAGGAAAATAAATGAAATTATATAAAATTAAATTAAATAAAGTGAAAAAAATAAAGAAAAAATAGGAAAAAAATGCAAAAATGAAATTTTAAATAACTTAATAGGTGCTTGCGTTAGGAAACTAATATATAGATTTTAGAAAAATTAGAGAAATCATCCAATCTAATGTGATGGACATGTACTTTATATACGCATATATCCATTTATTGCGATTTCACTCCATTTACAGTTACAGTTCGGAAATCGTATGAATTAACCCTTTATTTTAACTCTGGAATCCTTCTTAGTTTCTTTTGTTCAGTATACGTAAGGATATTTGATGGAGGTGAACATACTGCTCAGTCAAAACAAAATGCAGTGAAGCAAAAAGTACAAATGAAGTGATGCACATCTTTAAATAAATATACATATTCTTTGTTGTTGGTGTATTTATTATTTCTTGCAGACTGAGTGTTACGGAAATAAAAATAAAACAGAGATTTAAAAATAAAATCCATCAGCAACAAATGGTTAGTAATGGATATATGAATGAACATATACATGTATATTTGTACATTACAGCTACACACATACATATTGAATTCATGTAATAGAATTTAATATATTTCCGAAAAAGCTTAGCTTTCTTGTTGTTTAATTTAATACTATTTAATATATTTGTTATTTTAAAATTAAAAATTTTTTTTTTATTAAAATAATATTAAGTCTGAGTTTCACACGTAGATATTAATTAATTTCCGAATTTTGCAATGTGATCTTAAAATAAGAGAAAAATGTACTCTTAAACAAAAACTTATAATAATACAAACCAGTTTGATAAAAATAAAAAAAAGAAAGAAAAAAAATCCTTATTCTATACATGAGAAAAATAAGGGAATCATAACTTTCGATTAAATAAATAAATATTTCTACCGAAAGAGAAAATATTATTAGTTATAATTCAAGCAGTGTAATTTAATTAATTCCATGAGCAGCTAATAAAAATACACATAAATAAATATATTTAATTTTTTTTTAGCTATTGATAAAATAAAATTAATTCATTACATGTAAGGATGTGTACAAAAATCAATTAATGATCTAATTAACTGTGCGAGAGGTTTTAATAAGGAGATATTTGAGCAACATGAAGAAAATTTGCATAAAATTTTTATTTTATTTTTTATTTTATTAGTCTCATTTTCAGTGGAGCATACTTTATGTTTTTTCTAACTTCAAGGCGCCCATCTCTAACTCTCTGTTATATTTTTGAAATAAATATTTTTTGTAAATATTAGTAGTTTATGAATATATTTCTGATTTGTAATTTAATCAAAAATATGTAGTAAACTATGTAATGATTGCAAGCTAAATTGTTACATTTTAAACCCCATAAACACATATAGGGTGATCCAAGTAGAGGTAATTTTTTCAATAGCCTTTTTTGAGAGATTACGAGTGAGTAGTGTCAAGCTGTAATGTTATTTTTGTTCAGTACTGTTTGGCATTTCATCATGGAAAGACTTACGCCTGCAAAGAATTGACTTCGCTCAACTTAAATTCAACATAATCGGCCTACTGAGCGTACTATTCGTTCCACCATCATCCATCTTGAGACCCAGCATCATTGGATAATATTCGATCGAATAGATCACGTCCAGCAAGCAGTGAAGAAAATATAGCGGCCGTAGCTGAGACTGTACACGAAGACCATGGAGAGTCAATTCGGCGCAGTTCGCAGCAACACGGACTGACGTATGGAACGATTTGGCGCATTTTACGTCGAGATCTGAAATTGAAAGCGTACAAAATACAGCTTGTGCAAGAACTGAAGCCGCTCGACCTTCCCAAGCGACATCGCTTTGCTCTATAGGCTCTTGAAAAGTTTCAGGAAGATTCGGCGTTTTCGACCCAAATTTAGTACATTCCTGGCTCAATGAGTATATAAACAAGCAAAATTGCCGCATTTCGGACGGAGAGCAACCTGAAGAGCAACTTTTGTGGGTCGGTGGAATCATCGGTCCATATTTCTTCAAAAATTATACGGGTGAGAATGTAACCGTCAATGGCGACAGTTAACGCACCATGATAACCGACTATTGATGCCTGAAATTGAATGTCGTGTTCTTCCCGACATTTGGTTTCAACAAAACAGCGCCACTTCCAACATATCGCATCAATCAATGGATTTATTGAGAGAACACTTCGGTGAGCAGATAATTTCACGTTTTGGGCCGGTCGATTTGCCACCAAGATCGTGTGATATCACAAAGCTAGACTTTTTCCTGTGGGGATATGTAAAGTCTAAAGTCCATGCAGATAATCCCGCTTCGATTAAGACCTTGGCGCAAAACATCACGTGTGTCATTCGCCAGTTACCAGTCGAAATGATTGAACGAGTCATCGAAAATTGGACTCAACGGATGGACCATCTGAGACGTAGCCACGGCAAACATTTGAAAGAGATAATCTTCAAAAAATAAATGCCAAGGAATGTTCTTTCGAATGATATTAAATACTCCCCATTAAATTTGAATTTTTTGTGTTTTTTTCTTAAAAAAAGTGGGGAACCTCGGAATGGATCATCTTTTATATATGTCTTTTTATGCTTCAATAGTATAATTTCTATCATTTTTCTCAACACTGCAGTATATAGCAAAAAAAAAAAAAAAAAACACAGCTATGTTTGTAAGTTAACAAGTGTTCTCTGCCAGGAATGGGCTCCTCTGCATATGAAGATTTATTACCATGCATTTGTAGTAAGGAGGCATTGCCTGTACCATTTTGAGTATTTTGGCATATTTTTAATTGGATTTTTCTCCATGTCATTGCATCTGCTACGACTGTTAGTGCATTTGTTGTTATTTGTGGAGCTTGCAAAATTAAATTAGAAACCAATTTGTATGCAGGTGAGACAATTACTGAAGCACATTTGGGAAATAAACTTCACTTACATGAGGCACATATTCATTTATATATATATATATATATATATATAAATAAATAAAAATAATTCACTTATCACTACACAGCACACCCCACACATAGTTGAAGAGTTCATTGTGATATTATAATTTCATTAGTTGCAGTCTATTTTATCCAAATGTCACTACTTACATATCATTTCACTCTATATTTATGTTGAAAAGTGTCAATTAAAACTTTAGAGATAAACAATTAATATTTAATTCCCCAATCAATTACTTTCAAACATAAGTGGAATTTAATTTCGCCAGAATGTAATTTGCATGTTTTGTAATTTTGCTTAATGAGATTATGAAAATGCTATTAGTAAATTTGTTTCTATGCATTTTTATATAATTAAAGTATATGCAATATGCACATAATTGCTGCGATATTAAGCTTTTAATTTGTTAATTTGATTTTTTGTTGTTCAAATGTGTAAAGTTTTTTATTTACTTTAAAGTAATTGAGGATATTTGAAGTGGAATGATGCTATACTTACGGTTTGCTTACAACGCGAATTCAAATATGTTGATATTCACAATGAGATATACATTAAGGTGGGATAAAAACGTTTTTAGTTCCCGTTTCGTAAGGAAATGAGAAAGAATGAAAAGTTTAATCCAAGTAAGATAGATATGATACTCAATAGGTCAAAATAATTATTATAGCTGGATACTCCGTCACACAGTCTAACAAAATCATTCACAATAGATTTAAATAATGGGTAATCCGTTTCGAGTTTCCCCACTTTTTTGAAGAAAAAAAACATAAAAAATTCAAATTTAATGGAGAATGTTTATTGTCCTTCGAAAGGAAATTCTTTGGCATTTATATTTTGAAGATTTAAAATGTTGGCGGTAGCTACGTCTCATCCATCCAATCTGTTCCATCCAATTTTCGATGACTCGTTCGAGCATTTCGACTGGTAACTGGCGAATGATACGCGTGATGTTTTTCTCCAAAGCCTGAATCGAAGCGGGATTGTCCGCATTGACTTTAGAATTTACATATCCCCACAGGAAAAAGTCTAGCTTTGTGATATCACACGATCTTGGTGGCCAAACGACCGGCCCAAAACGTGAAATTATCTGCTCACTGAAGTGTTCTCTCAATAAATCCATTGATCGATGCGATGTGTGGGAAGTGGCGCCGTCTTGTTGAAACCAAATTTTCACTTTTGATGAAATACCGTCCAACAAACCACACCAACTCGTCAGTCCGAGTTTTTGCGAACGGCATCGAATCGACTCTCCACCTTCTGCGTGTACACTCGCAGCTACGGCCGCTATATTTTCTTCACTGCGTGCTGGACGTGGTCTATTCGGTCGAATATTATCCAATAATGAATGCTGGGTCTCAAGATGGGTGATGGTGTTGCGAATAGTACGAAAAAAGTAGGTCTACTTGGATCACCCTTTAAAAGTTTACATACAACTTTAGTTGTTAATAAAGATTTACGTAATATCTTCCAGGTGTATCCCTACCAAATGAAGAACTTTGAAGATTATATGTTCTTCACTTTCAGTAACAATTTTCCTTGCACGTTAGAAATTGTAATTGTTCGTAAGAATTTTCGGCTCATATGAGAATACATTGTTTCAACCAAAGTATGTAACTTTATTAGATATTGTAATGTTCGACGTTGATATGGGCTATTTTCGGGGCTATGGGCTATAATTCGAAGAAATGCTTTGTTCCAATAAAAAGTATATACGCCCTTTATTTATACCTAGAACACATCCTCTAAATTCCTGGTCTAGATCTCCTTTACATATATAGATTACTCTCAGCAAGTTAGCCTTGGAAAAATAATTGAATGGTGCTCTGCTATACGGGTGTGTAAAAATGAGCTCGGCTTAGTTTTTAGGGTGTTTACCGTTCTTCTTTCCTCGCTAGTTATTTCTTCTTCTCGCCAATTGGACAATCGAAGTAAGTGCCATTCTTTCTGCTGATATATTTAAGGTTAATTAATCGTTTGCTCATCGAGAGGGGACATTACTTTTCAATTGTCTACCTACCTTCCTACCTAAGAGTGATTCTACGCGGAATTTTAAAGCCGATATTGTTGTTGCTGTTGATAGACGAATTGCTGTAAAGTGGGAGCCAAGAAGCAAGTGCGCTGACTGCATGTTTAATGGCAGGAGATGTTTGGTCTTATCTTCATTGACTACCAGAGCCAATTGCCTCGCCGTCTTACCCAGGTCTGAAGCCACTATGAGACGGTCTGAAAAATTCGATGAAGAAGCTGATTGATGAGCCTTTTCACTTCTACGCCAAAATTGTTTGAACAGCTGTGCCAGTAAGTCATAGTTTTTGAAGTGTCCGCTTTTCGAACTTCGTAAGTACTTTTTCCATAAACTCATTATATTATGGACATCGGTCACCAGATTTGCTTTTTAGTTCCGATATGAGTATGCTCCGATTTTAAGACCTTTTATAAGTCGAACATTTATCAGTGAATTTTTGAGCATCAGTCCAATCTCTCTGTCCCTCTCTGTCTTGTTTCTCTCTTCAGCTCTTGATATCAATCATATAACGCACATATGTTTTCGATCCCAATACTGCTAGGTAAGCAGTATTTTTTCTCTCTGTTACAGTTCGATATTTCTTATCGTAATAGCTTTTTTTTCAACCCTTGTTGAAAACTAATAGTTTCACTGGCGGCTGTATGTAGGGAACTTGAAATGCTGCACAAAAGTTCTTTTATATCGCGTGAGCAGACATGAAGGTCAATTACAAAATGATCGATTTGGTTGTCTTATTTTCGATCAGGTAATTGCCCCGTAGTTTGATGCATTTTCGTTTGCTTGAATCTAGTATTATATTTTGGACTCCAGCGAAGTCAATCAGCCTCAGCTCGTTTGAGGATATTTCCGCATGTATGCTGAATTTCCCGACTGTTGTCCCAGTTGTACTTAATTGGTCCGCTCTGGTATTAAAATAGTCAAGCACAAGCTGGTCAGCGTCACATTCCTAATTAAGGGACCTTACCTTCCAGATGCATACCCTAAAATCGTGATCCTTAAATCGTTTGCAGAGGTTATCATTGAAAAGGGGGTCTCTCAACTGATGCTTATTTTTGTAATTTTTCATTGGATCAGATTTTTTATGTGGCGCACTAACACAGGGTGCTCAACTTTTCATTTAAGTGCGCCTCCAAATGGATGTTTGATGACTACACAGAGAATACTTGGTCTAAAGCCAAATGCCGTGAGCTGCTTGAACTATACGTATAAGAATTAGTTCTGGTCACTTGCAAGTAAATGACAGTCAAAAGCTAAACCATCTTCGGGGACTTCTATACATGAATCATTTAGTCAAATATTGGTAACACTTTGCGCTTTTCTACTCCAACTCTTAATTTAGAAGTGGCTAGCAGTGCGTACTTCCATTTGGAAGGTCAGTGTTGGAGTCCTGGTATGTTAATTTTTCTAATTTGGGTCGCCCATCGGCAGAAAATGTCAACCCCTTCGATTATATTCGGCAGCTTGAAAATCCACTATTTGTTGGAAAAGCATTAAGAATCATACCATAAATTGGACCGAAAAGAGCTTCAGCGATTAAAAAGCCCCAACTATATATTTATATTCGAAGGCTGTTTGATACGTCAGTCAGAGGTGTATTTTACATAGATTACCTTGAAATGGTAAAACAATCGCCGGCGAATTTTGTTGAGAGTTTTTGGACACATTAGATTTTGATTTCGAGCAGAAACGACTGCGTTTGGCGAAAAAAGGACAGTGTACGGGTGTACACGTGTGAAGTGAAAAATTCATAAATTGGACTACGAACTGTTCCAATCCAGCATATTTTGTTCCGAAACCTGAAGAAATATCTAGAGAATGAAGATATTATCACAGAAACAAACGCCTATCAAAATTGGAAAAATGCTGGACTGAAAAGAGATTATGTTGAGAAATAGAACGCTTATTTGCCGAAAAAAATATATTATATTCAAAAAGTATATCCAAACTACCCTCGCATGTATGTCTCCATCAAATAGCTCACAAGTATTATAATAATTAAGGGAATTCTCAAAATACTTAATACGTTTAGACAAATTATTCTTTTCTTTTGTGAAAAGTGTTCACAGCAACAAAATATCCTAAAGAAAAATAATTTTCCGACAGATAACTTTATAGCCGGCTTAGTATTTCTTAAGCACCTCACACTCGAGGAATTTTGTCATGAAGTTTAGAGGTTTTCTCATATTTTGTGTTAAGAAATAATTGAAGTAAATTCATACTTTGACAGAAATATATTTAGTAATTGATTATCAGTTATAATGTTTAAATAAATTTTTATTATTTATATTTATGTAAAAACAAAAAAATTTACAAAAAAAAAAATATTTCTACTCCCAAATCAACTACAAATAATTAGTTTTTTATTCAACTCCTCGCTGTAGTATAAATATTTTTATAATTCGAAATTCAATATGTAACTATTAATGCAAAAAGCCTACGTCAAAGTTTATTCAACTAAATTAATTGGTACACATGTTTTCATATTTATATATTTATATATATATATATATATATATATATATATATATATATATATATATACGTTGAATATGCCATTTATGTCAACTTATTAACTTGAACCATATTCTATTTCATTTGTTTAATTAAACGTTTTTTGCAACATTTCAAATATTTACATATGGACGAGTATGTCTGTAAAAACATACGCTTTTTTATTGCATGCGGTTTTGTGTTACACGTGTAGTTTTTATATGTACCCATATATACGAGGATATGTGCTCTTTTTTTTTGCATGTGTGGCCATTTCAGTGTGTGTGTGTGTGTGTTTATTTGAATTAAAAATCAACGCATTGTTATGCAGAATTTATTCAATTATTTATTTGCAATGTAAATCCCAAATGAACAACGTAGATATCAGCATATATACACAAGCACACGCTTGTACAAAACTCTCCCACAATAAAATAGTAAAAAATCAAACACAACAAATCGTTACTTAATTAGATTTGAGCGGCATTTAATGTATTATTTTTGATGCTCAAAAAGCCTGCACATATATTCACATATGTATATTTCTATTAAGTAAACAAATTAGTTAAGAGTGTGTATGTGTGTTGTACGTTAATATTAAAGAAATATTCGGTTTATTATTCACAGAGTAATTTTGTTAGTCTAAGCACCTCGTTAATTAAGTTCATTACTCAATCGTTATCGTAATGGAAATTTATTTTAATTTTAATTTGTGGTTTGATATAAAAACAAACAAAAATTTAATAAATAAAAAGATATTTGAACTTATCTTTTCAAAATGCCGAACATTTAATTCTCTTGTATCAGATAAAACTTTATTAAATAAATTTGAATTTTTATACATAAATATTTCCAAAGTTGCCGAAATGGTTTCTGTTTATTTTCTTAATGGTCCTGTTCAAGAAAAAATTTCATTTCATTGACAGATCACGCGTGAGTCGTGTCAGGCTGTTATGTTATTTTTGTTCAGTATTGTTTGGCATTTCATCATCGAAAGACTAACGCCTGAACAACGTTTGCAAATCATTCAAGTTTGTTACAAAAATTCAACTTCTGTAAAGAATGTGTTTCGCGCGCTTCGCCCAACTCATGGTCAACATAATCGGTCTACTGAGTGTACTATTCGCAACACCATCACCCATCTTGAGACTCAGCATTCATTATTGGATAATATTCGACCGAATAGACCAATAATGAAGAAAATATAGCGGCCGTAGCTGAGAGCGTACACGAAGAGAGTCGATTCGACGCCATTCGCAGCAACCCGGACTGACGTATGGAACGACTTGGCACATTTTACAACGAGATCTTAAATCGAAAGCGTACAAAGTACAGCTTGTGCAAGAACTAAATCTGCTCGACCTTCTATGGGCTCTTGAAAAGTTCCAAGAAGATCCGACGTTTTCGAGTCAAATTTTGTTCAGCGATGAGGCCCATTTCTGGCTCAATGGGTATATAAATAAGCAAAATTGCCACATTTGAGACGAAGAGCAACCTCAAAAGATTCAAGAGCTGCCATTTCATCCAGAAGAAACAACGGTTTGGTGTGGTTTGTGGGCCGGTGAAATAATCGGTTCATATTTCTTCAAAAATGATGCCGTTGAGAACGGAGTCGTCAATGGCGACCGTTATCGCGCCATGATCACCGACTATTTGATATCTGAAATTGAAGCTCGTAATCTCCGCGACATTTGGTTTCAACAAGACGGCGCCACTACCTACACATCAAATCAATCGATAGATTTATTTAGAGAACACTTCGGTGAGCAGATAATTTCACGTTTTGGGCCGGCAGTTTGGCCACCAAGATCATGTGATATCATCCTGTGAGGATATGTAAAGTCTAAAGTCTATGCGGACAATCCTGCTTCCATTCCGGCCTTGGAGCAAAACATCATGCTTGTCATTCGCCACTTACCAGTCGAAATGATCGAACGAGTAATCGAAAATTAGACTCAATGTATGGGCCATCTAAGACGTAGGCGTTGCCAACATTTGAATGAGGTAATCTTCAAAAAATAAATGCCAAAGAATGTTCTTTCATATCATATTAAAAATTCCCACTAGATTTGAACTTTTTTCATTAGAAAAGTAGGGAACCTCGAAATGGATCACCAATTATATTGGAAGCTTGATAAATATACACAGGTATGCCTTTATTAAAAACAAGAAGCACATTTAACCGCGTTAGTCCAAAGAACTTTCGGCCCATTAGTCTCACCTCATTACTCTTAAAGTTCTTTGAAAGTTGCTCGACAGGCATCATATATACGCCAAAATCTTCTCCCTAACAACCCCTCGAGAAAGTAACGCGCCTACTTTAAGGGTAAATCAGTCTATACAGTACTATATGATATACTCGCTTGGCATCTTCATCGACATAGAGAGGGAGGGGGGAGGTCTTTTAAAAGCATTCTTCCTGAATTTATAATATAGGAACTTCAAGAAATGGGGCTCGTACAACCGTCCTGAAGCTTGTAGAGTATATCTTAAGGAGCAGCAAAATTTTCGCAGAGAGTAGTAGCGCCAGTACCACCACATGCACAACAAAAGACGCCGCTCAGGGAAGAGTTTTATCCACACTGTCGTGTCTCACAATAAATGCGCTGATTCGTAAACTGAACAGCACGGGCTGCAGGGTGGTAGCATACGCTGACGATCTTGCCCTAAGAGCGACAGGTAAGCAGTCACACACGCCGATCTGCTTCAAAACGTCCTGTATGTAGTAGAAACTAGTGCAAGGATGTCAACCCAGCAAAAATTTAAATGGTCCTATTTAGGAGGAAGTACAAACCATCTCCTTTTAAGCCACTTCTACTAAAGGACCTCTCCACCGAAGTCAAATATCTCGGAATAGTCTTGTATAGAAAGCTCAACTGAAGATGTTATACGCCAGTAAGGTCGGGAAAGCTATAATTACACTTTACGGTTGCCAAACGGTCAAAAAGATGGGTCGGTCTGAAACCAAATATTGTGTACTCAAAAAGCAAACTAAAGAGAGTTCAACGGTCGGCAACTATCTTCGTAACAGGAGCTATATCACTGACTCCCACTAACTCTCTTCAACCACCACATTTAACCATATTCACAGGAAGTACCTGTCCCGACTATTTGTTCTACCAGGGAATCTTAGTTTGAAGCAACTTATAGTAATGAGTCTAGTAGCGACAGTGATATCGAAGACACAGAATCTACAGAGTCGAAACCTCCTACCCAAGTAGAATGAAACATATTAAATCGTTCGGATCTTGAACTACCTAAATAATCGGTTGAGTAGGTTTTTTTTTGTGGACATGAAGATGGATAAAAAAGTAGGTACACCAGATCCCCATGTTTTGATTATCTGTGTGATAGTCGCGCAAAGTAACAAGACGGAACAAAAATGAAAATGGGAAAACAGAATATAATAAACTCATATTGGGTCACAAGAGATACAGTTATATTGACGCCTTTGTACATTAAACTAGGTTTAATGAAAAAATTTGCGAAGAAACGGCCAATGCTTCCTATATATTACGAGAAAGTTTCCTCGTCTAAGCATAAACAGTAAAAGAGGGAATTTTCGATTTCCCGCCGAATATAAAATCGTTAAAGGAAACTGGCGAGTTTTCAACAGTTTGCGTGGAATTCGCTTGGTGAATTCATTAAAAATCTCTGGGAAATTACAAATCAAGGAACTGCTCTGAAATTGTTAACAACATGCTGGTTTAAATTATTAACTAAGAGGGCGTTCTTCAAGCTGCTGTAGGGCTGTTAACTGAGCATTGCCTGTTAGCGTCGCATGTCCTCAAATTAGGCCTGGTTGGGAACAACAGATGTACGAAATGCAAAGATAAGGTAGAGACAGTACAGCACGATATCTGTGAGTGCCACGAACTCTGCAGACAGAGAATGATCTCACTTGGCGAAGATAGTGTGAAAGGTCCTCAATCAGCAGGTCTGCCAATTCGCCAAGAGAACAGCGATATTCTTGAAGCTAAATAGATACATATCAGGAAGTATAAGTGGTCGAATGTGAGACTCCCTAAGGGGTCGGTCAGCGCAACCTTCCCTAATCTATTTCGTACTTATTAATAATATTGCTCCTAAAACTATGCCCGATCAATACTTAGTACTTTCTTTAAGATAGATATTTTTTGAGTTATAGTTTTACGAGCAATAGTAGTCGTTTGGAAAAAGGTGTAATTGAAGATTTATTTGAAAATCGAGAGCCACTTGCTTATCTGTTTACTCATTTATTTATTAATTCATGTATTTTATGAGTTTCTATCTCTTTTTAAATTATTTTCAATCTCTTCCTGCATAATAAGTTCTTCAATTAAATTGCTTGATTTCAGGGAACTTAGAAAAATTTAAATCAAGGATTTCGAATTATAGTTTCGTGAACGCTGCTCTGGTCAGGACTTGGGCACTCGACACTCCAAAATATACCTTTATAGTTCCGTAACTAGACAAGGCATAGGCATCAAATTTTTTATGTAGGGTGATAGAGAAAGTAAAGCCGCTTCTAGAAAAAAATTAATATATATTTCAATAAGTCTCAGATCGATTTCACAATCTCTTGAAACTGTATAACAATTTTTAATTTTTAACGTAAGTCACGCTTACCTGTCGATGAAATATACAAAAATCACTATAATTTGAGCTTTATAGCAGCTGAAGTGCTTTTCGGTAGTACAGAGGAGTTTATGAAAGCCAATTCCGATCGTCTGATGTATATTGATGGAGAGGAACAGAGTGTCTGAAATGCACTCGGAGAAGCTGAAAGTTTTTTATAATTGGTGTTGTTGGTGATTATGGCCTCCTCAGGATTCGAACCTTTCTTCTTGCGCGTAGTATCACTCTCTGCTAATTTTTCGGCTAATATGGTCGTTATTTTAACAAATAATACAATTTTATTTGCTTATCTAATGCGACTCTGCGTATTATTCTGAATTACATCGCAGATTCCACAAAGCTTGTCCATCTAAATTTGAGTGCGTTAGTTTTTAATTTTTTTCTGATTCGGTGTTTTAGGAACTTTTTTTCTTCTGTCGACGGAATAGTAGAATGATGTAAACCTAGAACCAAGGTGGGCGAAGAAGGTTCTTCGGTATGACAGCCGCCACGCATCTGCTCCTCTGTTAGGAAAGTTCGAAGACGAGAAGCTGCAATCATATGAAAGAAATTTGATTGAAGCAATCTGAGTGTAGGGAGGGAACACTTCTCCAGTCTGCTGAATGAGAGTGATAGTGCAACAATCTGAAATGGTGAACCCGAATATATACAAGTAATAAATGATGTGAACCCGAATACTCAATCGATGATGATGGAATAGACCTTCCATCATCGGACTATGACGAAATAGAAATATCCATCTTAAGAACAACAAAGTTGGCTGAGCTATACATATAAAGGGTAATACATTTCGAGATTCCCTACTTTTTTAAAGAAAAAAAAAAAACACAGAAAATTCAAATTTAATGGGCAACGTTTATTATCATTCGAAAGCACATTCTTTGGCATTTATTTTTTGAAGATTATCTCTTTCAATTGTTGTCCGCGGCTACGTCTCAGATGGTCCATCCGATGAGTCCTATTTTGGAATACTCGTTCGAGCATTTCGACCGGTAACTGGCCAATGACACGCGTGTTGTTTTGCTCCAAGGCCTGAGTCAAAGCGGGATTGGACTTTACATATCCCCACAGGAAAAAGTCTAACTGTGTGATATCACACGATCTTGGTGGCCAATCGACATTATTTTTGAAGAAACATGATTCTACCTGCCCACAATTCGTATCACCCTTTATATACATGAAGACAAAGAATCGACAAGGTGCACCCAATAATTCCCGCGATATGTGGGTCTTTCTGTTAGAACAACTCACCGAGCCATACGGTACTAAAAGAGAGTGACATTAAGTTGAATGTTGGAGTAAATAATAAAAACTAGAGTCAAATAGACAAGGTGAAATCTGCTTGAAGAGTGTACAATTACTGAGATATTCATTGGCTTCAAAAAATACGAAGCGAATGAGTCGGGGAATGAACGAGGATAACATGAAATACCTCTTGTCATCAATCAAACCATTAGTGCATTTGACAGATTCAAGGTTATATCTGTGGGAGAAGTCGTGGGTAATTACCTTTATCTTGGAACCAATACCAACACCAACAACTTTGGAAAGATCATGTGGAAGGTATCTGATGAAGAAACAACAAACAACCTCTTCATGTATAAATTATGAAATTCTTATACATATCTCATCGGATTATGGTTAATCGAGTTGCATATTAATTAATTACACAAAAGTTGGATAATACCCCAATTAAACCATATTAACTAAAGTAATTATATTAACCAAACTAAAAACAAACGAAAAAGAGAGGAGATTACAGGTAAATAAAAGCAGCAAAAATACAGATAACCGAGAAATGATATTTGCATTAATTAACTCAGAAAAAAATACTTTGTAATTATGAGAAGATAATACTTGATTAAGCAAAATAATAGCCGCGCATAATTAATAATCACCGTTATTTATTTTGGTGCAAAAGCTCATTTCCACTGAAAAAACAGCGTTCAATTTGACTAAACTTGTTTCGTTACAATTTAATCATAATTTTAGCATAATAAATAATAAATGAAATCCAACTGAAATGAAGTGAAACAGAAATCATTTTACGCTTTAACACTTTCGCTTAATCAGATTTAAGCAATTGGGGGTTTGTTTTGTTTTTGGGATTGATGCTGTACCCTTTTTATTTTTATTTACACCAAAGGAAATGCGTTGAGGTGTGAGGAAAAAATGATGAAAAAATGATGAAAAAATTGTGTAGAAAAATTAAGAAAAGTTGTAAGTTGTTGTGAGAGTTGCTGGAAAACAAAAACTTATATTAAAGGTCGGTGAACAATTAGAAAAAGTAAAAGTAGAAGGAGAGAGAGAGAAGAAAGAAAGGATTACAAAAGGAACTGAAAAGTCCCGCTAGAGAAAATATTAAATCGGTGTCTGAAAGAAGAACTGGAAAATATCTGAAATTAATCTTGGAAGTTTTCCTTCGGTTATGACTATTAAAAACAATGTAAACTAGTACTAAGTGTTAGGTCAGAATTAGAAAATTATTTAACTTGTGCTTTTGATACTACCCATTAGCCGAGCAGTGAAGTAAACACTTTCAGTTCGACAAAATGCTTTGTGACAAAAATACTATTTTACTAGAATTGATAAGCTCTGAGAACCAAGTCGCTTCAAGTTTGGTTTCGCGGATGCAGAGCAGTAAAGGAAAACGTCCAGAGATAATTATTCCATCTCGCCAACCTCGTAACAGTTCTTGCAATATGGGTAAAGCTTTAATAGTAATAGCATGAGAACCAAGCGGAGAGCGACTAGTCAGAGAAAAAGAGCACCGATGTCCAGAAAGCTCATAAATTTAAAATTTTCAAGGCCTCGCCACAACAGGCGTTGACTAAAATATAAAATTTCTTATTAGTAAAAAGTTCGCAAATGTTTGGACACTTCTTGTAGAGGACTGTCAATACCTTCGAGGGTTTTTCTAGTTTGGAAAAAAATTTAGTTTGTAAGAGAAAAGGAAAGGTTGGATCAATTTTAATGGTTACAATGACCACACCAAACAAATCTCTGTCTATTCTCGCCCCGGATTCTAAAGGTAATAAACAAATGAGGCTCTAAATGCAATGCTCAATATCTTGCCACTGGGTACTGGTACATCTGTCGGCAGCAAGAACTGATTCACGCTTAAGAATATCAAACCAATGGAGCACTTCGATATTGACACACTCGAAAGAATTAAGTAGATATTATTTAATACCAAGCTACCAAGCTTTTAAAGCCAGTCCAATTTCATTTAACGAAATTAAATTTAATACAGAACATGAATCCCCAGCATGGGCGGACTGTCGGCGGTTGTGTATTTCCACGAAACTCTCCAATGGAACTCGCTTTCAGACTACTTAACCATTGTAGCGCCTTTCAGACGGCGATATCTGTCATTATGGAGGCAAAAAAGCAAATCGAAGCGAGCTTGAAAGATAAGGATATCTTTATTTACAGCGACAGCCAGGCAGCAATAAAAACACTGGACTCGCTTACACTAACTTCCAAAACTGTGCTGGACTGTTAGAGATCTAGTAAAACTAGAGACGACCAAATGGTCTCTGGTCACACTAGTCGACCAATGGGTCTCTGGTCACACTAGAATCGAACGAAACTGTAAAGCGAATGAATTTGACAGGTAAAGTACGTCTAAGCAGATTCTTCTCGATAGAGAACGCAAGTGCCTCTTGTCACTTGAAAGCTGCAAACTCAACAAATTTACCCATGAACAGGCCGCATTAAGGTGGAATGCAACTACAACTTGCCGGTATCCTGGAAACCCTGAAATGGGACAGAAAGAGATTATGCGAAATATGCACCTTAAAATGCCGACATACGTTCAAGGTAATAGGAGCTCTGTTAGGATACTGTCGGATAGGATGCAATGCCCTACTTTGGGAATCTCTTGGTTTTGGAGCTTTGGAACCATATTGTTGCATGCAGTTCATCAATGAAGCGAAGTAAGAATTTTGTTCTAGGTGTAATCGATTTGATACATCGATTGCCACCACAACCTAACCTAACCTGGCCATTCATCATATTCCTGAGGTCGTTACGGTTGTGAAAGACTTAATAATTCCACTTTCCTATAAATATAATTTAATTGATCATTACAGTAGTTTTCTAAATGCAAGAAATCGTCATAAAACTTTCCAGCTATGTCAACCTCAGTCCGGCACTGTGTGCGGGAGTTATGACTTTTGAATATCATAAAACTTTTGCATTAATCGTTTATCTCACAACCAGGTTCGAGGAAGTGCTTGTTAAATGCTAGCTGAGTTGGAGCGAATTGTTTTCCTTCAAAGAGTAAAACCAACAGAAGAAGAGCTTCCATCCGGTTCAATGTCAACACCTACGAGTGTATCTTTGACATTAAAGAAAAATCCATCAGCCTTTTTATGTAACAAAGAATAATTTGAAGGTCCATTCATTTGTTCGAAAAACATCAAGGCAAACATCACAAATTGGAGCAAGAGGTCGGTCTAAAATCGCTTGAATGCTCGCATTTCCTCTCTCTCTCTCGAGATATAACGCTCAGTTTCGGCTTATACTCTGAACATTAAAGTTACCTGTAGATGAAGAGTATAAGGTTAGGGTCGGGTGACCACAGAGGCTTTCGTTATATACTCGTAAATTAAGATGGTTTGGGCAGCTGGTCTGGTCTCAGAACCGAAAAGTACTAACTGTTGTTTCTCTTTATTATCCAAATGTTGGCTACTCCTTAATTCGACGCCAGCGGTATTTAATCTCTATTGACGCACTTGGTGGGAAGAAAAGGCAAAAATTTGACCGAATTTAAATGTGCAGTTCCAAACAGGTGGACATTCCGACAGGGAATACTCCTTCATACCAATACAGCTCTTTAATAAGCAGAGTTCTCCCTAAAAGCTGTTAGGGTGTTAAGAATAAGAAAATCATGGTACTAGAAGTGGAGAACAAAAAAAAAAAAAAAAAAATAAGAAAAAAGAACTAAACACATTTTGTGAAGAGTTTTCTTTTCCACCATTTTCCTCGTATTGTACAAGTAATCAAAACTTATACGGAAATAAAATTAAGCTCAACATAGTACAACAAAAACAACAACAACAACAACAACAATAAATAATAGATATACACAGCATAGCGTAAAGGAAAAGTGTTAGCGTAGAAAAACAAAAGTGAATAAAGCGTTTGAGAAATCATTTTTTTTTATATGTTGTGCCTGTGCAAATTGGATGCCAACAAAAGTTTTGTATTTTACGCAAACTTAATAATGAAGGCGGCAAGCAGCAGCAGCAGCCGAAGCGGTCGAAGCAACCGGAGAACACCTTAAGCTATGCCATTACGCGGGTAAGCAAAGGAAGGATTGCGAGGATTGTGAGCAGCAATGGCTGCTGACTCATGGTCAGGCATTGGCGTGCCAAAGCGTTAATAAATATTAAAGGTGCGTAGCTCTCGGAGCAAATTGAGTCGAAAATTTCTTCCATTTCTTTAGGTTATTTTCACTTATATGATGAAAGCAACGAAAAATGCCGCAAAATGACTCGCTAATGCAATGAAAAAAGTTTTGAAATTGTGAAAAAGAAGAAATAAAATAAATGATTAAATCCAAAAGGTTGGAGGTGTAAAGTGGATTTCAAAGTTTTATGGGAAATTAAATCCAATTCAGTGCAACAAGTGGTTGTGCGATTATGCAAGAATATTTGTATTAAAAAAGGGACCAGTTTTTTGTTTTCAGACATTTTTTTGTATATTGAAATTTCCTTATTAAAAGCATTGTTGAGCTTCCATAACCAAAAGGTTGACGAGCCTTGCCTTAAACTTATCAATTACATGTGGGACGACTGGTTGATGTACCTTTACCTCTTCTCTAAAGCATAGACGAAAACGGAACTGCGATTTGAGTATTCTATTCACGGTTTTTTTGAATTATATTTGTTTGGGTTTATTGAATTCAAACGGGAGCCACTGTTCAGGAATTTTCTGCGACAACTTTCTGTGACCTCACTTATATTGATCGGTGGTTCGAGCTGCTTATGTCCCCTTGGAGCGTGCGAACAACTGGAATACCGAAGATATGTCTTACATTTATTATAAAAAGGTCCAGGACTTTTTAGGAGCTAAAAGAAGATATCATTGGTTTTATCGTTCTTACCTTACACAAGACGTGGGCGCAAATCAGGGGTATCTGGAATCTCGGTTTCTTGCGGATCGTGACTAGACGCTCATCCATTAGTAAGTGACACTGCTCGGCGACACAGTCTCTTTCACCACAAATACATCGCCAAATCTGTAATTCTTTATAATGCCTCTTCACAAAGGATATGACTAACTATTTCTTGGTTACTAACAGGTTGCAAGTGGATAAGAACGGAAAACGTTAACTGCTGAAGTAGTGTTGAAGTTAGAAGCGTTTGTCTCATTAATGATTAAGGTAGAATTGTTTCTTAGTGCATAGGGACGCCAATGATAATGGAGATATATAATATACGAGGATGGTTTGATAAGTGAGTGACTTTTTGAATAAAATATATATTTTTCGGCAAATAAGCGTTTTATTTCTCAACATAGCCTTCTTTTAACTCTATACATCCAGCTCATTTCCAATTTTTGTATTCCTTCCTAACAACCAGGCCCCCAAAATATGTATTTATTTCTGTGATGACCTCTTCATTCGACCCGAATTACTTACCGATCGTCCACATCTTCAGGTTTGGAAACAAGAAATAATCGCAGGGGCCTAAATGAATATGATGGATGGGGGAGAAGTTCGTAGTAAAGTTTATGAATTTTTGCCATGTTGACTATACCCGTGTGCACCGGGGCATTGTTTCATTTCATTTCATTTCATTTAGTTGAATTAATTTATAGGTATATTAAAATAAAACGTCTTTTCATTGAACACATATTAACTTATAGCAAATTACAAGACATTGAGTTTATAAAGGGTGATCCAAGTATAGGTACCTTTTTCAATAGCCTTTTTTTGACAGATCACGCGTGAGTCGTGTCAAGCTGTCATGTAATTGTCGTTCAGTATTGCTTGGCATTTCATCATGGGAAGGCTAACGCCTGAACAACGTTTATGAATCATTCAAATTTATTACGAAAATTCACATTCTGTAAATAATGTCATAATCGGCCTACTGAGCGCACTATTCGCATCATCATCGCACATCTTGAGACCCAGCATTCATTATCGGATAATATTCGACCGAATAGACCACGTCCAGCACGCACTGAAGAAAACATAGCTGTCGTAGCTGAGAATGTACACGAAGACTGTGGAGAGTCGATTCAGCAGCAACTCGGACTGACGTATGTAACCACATAGTTTCATTCTATGGGCTCTTGCAAAGTTCCAAGAAGTTCCGACGTTTTCGAGTCAAATTTTGTTCTGCAATGAGGCCCATTTCTGACTCAATGGGTATGTAAACAAGCAAAATTGTCAAATTTTGGACGACGAGCAACCTAAAGAGATATAAGAGCTGTCAGTTCATGCAGAAAGAACAACGGTTTGGAGTGGTTTGTGGGCCAGTGGAATCATCGGTCCAAATTTCTTCAAAAATGATGCCGGTGAGAACGTAACGGGCAATGGCGACCGTGAAGCTCGTGATCTCCTCGACATTTGCTTTCAACAAGACGGCGCCACTCTCCACATATCGCATCAATCAATGGGTTTATTGAGAGAACACTTTGGTGAGCAGATAATTTCATGTTTGGGCCGGTCGATTGGGCACCAAGATCGTGTGATATCACACCGTTAGGCTTTTTCCTGTGGGGATATGTAAAGATTAAACTCTATGCGGACAATCCCGCTTCGATTTAGGCCTTGGAGCAAAACATCACGCGTTTCATTCGAGAGGAGTTGTTCCGGATATCAATGCCGGCAGAAAAATAACTAATAAATTGCCGCTTCCAAGTATTTTTTATAACTGCTATACAAGAACAAATAAAATAGAAAAATATTTAATTATTATTAAAGCAGCTGATATCAAATGACGGTGGTCGCATTTTCCTTAGATACATAATAGAAAAATATATAATTTTTTTACGAAATATATACCAATGCACATATAATACACACACACCTTCGAAGAACATGGTCCGGGCAATAAATATCAAATACTTAAGTACGAGTAGCATAGCAGCCGGTCAATGGAGTGAAAGTAAATTCCCCTGTCCACATTGAGCAATTTTTTCACTCACATTGTTTTAAAACTTTATACATATTTACGTAAGAATGTTGAACTATTGGGAATTTATTGCCATGCCATGCAAATCGCCACACATTATTGTTGTTGACATCGGTATTTTCAATAAAAAAATAATGTACTTGCCACAGGAGAAAATAAATAAATACATACATATGTAAATCGATGTATAGTTACTTAAATATTTTGCCGATATTCATGCAAATATATACATACAAACGATATATACTTATACATATTCCCATGTGTTTACTGTGGTGATATGCTCCTGGTGCGCCAAGCTTTACTAGCATGCCATTTGTGAACTGGACATAGACGGCTTGTCTGCAGTAAGAATAGACAGCAACAACAATAACAAAAACATAACTATATGTATGTAAATCATTTATGTAACATATGTATATTAACATAGCAAAATATTATGCTAATCGGTAAATTATATAGACGGCTAAAAACAGTAAATGCCAGCAAGGAAGCTTGTGAGGAATTTGTAATGCGAAGTTGAAATTTTGGAAAAGTGAATTATGAAAAGAAATCATAGATAAAATAAGAATAATAAAATAATATTTTCATGCAGCCAATTGTAAATTCCTATGGATATTCCACGATAGAAAATCTTCTCTTCATTTGTCCTGCAGCTTCTTAAACATTTTTCCTTTCAGCCAAGTACACCTACAATGCAAAGCACGTCTCGAATGATAAACCCAAAAGGCCTGCCACTTTAAAATAATATTATAAAGGATTGTAACGATTTAGATGCATTTCCCCAGGTCAATCAACATATTGGCCTACTAATCGCCTTAAAGACTTCGCTGTCTCAAGAAAAATCGGGCAGCAACTTGTGTCAGCTGTGACTATGGCTGACCTATCTTTTAACCACTCACCAGTTTTAAAAAAAGTTTATGAGCAATGATGACAGTTACCAAGATTAATAAGTAACATAAACCTAATATTGACCAGTGGAAATGATACTGATGAATACATTTATGAGTTCAATAATATACTCGCCACCACGGCAATCTTATCAACCCCAAAGAGGAGAATTATTAGTACGAGCATAAAAACCTTAATAAATTGGCAAATAGAAGAATTAGTAATAAATAGCGTCGCTTTCGGAGAGAATGGCAAACATATAGCTCTCCTACTTCAAATTCACAGTTGAAAACAGCAAAGAGAAAATTGAAAAGTACTCTGAAACAAACATAATATCAAATATTACGAAGTGTGTTCAAAGGAAAACGTCAATTTTGAATTTTTTTGAAAATCAATTATTCATTAACATCTATTTTGCCCCATTCAAAGTAATCCTCCTCGGATATAATGCACTTGTGCCAACGCCTTTTTCAATCCTCGAAGCATTTCTGAAATGCGCTTTTCGTTATGGCCATCAGCTCTTTCTTCGATTCTGACTTGATCTCATCAAATGTGGCAAAACGGTTTCCTTTCATTGGTGAATACGGTGGATTGAGGCATGATTACAGTTTTATTTTTGGCCAACAAAAATCGCGAATAAGCATTGATGTGTGAGCTGGTGCATTATCGTGATGCAGATTCATGATTTATTTTTTCCACAATTCCGATCGTTTGAGCCGTATTGCTTTACACAAACGTTGCATAACTTATTAACTGTACGACCTTTTGGCAGGAACTCATGATGCACCACACCATTATAATCAAAGAAAACAGTGAGCAAAACCTTTACCTTTTCGTTTGAACATACCTCATATATAGAAAACCTAAAGCCAAATTCTATCAAAATATACTCACTCTTGAGGCTACAAAGGAACTTTACGCCTCCAGTTGAAGTGAGTATTCCAATCAAGAACATAAATGTCAACTGGACGCACAGTAACGAAGAAAAAGCATATTGCTTTGCAAAATATTTAAGTAATCTGTTCCAGCCAAATGATGCTAATAATAATTTTACGCTACCCCAATGAATCGAGAATGGCCTTGAAACTCAGATGACGATTAAAAAATTAGCTCCTCAACAATTGTACCCAAATAAGTCTTCAAGCTATGACCTAATTACACCAAAAATGCTAAAAGAAACTCAGATGACGATTAAAAAATTAGCTCCTCAGCAATTGGATCAAAAATGCTTATTACATCAAAAATGCTAAAAGAGCTACCCAGAGTTCACACTAGCACTAATGCCATTCTGAGTTACTTTCTAAACGCTTGGAAAACGTCGCAGATATTAATGATAGCCCAACCAGGAAAAGACCACATCTAGGCGTTTTCTTCTAGACCAATAAGCCTACTACCCTACTTTTCCAAATTATTCGAAATAATTCTACTATCAAAGATACCTCTTCTTTTCTCCATCGTAACAAGGTGAAATAAGAACACTAATTCTGTTTTCGTGGAAAACATAGTACTATCGAACAAGTCCATCGAATTACTAATGAACTCGAGTTCAATATTTCTGCTGTGCAATATTTCTTGAAGTAGCACCGAACACCGTCAATTCGGTAGGCATAAAGGTCTATTCTAAAAAATTTGAGTATTATCTGTGTAACAGGTAATTTCGGAAGAGAAATTCCCTTTTTATACGGAGTGTTCTTTAGAGGTTTTTAATTCTAGTTTTAAGATTTTAAACTATTGCTATTAGGCTTAGGTTTAGTAATAAATGAATTGTGTAAAAAAAAAGTTTTCGTAGATTTTCATATAACCGATCTGAATCGCCGTTTATCGGCATACTCGTATCTCACATTTCATATAAGACAGATATAACGACAAATTTTTCACCTGTTTTTCCCCCATAAACTTGTTCATGGAACATATCTCTAATAACTGCATTCTTTTAAGTCATATTATTCCTTAATTTCTCTTCAATTTGTTTCAATACTACTCGCATCATGCCAACAGCGTTATCTGTTTTGGTCTCTCTTGAACATTTGCTATTTTTAGACCATTTTACCATTTTTTTTTGTAGAGTGCCATATGTAGATCCATAGCATCATCTTGACTAACAGGTCTATTTTCCAAATAGAGTTCTAAAAAAAAGTAGTAAAGATCCCAGCCATATCTCCAAGTAGTTCTATGTAAGTAATGCCATCCACATATCGGTTCATTGTAATATTTTCCATTTAGAAATTGTGACTACACAGTGTTAAAATAATTTGCATTAAATGTTTTGAGGTCGTTTAAAATCAAATTTGAAAATGTGGAGGATTTTCCCCCATCAATCCGTCAAAATTTGTGACGTATTCAAAAACAAAAACATATTTCGTTAGGAGTTCAATAAAAAGCTTGAGAGGAGCTGCATTTTCATTTGATTTTCATCGTCACAAAAGAATTCCCAACCAACAGCCTCGGTATAAGAGAAATATAATATTTGCCAAATATGATAACTTTAGGTGTAAGAAATTTACAATCACCTGGGATATCACACTTAGTCCTCTACTACTAGATAACCACTCAAAAGGATTAAGAAATCCTAAAATACTACGATAAAGTTTCTAGACTCAGAAACCTGACAAAGTTTTAACTACTCAAAAGTAAAAACAGTGCCAGTTTCCGATACTAACTACTCTTTTAAAAGTAAAAGAATGGGCTTAAGAAAAGGATATTTTTTCTTTTACCCATAGTTTTCCACCCATTTTCGGAACCAATTCACTTGCAGAATATGATGATCTAGATGAAAGTTTTATTTATTAATTTAATTCAAAGAAAATAACTCATGGATAGAGCAGGATAATGTGGTGATAAGATATTTGTGCTTTCACATGAGACAAACTTTTGATACTATCCTTATATCCTTAATATCATATTAGGCTCTGGAAGTTCTCAATCAGGTTAGAATCCAACTTTCCAGAATTTGGCGAATGGTAAATATCTGACAAATTGTAGATTTTCCAGAGTCACACTGCTAAGGTCAAATTAGTCTGTTGACGGAAGGCTTTAGTTTTTCACCCTGTATGCTTCATAGAATCCTATATAATATGTTTAAGAGGCTTATCACACCACACTGTAATTAAAAGAGAGGACATTCCAGAAGTGGAGTCTCTCATCCGAGACTTTTTCATTGGAGCATTTTTTTAAAGATTATTTCTTTCAAATATTGGCCGCGGCTACGTCTCAGATGCTCCATCCGTTGAGTCCAATTTTCGATGAATAGTTCGAGCATTTCGACTGGTAACTGACGAATGACACGCGTGCTGTTTTGCTCCAAGGCCTGAATCGAAGCCGGAGTGTTCGCATTGCCTTTAGACTTTACATATCTCCACAGGAAAAAGTTTAACGGTATGATATCACACGATCTTGGTGGCCAATCGAAAGGCCCAAAACGTGAAATTATCTGCTAACCGAAGTGTTCTCTCAATAAATCCATTAATTGATGCGATGTGTGAGAAGTGGCACCGTCTTGTTGAAACCAAATGTCGCGGAGATCACGTGCTTCAATTTCAGGCATCAAATAGTTGGTTATCATGGTGCGATTTCGGTCGCCATTGACCGTTACGTTCTCACCGGAATTATTTTTGAAGAAATATAGACCGATGATTCCTCCGGTCCACAAACCACATCAAACCCTTGTTTTTTCTGGATGAAATTGCAGCTCTTGAATATCTTAAGGTTTCTCTTCGTCCCAAATGTGGCAATTTTGCTTGTTTACATACCCATTGAGCCAGAAATGGGCCTCATCGCTGAAAAAAAATGAAAACGTCAGATTTTCTTGGAGCTTTTCAAGAGTCTATAGAGCCAAGCGATGTCACTTGGGAAGGTCGAGCGGCTTCAGTTCTTGCACAAGCTGCATTTTATATGCTCTCAATTTAAGAACTCGACATTAAATGCGCCAAGTCCTTCCATACGTCAGTCCGAGATGCTGCGAACCTGCCGAATCGACTCTCCACAGTCTTCGTGTACACTCTCAGCTATGGTCGCTATGTTTTCTTCACTGCGTGCTGTACGTGGTCTATTCGATCGAATATTATCCGATTAATGAATGCTGGGTCTATGATGGGTGATGGTGTTGCGAATACTACGCTCAGTACGCCGATTATGTTGATTATAAGTTGAACGAAGCGCGCGAATCACATTCTTTACAGAACGTGAAGTTTCGTAATAAAATTGAATGATTTGTAAACGTTGTTCAGGCGTAAGTCTTTCTGACACGACTCACGAGTTATCGTCAAAAAAAAGCTATTGAAAAAAGTACATCTACTTGGATTACGCTTTAGTTGTGTTCAGGATCGTTATTCTACTGTAACTTTAACTTTATTAAGTTTTCATTAAAATTATATCTTCTTAGTTGTCTGTCTACATTCAGCGTACATTGTTCTCCCCTTTCGATGAATGGAGCCAATTTCTTTGCCTGAGAAGTAGTTCCAGACCAAAACTGATCCGTCTCCATATCTAAAAAATATGATGCAATTGCCTGGGATTTCTGTGGTCTACTTGTTTCTTAACTGAATAATTGAAAACTGTATTATTCCTGCTAATACGAAGTAAAATGCGAAATATTCAGATGGAAATGAGTAGGAAGACCAAAGTCACCAAGATCGCCGAAGTGATCTTTAATTTAACCACTTCAGCTCTCTTGAGAAAATTTTATTACAGCAGAACTACTCCGATTAAAGAGAAAGGATCTAAGTTTTAACTGTGATTATGAGCTTTACAGTATATAGTGGTTATAGATGGGAAATATTTTTCATTTATTTGAATATGTATATTTTTTTGTGTAAAATTGGTATTGAATGTTTGATATCATTGCACATATTTTATTAAAACTTTGCTTTTTTTTTGTTAATCTTCTATTATAACTTGCTACGAATGCAAATAGAGTTGAACAACTAAATATTTTTAAGATCTGTAATAAATCTCCGTATACGTATGTGGATACAATTTTAAAAAAAAAAAAAAAAATATATATATATATATATATTTCTCATAACAAAACATCCTTATTAAGATATAAAAATTGTATAAATCTCAAAAATAAATCTCCATTACTTGAGTCATTTTCATATGCACATGCATGTGCTCGCCTTACAATTTGCTGCTTTGGTTTATTAACTTGTGAAATATTAAATTTCATTGGACAGCTATTACCGCAGATATCCTCCGGCTGTGTGATTCTTTAATTTTGTTGCACAACATTTTCTATTTACTTAGTATGTTAAATTTCTATACGTAATTGTATTTATTTTGACAGCAAATAAAAGCCAAAGTAAATTGCATTAAATTGTGGTAATAAATGCATGAAAATTTACAGATTTGAGATTTATTCAATTTATTAATAGTTTTTGTTAAGTAATTTAACTAAATAATTTAACTTTGGCAGCGTTTACTTGGGTGATAATTTTTTTCATCCAAATAAAAATGTTGGAATGATTTAAGCCAGCCTGCATCACATTATCATTTCGTATTAGTTGTAATACCACTTAAAATCCAAATTAATATACCCTCTATAGTTATGGACCGCACTAGGGTGTACGGAGCGGTTTGTATGCTTACGTTAACCGGGCTTAGTTACTCGGGTGACCGGGTTTCTTGCTGCTTGCACTTTGTACTAACTATTTTCATATACTCGTATAATAAATTGATTCATGAAAAACCAAAACGGAAAAATATAATCAGAATAGTTGCACTTATACAATTTGGCACTGTAGAAAGCGGACAGAAAAAAAATATAAAAAATAATAAAACCACTACCGAGTTGTTCGTGCACTGTCAAACCAAACTATTAAACCAAACATACTGTGTTCTAATTAAACGTCAGACCTTCGAAATCGTGATTCAAATGTCACCATCTTTCGTGCTTTACGAGGAGATTATGATGCATATAATCGTCTAACTGCTCAAGCACTTTGGTAAAATCTTAAAGAAATTTGAAGAGACTGGATCTTTTACAGATATTATAAGGTCTGTGCATCATCGTCCTGCTAGTTCGACCTCAAATACCACTACTGTAAGTGGAAATGTAGCCAAAGACCCGAATGTGTCTATTTCTCGATGCTCTCAAGAGCTGCGACTTTCTTACGGCGCATTATGTCGTATTTTGCACTTGGACTCACACCTACATATATCAATATAAAGAACAGCTCACATAATAACTGGAGCCAGCTAGCTGATCATTTATAATGTCGCAATTACGTTGACAAGCAGTAATTTTTCCAACAAAACTTTCTTCAGTGACGGGGAACATTTCTCATTCGGTACGTAAATAAGAGAAATTTTCGCATTTGGGACTTTGAGAATTCTCAAATAGTTGAAGAGAGGGCATTACACAAAAAAAAATTTATTTTCTGATGCGCTCTTTGGTCCGGAGGCGTGATTGGACCATACTTCTTGGACCAAACTTCTTGAAAACGAGATTGTCATTGTCAATTCGGAGCGTTGTGGTTGTAAGATAACCGATTTTTTGGGCCTGCGGTTAAATAACGCGACTTGGACAATATGTGGTTCCAACCAGATGGTGCCACATTTCACACAACGCTTAAAAGCTTTATTGTGAGAAAAACTTCCCGGTCGCGTAATCTCTCGTCTTGACGATGTCAATTCGCCACCTAGATCGTGCGATTTGCCATCAACGGACTTTTTTTTGGCGCTACCCGAAATATGCGGATAAACCCTTAACTTTTAAGCAGTTGAAAACCAACATTTGAGAAGTTATGGCTTCACGTATAATGCCAAGGTTCGAACTTTATATTAAAAAATTGTTTTTAACACCTTTTATTCACGTGTATTTTGGAAACTGCAAAATGGATAATAAATGTATATATAAATCCACGAAAAGTTTCCGATTGATTTTGAAGTGTTTTTTTGGTTTGTTTGCTGCACCTTGTTAGTATACAATTTGTTTTGAGTTTTATGATTCGGCTACGTTCATATGGTTGCGAACTATTTTTAGTCGTTCTATCATTTGTACGCAAGGGCAGACCACAGTTGAACTATTTAGCTTACTTCCAAGCATTCACATTTACATTTTCGTGGAAGACTTTGAGCGGCAAATATTATAAACACCTAAGTACAAATATGTAAGTAGTATAATAATATAAAAAGAATTATTAGTATTAACTACATCATTTTTTGCAATTCCAGCTCCGAATCGAGCCAGTACTGCTTCGCACATGCGAATCTATGCCGTGAATAGAATCACGATACTGACGATATTTTGCTGCATACGCAATCGATATTCCAAAGCTGACGATGGAGCAAAGAGATATTTAGAATCGCATAATAAAAATTGTGAATAATGAATTTGAATAATTTTATCACAAACTGGTATAGTTGTGGCTCTTGCGTCGTCAGGAATAGTTGCAATATTATCAGCCGGTGGAAGAACTTACCATCCATTTAGACCCCAATGTGTAGTATTTCCAAAGCATCCGGAATGGATGAAGGAGTATTACGACAGTGCGAACTTATTGTTTGGGACACAAAAGTCACTTGAGGTACTTGATCGGCTATTGCAAGATCTACGTGACAACAATAAACGATTTGGCGAAGCATTAATATTGCTGGCAGAATATTTGAGACATAAATTGCCTGTTATTCCTCGATAAAAACCAACGAACGAGATCAATGATCCTGCAAAATGATCTATCAGCCGCTGTATTTTCATGCCAGTTACTGGAAATAGGGAACGGCAAAATACCATTTGATAGAACTTCAGGATTGATTACATTACCCGATAAGTTTTGCAATTTAGTGACGTCAAAGGAAGAATTGGGGTATTCCCGAATATGCTATTCAATTATACAGATCATGGCTATCTGAGTGAGGGAGTTATCTTCGCTGCAACAAACAATGACGTCTACGATACCATTCATACTATTCAGTGCAATATTGAAGCGAATCCGTCAAAAATAAGTCAATAGACACCTTTGTGGAAGCAGATGAGGCAGTCAATTATCCTCGTATGAAATAATCAGTGTGCTCATTATAATGCTATATTTTTAAGCAGAGCCTTCTCTGGTGGCACCCTCAAATGGCTCCAGAAGTAAAATTAACTGCTTTATGCACTCAATTTAACTGCCTGTGAACATTTCAGAGCCGTCAGGAGAAATTACCAACATTTGCGACCAACTGGGAACCATTTCTAAAAACCTTTGAAACATATACTATGCCGATTTCAATTGCGTTTTCACATCTAGCTTGTGTTGCACCATTAGCCAATCCTGCTTCAAAAGTAACGACTAGTTACTCGCAGCTGCTCGTGTCGGCACAACACTATGTGTTACGACTGAATGAGCAGGAGTCGTATGCAAGACAATATGATTGTATGTTACCAAGGTGCTCTAGACTTTGAAGAGTATATGGTATGAGTGAGTAAGTGTCTGTCGATTCTGGTCGATCGGATGTACGTGACCATCACACCTGATCTTAAAGGAAGCATTACTCGGAGTACTGATTGTGCTATCCAGAAAGTAACTGCACTGAGGCTCTCACGTTCAGAGGGATTTTATTTTAGTCATTTTAGCAACATGGTAGTGTAGCCAAATTTCTCAACTTTGCAACGATACCGGTTTTAGGCCAGTATGTTTGAGAGCTGGCGACGCGACAATATGTTTTGTGAACAATGTCAATTCAGTCTCCCGCCAAGTGCGAAATACGCGGCGTCATCCGTTATCTCATTTCGAAGGGTAAACCTCATACTTCTGTGTATCGTACTTCTGTGTATGATGAACAGAGAAACGGAAGAACTTCAAATGACAAAATTTCTGGAAAAATCGAAAATGCGCTCGGTGATGATGGTGGATTAACTGCGGTTGAACTTTCAGCGATGTTTCCGAAAATTCCAGATCTCTACTACACGAAACAATTACAGAAACCCTTGAATATCTTAAATTGTGTGTAATATGGCTACCAAAACAACTGATGGGAAACTCCTACGAGGAAAGGCATCAAAAAATTGCACCTGCATGGAGAGTAAGGGCGATTTGTCGAAAAATATCTTATATTATGTACAAAAATTCTGTACCTTTACTTTCTATACTTTGTATTATTAGGTTGTTTCCTGTTTGTGGCTATTCCAAAACAGAAATGATAATGGCCTAAAGGGTGCTGGAGTCCATACAGGAACTATTAAAACAGATTCAAAAATTAGGATTAGAATACATGAGAGAAGTTTTCTAACAAGGAATAAAGGCTCTGAATGTTGAATGCTTAAATCAATTCGCTTTTTTCTTCTTCTTGGTGAAATACTTGAGTTTTTGTTTTCATTTAAATACAGGCAGGGATGTTATAAAGTTTTTACTTTGAAATTACCAAAAAGCCAAAAGTTCGACAGTATGATTGAATTTTGGAATCTATTTGGAAAGTTAAACACAGGTTTCACTGCCCATGAAGTTTACTATACCAATTTTCGTCGAATTAATGAATAATATTAAGAAAATAAACAAACACAGGAGATTAGTATTTTGTATTTTTTTAATTTTTTTTTTTTGAAACAAAATTTTGTTTTTGTAATACGATAAAAGTAGACTTCTGATAAAGACTTGTATAAATAAAAAGGTACCATCCTCACTTCTAGTCAATTGCTGCAGTTTCAATAAAGAAATTAACAGAAACAGAAAAATCGGTGCCTTAACTTAAAAAAGAAAACGGATTTCACTGATTAAAAACTGTTTTTCCCGAATTGACAATACCCTTCAGCACTTCAGTGAATGCACTGACTGCATGTGGTTATCAACGTCATGCGCTCAATACGAAAAAAGCTTTCACCAAAGTCTTTTACAAATTCACTTTTCTGCGTGACTCCAGTGCACGAGTGGAAAAACTTCAAAAATAATCTACATATGAGTTGCCGAGTTGTGTGGTTCGCTCCCAGCAAGCTTATATTCAGGGGTCAGTAACTTACTTATGCCGAAGTACGAATTTGTATTCATGTTTGTATGCAAGAGTGTATGCACGACATAGAGAGTCTTTGCCTCTACTCCCAATTGAAGCGTACGTGACTTCTGGCCAATTCTCACAAATATATCCTTCCAACAAAGACAACTCGTTGATGCTTCTGGTGGGAAACAGTGCAAAAAAACAAAACAAAAACAAAAACTGCATGCACAAAAACAGCATCAGTATTGATAGCAAGTTTGTTGCATGCAAAAATTTGTTGCGTAAATTTCATTGCTACTCCTATTGCTTACTGCAGCTGCTTTTTGTTGTTTTTTTAATAGTTTTTTTTCAGTATGGTAGTTGTGACAATGTCGACACTGGTGATGGCGGCAGAAGCCACATTGCCATGATCAAAAATGCCACTGAAGTTCAAAATCAGTTGTCGCGCTGCGTATGCAAGTGTTGTTGCTTAGTTTCATTCTCCCTTTCACCGCGATTGTTTCCGCTTTGTCCGCAGATGTCACTACTATTTTAGTGGTTGCGGCTGGCTGTATGACATCGGTTGCCAAGTTCTGTGGCTTATAATGAGGTGGTGAGTTGGTCGGTTTGTATACATGTACTTGTATATTAATATGTATAGAGTCCCGGATATCTGAATCAATCAGCGCATTCTGTGTAGATGACTTTAATTGTTTCTAACACAAAAAGGCAAGAATAGGCACAATAATATTCAGCAAGTATCAGATTCAGTTGAAATTTTTTACTTTTTCTTTAAAAATTGTGAAAGTTTAAATATTTTCTAATAGTTATGTACCCCACTGTGGTTCATGCTCAACAAATTAATATGCTCGATTGACTTAATTGAGGGAATTTGTTTCTACTTTATGGTCTGTTTTTATAACACTGAATTTTTTCTTCCAGATTTTCTTTTTCTTTAATTTTATGTAAACTAAAAGTTTTAATAGTTCCCTAAGTACTTGCTATCTTAATAGCAAAAAATTTTGAAATAATATTCTTATTTTATTAATTTTTCAAATTTAATTTAACTCAATTTAATTTAATTTAATTTAATTTTTTTTTTTGGCTTATTTTATTATAGTTATATATTTTATTTCTTTTCATTTAATGTCATTTATTTTATTTTAATTTACTAAATTGTATTTTAGTCAATTTTATTTCATTTTATTTTATATAATTCAATTGAATTTTTTTTTAATATTACTTGAAATAATCTTTTTTAAATTTTATTTTATTTTATTACATTTTTTTTGTTTAACTTATTAAAGTTATTTTTATCTTATTTTGTTTTATTTTAGTTTATATATACAAAAATCAATGCAAATTTTGATGAACGCTTATAACTTCAAATTGCACCAAATTTTTAGGAGTTATAGAGGGATATTAGGAGAAGGTTAATATGTAAGATTTCATGAGATTGGCGCAGACGTTCCAGAGATATGACCATTTTAGTGAACATTGGTCGCTACCCATACAAAATAAATGCAACAACAACAAATACATATAAAAGTCCAAAGAGATAGAGAAAGTGTAAAAAAAATTAGAATGAAAATAAATTTTAAAATAAAAATAAAAAACATGAATAGAAAAAAGTTTTGGAAAAAAATTTAAATCAATTTTTTTTCGTTTCGTTTTCCCAAAAAAAAAAATCAAAAATTCAAAATTTCAATTTGATTTTCTTGATTTTTTTTATAGGTGTAGCAAGGTACGCTAGGGTCCGCTAGTTATTTTATATAAATTGATTTAAATTTACTTTCTTAATATTTTTATTTCATTTTAATGTTTTTGGAATTTATTTCATTTTTTTCATTTTAATTGCTTTTATTTCATCATGTGTAATTCTATTTTATTTTATAAAATTTTTTTATTATATATTTTTTGTTTTATTTCACTTAGGTTTTATTAAATACCGCTTATTTTTTTAAGTTGTTTACTTTGTTGTATTTTATTTTAGTTAATTTAATTTTATATACTTTTTATTGTAATTTATTTGTTTTTATTTTATTTTAATTGATTGTAATTATCTATATATTTTATTTTGTCTTGTTTTATTTTATTTTATGTTTCTTTAGTTTATATATTATATTATTATTATTATAATTTTTAATTATTATATTTTCATTTTATCTCCTTAATTTTTTAATTTTATTTACTTTGTGGTATTTTATCTTGGTTAATTTAATTTTTTTTGTAATGGATATTGTTTTATTTTATTTTTTATTATTTATTTTTATTTTTAATTGATTTTGTTTCATTTTGTCTTGTTTTATTTTGTTTATTTTTTTTTAACTTATTTTTTATAATTTGAATTTTTTTAATATTTTTATTTTTATTTAATTTAATTTAAATTTCATTAAATCCGTAATTTATTTTATTTCATTTTATATATTTTTTCTGTTTTATTTTGTTTTATATATTTGTATTTTATTTAATTTAATTTTTTTAATTATATTTTGTTTTTTGTTTTTGGAATTACCCCTTTTATTAAATTTAATTAAATCGATTTTATTTTTTTATCTTATATAATTTTATTTTAGTTAATTAAAATAATTTTTGATTTTATTTTCTATTTATTTTTTACTTTACCTCATATTGCTTTGTATTATTTAAACTTTTAAATTTTATTTTATTTTATTTTATTTCTTTACTGGTCTACCCGGCACTCGCTGCTGTGGTTTTCTTCTGCTTTATTCAATTCAGATATTATAATTAGTTTCTAAAGGAGGAGAAAGGTATATAGCATATATGCGACCGATTTTTCCAAATTTTGGGTCATAAATACGTCGTGGAATTTGGTATACTATATACACATAGTGCACTAAATTTTGATAGTAAAAATCAGCGATATCGGAATATAGCCTCCATGTAACCGATTTGTTGAGATATGAGGATTCGGGTCAAAAATCTTCTAAAAAAAAAAGCGTATAGACGCGTGAAATTCGATATTCTACTGGCTTAAATTGAAGTTGTCGGTCAAAATCGGTTCAGTAGTTACAAAGCGCCATATATATATATATATATATATATATATATATATATATATATATATATATATATATATAAATTCAAGTTGATATTGCCACTGAAAATAATAAAAAAAGAAATAGCAATAAATTTGATATGTTCATGAGGGGTATAAAGAGTTCAACATGGCCGAAGGCAGCCGCTCGCTCTTTCTTGTTTTTTATATATAGAAGATATTTAATTTCATTGTATTTTATTTTAGCCTATGCATATTTAGGCATTTTACATTAAGCCTTATTTTATTAACTTTTTATTTATCTATTTAATTATGTTATATTTTATTGCATTTTACTTTGTTGAATTTTATTTTTTATTAGCTTACTTTATTCAATTATTTGATATTAGACTTTCTGTTATTTTATTTCAATAATTTTCTTTTAATATTATTTTATTTAATTTAGTTAAAGTTTTTAATTTAAAATAAAAATAAATTTAATTTAACATTTTTTTACAGTTTTTTCTTTGCATTTTAATTAATCAACTTTGTTTAATAATTTATACAATTTAACTTCATTTAAAAAAATCCGTTGTTATTTTATTTATGTTTTTATTTGTTTCATTTGTTTTAGTTTTCTTTTTTTATCATTTTTAAATTGAAGTACTCAGAAATGCGGCTTCAATGCAGTTCCCCAACAATTCTCATACCACCGCAAGGTACACTTATTGGTATACTTGCATATAGTTTTGCAACTACTCGTATTTTGCAAAACTTTCATTTAATTGAAGTACAAAAGGAATAAATTTGCTACTAAAACAATTTATGTAATTGAAATCAGTTGGCAATGATTGCTCTGTTCTTGACACTTGAGTGCGCAATTGAAATCGAAGTTCAGTTGAATAGAGTTGGTTGGCTAATTGCTAGCTAAAGGTTAATTGAAATTCTCATAATTGATAACACATTTTTAAATCAAGAAAAATTATTGTTGGTTGTAGTGAAAAATAATTGAAAGAGTCACTAAATATTAAGTTAAATTTAATCAAAATCGTTCCCTTTTTTATTGTTCGCTTAGCTTCCGATAATATTAACAAAATTGTTGTTGTCCACCATTTAATTGGTTTACCTGCAATTTATCATTAAAAGAGTTGCCCGCTAATTGCAAGCAGTCTCTGTCGTAGTTGTTAAAAGCACAGGTGCTGGTTTATATTTACTGTTATTTTCTACAATTCTTACTAATTACTGGCTTTGATATATAACATAGCGAACAAAAATAAATGTAATACCGATAGTTAGAGTAGTACTACATACTACCTAGCGAATTGCCCTCTTGTTTCCCCGAATCTTATATTTATCCATAAATAATTGCCGTTAAGTGCCACCCAAATTTTTTTATTTTTGCTGACGATTTTATATTTCTTTGGCTTTTAGTGACTGTATGGAATTTATGGTTTCAATTAATTGCAGTTGCATGAGTATGAAAGTGTGCCTGAGACACATCTAATATAATATTAAAAAAAAAAGATTCTTAGAAACATTATTATTAGTTTTCGAGTACAAACAGGTTAAATATTGTGTGTTCTGATGAAGACCAGGCTAACAGATATGTAAAGGGTGGTCCAAGAGAGAGATCTTAAATTGAAAGCGTACAAAATGCAGCTTGTGCAAGAACTGATGCCGCCCGACCTCCCCAAGCGACATCGCTTCACTCTATGAATTCTTGAAAATTTCAAAGAAGATCCGACGTTTTCGAGCCAAACTTTGTTCAGCGATGAGGCTCATTTCTGTCTCAATTGGTATGTAAACAAGCAAAATTGCCACATTTGGGATGAAGAGCACACTGAAGACTTTCAAGAGCTGCCATTTCATCCAGAAAAACAACGGTTTAGTGTTGTTTGTGAGCCGGTGGAATCATCGGTCCATATTTCTTCAAAAATGATGCCAGTGCGAACGTAACCGTCATTGGTGACCGTTATAGTGCCATGATAATGTCTATTTGATGCCTGAGATTGAAGCATGTGATTTCCGCGACATGTGGTTTCAACAAGACGGCGCCACTTCCCACATATCGCATCAATCAATGTACTTATTGAGAGTACACTTCGGTGAGCAGATAATTTCACGTTTTGAGCCGATCGATTGGGCGCCAAGATCGTGTGATATCACACTTTTTGACTTTATCCTTTAGAGATATGTAAAGTCTAAAGTCTATGCGGATAATATCGCTTCGATTCAGGCCTTGGCGCAAAACATCAAGTGTGTCATTTGCCAGTTACCAATCGAAATGCTCGAACGAGTCATCGAAAATTGAACTCAATGGATGGACCATCTGAGACGTAACCACGGTCGACATTTGAAAAAGATAATCTTCAAAAAATAAGTGCCAAAGAATGTTATTTCGAATGATAAGAAACATTTCTTTAAAAAAGTAAGGAACTGGATCCCCCTTTATCGAATTGAATTACAAGAAACAGTGTCACTTGTACACTAAAGTAGAACTAAGTTGTACAGCTTTTCATCTGGAAGCGGCTAAAAGGGTTGCTTTTACATATGAATTCAACAGCTCACGATTTGCGTTCTGGTTTACACCAAGTATTCTCTGAGGAGGTAACAAACAATCGAAACCACAGACTCCTATAAGAACAAAAGCCGCCGATGGAAACCGTCCTGCACTTTGGTATAATGGGGCGAAGATTATGACATCAAATCGACAAGGAGAGGGAAAACAGGTATTTAAGAAACCAAAATTCGGAGAATACAGAGTAAAAAAATTTACAAATTTCTAGGTAGCAGCTCTTAGAGAACAGACTTCCGTATGTTGCTAGCAAGCAATTAAAGTGCCCCTAGGCAAAACATAGAGAAAGTACTTGTCTTTACGAGTTCCATTCCATAAAATTTTACAATACCGTCTGAAACGCTATTCATAGAGAGTCGGTGAACATCTTTATTAACTCTTTTAAGGTGAATCGCGTCATCAGATTTCCACCACCATTTATAGCAGATGAAGGGCTTGAGCTAACTCGCTAGACTTCACTAATACTGGTGAAACTGATGTTTCACTACTGTAGTTACCACAATTGCTTCTTATCCAGACTCGACCTGGACAAAACCAACATATGTCCCGTATTCAATGAGTTTCCGCTCGACAATAATCATCTCTTTGGAAACACTACTCTTCTAACAACCCTCTCCCTGTGATCCAAACACGTCGAGCCTCCCGTTAGATGATCTCTAGCATTTCGATTAACTTTGCTTACTCATATTTGGGATTATCGAATACCAATAACAGGAAAAACAACAAAATTTTGTGTGGTGCACTGCAGTGGTTCCATAAAGGAGCGCAGATTTACTTTTGTGGTAAAATAGAGACTCTGTCGTCAAGTATGGAAATTCACACTGATGGATGAGCCCTTGCTCCATAAGAGAGAACCACTTTGGACAAGGCGGGTATTGCAAGTTTCTTTGAATAAAGGGAATTTACACTCATAAGTCGTATTCAACACACTGGCTATCTCTAATCTTTACTGATAGTCTGCAGCCACCCAGCAGTCAGATATTTATTGCTTGCAGCCTTAAAATAGTTGTCTGCGATAATTTATCGTTCTGCTTGTGAACTCTTTGCTGACAATAAAAATATGAGCTTGTTAGGCGGCTTAAAGTGTAGTTCTTTCTGTTGGAGAAAATATCAAAATAAAGAGCAAAAACTTGACGAAGATTCCATAATAAGTTTAAAATGCCAATTATATGTTTGGAGTTCAGGATTTCGACATCATGTGTGATAGGCAACATTCTGTGACACACACTTAATTCCGTAGATCTTGTTCAGCTGACATGTATCATTTGTTACGAACGATCATATTATTCACCCCGGACGTATCTATTAATTTCGCTGTGTGAAGTTTCCCTCAATAATAATCTGTCTGTTGACTGAAACAATTACCCAGCCACTCACACTTTACAGTTATTACTACATAAGAAGTGTAATCTAGATATGTGATGCCCTAATTCCAGTGCCAAACGACCACCTTGTCTCCATACCGGATGAGATCAAAGGAAAGCTGACATATGATATTGGTTTTAGCTGACAGTTATTGTGCTGCTAATGCAATTCGATGAAGTAAAGAGTTAGTGAAGTACACACTTTCTATATCTCCTAGCCACTTCACAGCTGCAGAGTGAGGTAGGGGAGGGAAGCTTTCAGTAGACAATGCAACGTCATAACATTGTTGTCTCACCTGTGATGCGTCAGGATTCACACTTTATAAGCTCAACATTTAATCCTTTCACATGAACACCTCAACAAAGCCGCATATGTAAATATATTGTATGTGTTAGTGCATCTAACAACACCTTTGTATGTGCATACATATGTATGTGCGTATGAAACTATTGTGTACTGTAATGTATGCCGCAGTCGGTCGCAAGTCGCATTGGATTTGTGTTGCTCACTTTGCGCGACATTACAAATACAATGACAATGCCAAAGTAGAATAATAACAAAGGCTCAGTGGCTTAAGAGAGGGCGTAGACAGTGAATTGGATAACAATGTGTAAGGAAGTATTTCCAGGTGTGCATGTGTAGTTGTAGCGATTGATTTCATCATTGCCCCTCGCCGCCGAATGAAATGCATTTGTACTTTGGCGTGATGTCAAAACGACTCTTGTACCTTTGGGTTAACGACAATGTTGACACAATATCTGACATTGTACTGTTATGCATGGAAACAACGTACGCCCACCTGAATGCTTGTAGAAGTACACTTATGTACTTGCTTGGGTGTGTGTGAAGGTGCAGCAGTAAGTGAAGAACGTATATGTGACGGTGGGCGTCTTGTTTAAAGTGGCGTCAGCATTGATTTTATATTAGCGCAAGCTTAAATCTACTCTGTCATACATGCTCTTATGAGTTGCCTTTCTTCTAATGTGCTTATGAGGAGAGCTGCTAAACTTAAATGAAGTTACTAATGACTTACTCTCGTACTCTTAAAAGCCTCGAGCTCATCAAATCGGTTACTTGCCATTTTATTGCTTTAAATTTTATAATTATGGCTCTGTCGCATTTATTTGAGAAATCGGTCTTAGAGATTTCTTGTAAAATAAACATAATAGTTTTATGTGTGAACTTAGCTGAGTTGTTAACGTTACAACTGAACTCAAATATTTTAGTGTATTAAGGTTCACAATCTTAAGAGCTTGAGAAGCTGGCCGGCAAGGGTAATGCTGGAAAATTCTATGAGAAGATGCGGCGGCTTACAGAAGGTTTCAAAACCGGAGAAAACGCTTGTAAAGACCATGATGGTAATTTGGTGACAGATATCCAGAGCATACTTTGTGATTAGAGGGAACACATCTTCAACCTGCTCAATGGCAGTGAACGTGAAAACCCCGGAGATGGCGAACCCGAAACCCCAATCGATAACGACGGTGTAGAAGTGCAATCACTCGACTATGAAGAAGTTCGAATAGGGATTGCTCGCTTAAAAAATAACAAAGCGGCGGGAGCCGATGGCTTACCGGCAGAACTATTGAAATACGGTGGCGAAGAACTGACAAGCAGCATGCATCAGTTTCTTTGCAGAATACGGTCGGATGAAAGCATGCCTGCCCACTCCAAAAAAAAGAGCGACCTCATGGTCTGTGCCAATTATCGTGGGGTAAGTCTCCTTAATAACGCATATAATGTTCTATCTGGCATATCCACCACTGACCAGATATTCACCTTGCCCTAAATCTAGGAGAAAACGGGAAAGAAAATAATCTATACACACCATTCTTTTATCGATTTCAAAGCTGCCTTCAACAGGACGACAAGGAACTGCCTCTACGCCGCTATGTCTGACTTTGATATCTCCACAAAACCCATACGGCTATGTAAACTGACCCTGGATAATAGCAGAAGCACAGTCAGAATTAGGAAGGATCTCTCCGAGCCGTTCGATACCAAACGAGACATCAGACAAGGAGACTCTTTACCGTGTGATTTACTCAATTTGATGCTGGAGAGAATAATATGAGATGAAGAACTAAATAGACCAGGTCCAATCCTCTACAAGAGTGTACAAATGTTGGTTTATGCCGATGACATTGATATCCTCGGCCATAACAACCGCACCGTAAGTTCTGCTTTCTCCAGGTTAGACAAAGACGAGAAGCGAATGGATATGGTAGTGAACGATGGCAAGACGAAATATCTCCTACCATCAAACAAATGGTCATCATATTCGCGACTCGGCTCCCATGTCACTGTTGACAGTCATAACTTCGAAGTTGTAGACAATTACGTCTACCTAGGAACCAGCATTAACAACACCAACAATGTCAGCCTTGAAATCCATGCAGAATCAAGCACTCCAGCTTTGAAAGTATTCGATGGCGCAAGCAGAGGAAGAGGAAGACCTCCATTCCGTTGGAAGGATCAGGTGGAGAATGACTTAAGGTATCTCTTGGTATTTCTAGCTGGCGCCAAACAGCAAAGAGAAGAAACGAGTGGCGCGCTATGGTTGATGCGGCTATAATCGCGTAAGCGGTGCCTACGCCAAAGAAGAGGAAGAAGATTCACAACCAATTTCGTTAATTTATTAAGCCTACTGAAATCAGCTGATAGCTTCCCGAGCTTTCTTTCAAAGAAGTTTTAAATATTAAGAGTGTTTTTTACTAAAAGTAGATATTACCATCGAAATGTATTTTTCGGACGATGAAGAGGCAGAAAATGTCCGGGTCTATAACGAAATTCCGTTGCACTTAATTCGGAAATAAAAAACAATCCAGACAAAAAATCCCGACAAAGTTAAAAATTATTAAAAAATCTCTCGATTTTTTATACCTTTCATGTACATAAAATCGTATATCAACTTTGGTCCGAAGTATGTAAGTATCAGATGAAGAAGAGATAGATCCACCAAAATTTATACCCATCGTATCGGAATGACGGTCTTATACATTTAAACCATTATTTGACGGAACGGCCAGATTTCCCAGATTTGAAATTTAGGTCACAAATCCGTAAAAAATATACATAAGACCGGGAAATTTGGTATTCTATACATACATAATGTATTGCACATTGGTTTGAAAATCATCCAAATCGGAATATATCATATAGCTCCCATACAACCGATTCGTTCAGACATGATGTTTTGCAGTAGATACAAGTTTTAAAACGTTCATTAATAGATGATGCCATAAGTTTCCTTATAATTTTTTTTAGAGTCAAAAAGTGTGTTCCTATTTCCAAAACAGAACTCCCCAGTTGTGCTTAATATACATTGATGATTACCCAGTTGTGTTATGTATTTTGGTGTAACGATTTTCACCTCTTCTTCGATTGTGCGCATATTTAGATTTTTGTGAATGTTCTCATTACGCATGTACCATGGTCCGACCGTGTTAGTTCTTAAAGTTTTCGCATTTATGCCGACTTTATATAGCAGTGTTATGGAATAAGTTATTTTTTTAATTTTTGAATAAGTTCAACATGCCACACCTTATCAAAGGCTTGAGCCACATCGAGAAAAACGGCCGAAAGGTAAGGCAATAGACTGCTTGGTCTATATGATGAATGCAGGGTTACGTCTATACCTGGTTTGGTAATCATGGCGAACGCCGTAGTCCAATGTTTGTGGACTATATCCTAGCTGTAATATGACACTGAAAAGCTTTGCGAGAAAAACGAGAGCAATGCTCGGCAGTTCTTTTGGGATCTAGAGCGGCCATAATCTTTTTTAAGCTCTGAAATAGATGTTCCGCAAGAAGAATTGCTTCTTGGAGCACTATGATTTAGTGACAGAGGTGCATTATCTGTAGCTGTGTTTGACTGGAATACCATATTGAGATGCTCTGTAAAACAAGTTGCCTTTTCGTTTTCAGTTTTGTCCCAGGAACCGTTACGTACTTCCAACGGCGGTTCAGTATTTACTGGTTGCTTAGGATTTTCGTTAGCTTTCCAAAGCATTTTTTTTAGTGGAAAAGTTTGTTGAAAAAGACAATAGGAGATTTTTTTATAGTTTTTTTTCATCGTATCATAACTGAGACGATGTTATCGGAAGTTATCGGTTCGACCCTATTTCTGCATCTGTTATGTCCAATTTGGCCAAGGGGTGTATTTAAAAATAATCCCAGCTCAATTAGCAGCTAAATGCTCACTATATTTTTAATTTTTCAGTTACATTGTTATGTGAAGATTGGCGTGAGATTTGTTCGACTTTGCCTTTAATATTTCTTTCAAAAGAAATACGTATACAAAATTTGAAAAAAATTTACAATAGAATCTCTTAAAGATTCATGTCCAGAAAATCCACAAATCCTGTGGCATATATGTATGTTATGTTACATTATGTAACTACGTGTGTATGCAGTATATAATCTTTTAAGTAAAACTTTACATCATGATGCTCTCGACGAAAACGATTTGAGTGGAACAAATGATGACGGCATTCGATCTTAGTGGAATACTGACACTTCAACAGGATGACAAAGCTCTAGGCATGAGTGAAGAATGAGCAACACGACAGAGGTAGCTTGAAAAGAACACCGGCAAATAGATTGAGGTGTGCCAAAGTGTTTACAACTAAGTGTTGTTGTTTTTGTTGTTGTTGAACTATGTGTATTTATACACAAACAATGACAGTGATGATGATGATGATGGTGTTGACGAAGGAGGTGAAGATGGCAAGTCAAATATTAAATGTCATGCTCAAGTGTCGTGGAATAGACGTTTTTAAGGATACAAGCACCCTTGTAGACATATATACTCGTACATTGTAACATATATGTATGTGTGCATACTCATTTTTATTGGTAAATAGTGTGCAACAACAGAAATACATATTGATAGTGAGCAAAGAGAGTTCACACATATCACATACAGAACTGAGCATGTAGAAGCTGTTGCGGCTCAAGTGCAAATGTAAACAGCTTAATGCAACAAGAGGATGAAGATGAAGAAAATGGAAAGAAGTGAAGGCAATATGTTCAACTCAGTTGCTATTTACGAAGGTGAGTGCATATATAAAATCTACAAGAAATATTCCAAAAACTTTTAACAGTTGAATAAAATATTTACACTTTGGCCTTAAGCTTCGGAGCTTAGGCAGTTTAAAAATAGTTAATGGCATTTGATCTGACACCTCAACATTTGTACCTGGACATTTAGGCGTTTTGAAATTGAGTGCTTACATCTTTGACCAACGGTCGATGAATGAACGACAACTGTTGGCATAGCGAAGATAGACAAATTTTAGGGAATTGAGTTAGGAAACTCTAAAAGGGATATCCGTAGGAACCACGAAGTGTAAGGTCACAAAAAGGTAGCAAAAGTCGAAGAAATATTTGAGTAGAACTAGCTTCTTTTTGCATCATAAGACAGATAACTATAAAACTTTCTAGTAGAGGTTAGGAATTGTCCTAAAACCGTTGTGGACAGACGTATATCTCTTTTATAGAGGGAAGAAGAAGAGATTGTCTCTTATTTGGCATCCTGGTGACACGGAAATGAACTGCAAGGTGAACGAACTTGGAAGATTAAACCAATTCTTTCAATTAATGAAGGCAAGGGTTAACTGACATATCTGCCTTATTCAAACTGGCAGACAAGCAGTCTTATGTTGCATATGGTGTAGAGAAAACAGGAAGGTACTGCTATCAAAAGCTGAAATACAAGGATATTCTATTTATGACGAGGAGGAGACAATCCAATTGAAGAAGCCGACTACTAGTCCTGGATACGGTTTTCTGGGTAGTTTACGGCGGGTGGTAGACGTCAATGTAATCATTATGGTAGGATGTATGGTATCGGAAAAATAAAATTAATTAAGAAAAGGTATATTTAACCAAAGTTCACTTCATTCAGCGTAATGACATTTTTAGCACGTCGTTTCACCGGGTAAGATATTCATATAAGGTGACGATGAACTGATGGTGCATGCGTCAGATTCTTGGTAGAATATGGTTACACGGAATATGGTTGGACGATTGAAACCTGAGAGTATTTCAACCAATTATCGTTTGGCCGATCTCCTTAATATCGCTTATATGGTCGTATAAAGCCTTAGTTTTCTAATCGTGTGAAGTATTACAGTTCGCCATCAACGAACTGATAGGACTTTAGAGTGTATGCCGTTGATATTTATAGCACTGCACAGCCACCAGACTGGATAAAAGCGAAAAACGAAATGAATGTATTTGCTAGTTAACAAGGATATCATTGGTGACGAAACGATGCGCGGTACAAAATATACGAAAACATTGACATAGAACAGCGAGGTCACAACACACGTATGGACGAAACACCATAGCTTTGAAAATATTCGATGTCGAGGATTTTTGGAAGAATAATGTGGAGTAGGTAAATTACAAGATTAGTCTAAATAAAGATTGAAGTTAATGCTCAATAAATACTTTTGCATAATTACCTGTATTAATTAAGAGATTAAGAGAGCCATGATAATGTCAAATATTTAATAAACATTTTTGCCGGGTAGTATAACTCACCCTCTAAATTGAAAAGTAAATCTTTCCATCTTTGAAATATATATAGAAATTCTTGTTATCGTCCAAAACATGTAACTCATGTTTAATGTATGTGAGAATATTTAAGGATTAAAACATTTTTGTTTGCTTAGCTGAACTACTAGCTTGTAAGTACAACATTTAAGATGTAAACCATTTAAGGCAACTTATTGTCGATATTGTCAGTATTGTTTTTTTTTGATTATATGAGTCGCATATATATAAATATTGAAGAAATAAACACTCCAGCTGACTTGTCATCGTTATCAATTCTCGTTGTGTGCTGAAGTTATAGGTATAAAGTTTTATTTTAATGTGGAGAATTTGTTAAGATTTCAATTTCAAACATCGCACACTGGTCCAATTGTCCAATCTAGTTGGAAAAAACTAAAATTTCGTGGATCTATGAAGATTTTAATCGATTATGTTGTGATAGACGGAAGACATTTATCTAGTGTTCTAGACGTGCGTACATTTCGAGGGCCAAATATCGACTCGGATCATTGTCTTGTAGCACCAAAAATACGTACCCGCCCGAAAAGCTGCAATCACAGCAGACAGTCAGCAGTAGACCTGCCCTCTGAGAGCACTCATTAGCAACTCGATATAAGGGAGCTGTGGAACGAAATAACAAATTCCTTACATACCGCTGCTTCGGAAACAATTGGTTTTCAACAATAGCGGAAAAACAGCTGGCATTATGAGGAATGTCAAATTGCAGTGGAGAAAAAGCAGACTACCTACCTCGCAACTTTGCGATCGACTACAACATGTGAGGGGTGGGATAGATACCGAGAGCTGAAGAAGCAAGCGAGATGCATTTGCAGACAAAACAAGAGAGAGGCCGAAATGCGTGAGTATGAAGATCTTGAGAAGCTGGCCGACTAGGGTAATGCCCGAAAATTGTATAGAAGTGCAATCACTCGGCAATGAAGAAGTCCGAATAGAGCTTGCCCGCTTAAAAAAAAAACAAAGCGGCGGGAGCCAAATGTCTTACTGGCAGAACTATTCAAATACAGTGGCGAAGAACTGACAAGGAGCATGCATCAGCTTCTTTGCAGAATATGGTCAGACGAAAGCATACCTGACGAATTGAAGCTTAGTGTGCTCTGCCCAATCCAAAAAAAAGGGAGACCCCACGGTCTTCGCCAATTATCGTGGGATAAGTCTCCTTAATATCGCATATAAGGTCCTATCTAGCGTATTGTGTGAAAGACTAAAGCCCACCTTCAAAAAACTGATCGGATCTTATCAGTGTGGCTTTAGACCTGGCAAATCTATCATTGACCATATATTCACCATGCGCCAAATTTTGGAGAAGACGTGAGAGAAAAGAAATGATACACATCACCTTCTTATTGATTTTAAAGCTGTCTTTGACGGCACGATAAGGAACTCCCTCTACGCTGCTATGTCTGAAACTGATATTCTCATTGAACTATGTCTAGGTCAGGTGACCCTGTTTAATACCAGATGCGCGGTGAGAATTGGGAAAGACCTCTCCGAAACATTCGCTACCAAACGAGGTTTCAGAGAGGGTGACACTTTATCGTATGACTTATTCAATTTGATGCTGGAGAAAATAATACAATCTGCATAGCTGAATAGACAAGGTGCAATCTTCTAAAAGAGTGTACAATTGTTGGCGTATGGCGATGATATTGATATCCTCGGCCATAACAACCGCACCGTAAGTTCTGCTTTCTCCAGGTTAGACAAGAGCGCGAAGCGAATAGGTCTGGTAGTGAACGACATTAACAACATCAACAATATCAGCCTTGAAATTCAACGCAGAGACACTCTTGCCAATATGTGAGATTTGGACTGAGTAGAAAATCTAGACGAACCAAAACCAAACTTTACAAATCGCTCATTTTCCCCGTCGTGGCATATGGTGCAGAAGCTTGGAAGATTTCGACAGCCGATGAGCCGGGTTTAAGAGTTTTTGGTCCTTTGCGCGTTGGCAGCGTGAATACCGTAGGCGGTGAAACGATGAGCTGTACGAGCTATGCGGCGAAAGTGACATACTTCAGCGAAAGAAAAAGAGACAGCGACTACGCTGGCTAGGTCGTGTCATCCGATTGGATTAAAGCACTCCAGCTTTGAAAGTATTCGATGGAATTCCCGCAAGTGGAAGCAGAGAAAGAGGAAGACCTCCATTCCATTGGAAGGAACAGGTGGAGAGCGACCTGGTTTCCCTTGGTTACCAACTGTCGCCAAACAGCGAACAGAAGGAATGAGTAGCGCGCTATTGTTGATACGGCTATAATAGCGTAAGCGATGCCTACGCCAAACAAGAGAAAAGTTAGGACTGCAAATAAAATGAAATCATAAGATATCAATTCAAAATTGCAATCAAATGAAGATTATTGTCATTTTCAGCATTACAAGCAACCTGAAAGCAATCTAGCTCCCTTCAGTTTGCTACCCAAATTGTAAGGCTAAGGTTACATTCTACTAAAATTACGTACATAATAATCACATTAATACAAAAAGTATCCTCCTTTACACAGAATATTCGGGATATCTACTAATTGTCCGCCTCAAATTAACACTCAACAAATAATGCTCATTCCTTTTACAGTCCAAATACTTTTGTTCCTATTGTACAAATATATTTATTTCTTATTTTTCAACGAACCTTTAACAACCCAATCAGTAAATATTTATAAAGCTCGCAAATTATTACCATGTAATGGGGCAGTAAGCAGATGCTCGAAATTTTACAATCTTCAAATGCCCATACACACACAACCAACATAATCAACCGGCGTTTATGGGTTGGCTATAAAACAAATGATTAAAGTGAATATCCTTTGTAATAAACATGAAATGTAAAACTGAAAGTCGAAAATGGAAGTGGCATGAAAATAAAAATAGTACCAGCAGTAGTAGTAGTAGTAGCAGTGGTAGTGGTAGTGGTAGAAGGTAAAGTGTAATAGTAGTAAAAAAGAAGAGCTTTAAAATTAAATTAGTAATAAGTTTGTGGGTGGAGAAGATTGAATGTCACGAAATAAAAGATCAGATTGCGATGATAATAAAAATACAAAATGTAGACTCGAAAAGAGTGACGCAAACATAAATATAAAGAAGTATGAGCGAATTGATGTGGAATGAATGAAAATAGTTATATAAATAAGTAGGTTAGTAAGGTCACGGCTGAAATTTGGATAGTAAATGAAACAAAGACAAATGGAATATCGTAAAATCTCAAAAATTTTATGAAAATTGTTGAGCTGATTTGATGAAATGGGGTTTACTTTAAATCAAGGATTCTCAGAATTATTGAAGTTAACAATTAATGTAAGTCAAGCATTATGTTCTGCTGTTAAAAATTAAAGTATATCGTCTTGTAATTGAGTTTAGGCCCACAGAAACTAGCATTTAGAGTGAAAAATATTTGATTTTTATGAAAAAGCAACTGACTTTGGAAATTTAAATTTAATATACGGAGGTAAGTTGATGAATTTGTTAAAGTTAAATTACGAGTACCAGAGAGGCCAGAGTACTGCCCATACAATAAGATGTTGAAGATTTTTGGAACTTATGTGGACTTTAATTAAACGTGTTGTTACCAGATTGCACCAATTCTCAAAAACGAGCGAACTACTATTGTATAAAGCCTTTAAAGTGGACCACACTTGAGTTTACCTGTGAATGTATAAATAAGATTACAAAAAGTGACGACGATCTTATCGAAAATATTTCACATAATATTTGTAAACCTTAGGTGTATATTACCGCCTCAGCGCCTACGCCAGTCCGCTTGATGTACAGAACCTTTTTCTTCGTTATGGCTTTCAATAACATAAAATCATATATTAACTTTGGTCCGTAGTATGTAAGTACCAGAAGGGGAAGAGCTAGACCCACCAAAATGTATACCGATCGTATTAGAATGACGAGCTGAGTTAATTTAATTATGTCTGTCTAACCGTCTGTCTGTTTGAACGCAAACTTGTCCCCCAGTTTTTGAGATCATTCAACCAAACTTGATAGGAAGAGTCACTTATTCGCTTAAACGATCGTTTGTCGGAACCGGCCAGATCGGACCACTATAGTATATATATGACCGATTTTTCAGATTTGAAATTTGGCGTCATAAATCCCTTAAAAAAGTACTTTGGAACGTGAAATTTCGAAATCGGACGAATATAACATATAGCGCCCATACACCTATATTTTCAGATGTGAGGTTTTGGTAAAAAATCCGCCGAAAAAGCATCTATGAGCGTGAAACTTGTTATTCTGCAGACGTAAATTCGAGTTGATATTGACACTGGAAATTATAAAAATTCCAAAAACAAAATATGGTCTGTTATAGCTCAGAAAACTAATTAGCGTTATAAAAATGGAATTTTACAACTAGCAATAAAGTTGATATATTCCTGAAGCCGTTCTTGCTCGGTTTTCATTAATACCCAGTCACGGTAAGTATGAGTTTGGTTGGTGTCGAGAACGGAATAGTTCAGCAGTAGAACAAAAATACATCAGCTGCTTTTGTAAAGTAAAAAAAGTGCAAAAGTCTTTGAACGTTGGCGATTCTTCACATTTATCATAGAATATTTTACAGATTGCGGTGGTTTGGAATTTTGTTCAGCGAGTTGAGTACGGAATTGCGTTTGGGTTTGCGATTTTGGTTTAAATACTACGAGATCGGATCTCGAGGTGAGTTGTTGAAGTAACTGGTACAAAAGTTGCTATAGATTTCGAGATCGGATCTCGAGATGAGCATTGCGCTGGCACTTTCTTTCTTCCAATTTCGGCCCAATGTTTAATGTTCACTGATAGATTTACTTTTTAAAGTAAAATAAAATAAAATAATATTAATATCAAATTTTTTTTTCGAGATTGAGAGAAATGTAATTTAGAGAACAACCATTCAACTTATTTCACATAAAATTTTTTATTTAGTAAACAGTTGACGAAATTGTTTTTTTTTTTAATATGAAATAGCGTGTCAGATATATCTAATGTGTGAAATTTAAAACATTAAATTTTATTGCAGAAGAAAGAAGGGAACAGCCGGTTATTCTTTAACCATAAAAATTACACCAAACATTTCCCGAAAACTAGAAAGACCTCCTCAATAAGTTTAAGGTGCCTAGTGTAAGGAGGAGGTCTATATTAAGAGTCCCAATGCAAATTCCCTAAGGCAAAAAGAGGATTTGTTTTTATATAGATTCTAGCTCATAAGAGTGGATATAAAAAATCGGGTTACAAATTACCGAACTAAAGTCCAGAATAGGCCTAATGTTGTATACAAAGCTTTATTAGAACATGATAGTGCCAGAAACGATCTCTTGCTTATGGTGCCGCGATTACCGATCAAGTATCTCCGGGGGAGAGCTTAAGTAATAAATGGATCTCTAAAGGGTTGTGTGTAGTCCTTGAGATCCACTGCATAAAAGTTTCAAGTCAAAAATAGAAGTGATATGTACTTCCTTCGATGCCTTTCAATGCAAACCTCTTAAGTACATTCCACTTGGATTATCCCATCCCTTACTTTATTAAGAGCCATTCCCAGTTGTTTGTTGTTCTCTTAAAAACTAAGAGGGACAAGATGATAGCTTAAGTTCACGAAAGTGTTCTTCGTCGAGTACTGGCTTTCACTGTATGGTGGGTGCGCATCTTCTATGACTGTCTGAAGAAATATACGCATTTGCAGACAGAAAGAAAAAGACGTGACTTATTTCCCCCCCTCAAGTTCGGTATGACTATCTTCAACGTAATAGCTATTCTTTAGATTTTGTCAAAAAGCAATAGTTTCATTGGCGGCTGAAGGTAGGTAGCTTGAAAAGTTGTTGTCGGCTTAGTTGTTTTTATTTTAACTATCTCTTTCCAAAGGAAATGAAAAGAGTTGAACATTTTTCTTATGAAATCAGGATGCTGGTATTAAAAACTGGCTTACCATCGTTAGTCTAACGAGATCGCTTTTAAGTGCAGAAGGGTTTATTTTGTGGTGGAATTGTGAGTTATTGTGCTGCAGGAAGGGCTTAATATCTTCGTCATTCTACTATGAATTCACTGGAAAAATCGGATAACAGTAAGAAAATAAAATTTAAACCAGATTTTTTTGGAGAGCATTCCAGTGAAAATTGAAATAAAGTCATCTTTCACCATGAGGATTAAGTAAATCTTATGAAATTTCAATATCATGATGGATGATGAAAAGTGAATATAAATACTTCAGAGAATGCGGATACTTTAACGACACAAACGAAAGAAAGATTCATCAAGAATCAAAATATCATCATGAAATAAAAATAGGATAAAAAAGTGTCGCCTTGACATTTCGAATGGAATGCTGGAAAGTGCGTAAGTGTGATAAAAGGCATGAAGGAAATTGTGAAACGGTAATCAGTCGCTTAACATGTCCGCTCGACATTAAAGCAACAACAAAAGGAATACAAAACTATGTTGAGCGCCACAAGCGTCCCACGGGAGGCGCACGAAAGAGTCAAGGATGTAGTCGCGAACTGTAAATACATAAAGGGTGTTTTTTTATAGAGGTATAGAACTTTAAGTTGCAATAAAACAACGATGGATTATTCGATTGACATGAATTTTATTTATCCGAAAGATAATCTTGTGGCATTACATTCTAAATATTGATTTCTGGCATATGACCGCCACGGCTGGCGCGGATGTAGTCCAATATGGACGTCCAATTTTCGATGACTTTTTCCAACATTTGTGGCCGTATATCGGCAATAACACGGCGAATGTTGTCTTCCAAATGGTCAAGCGTTTGTGACTTATCCGCATAGACCAATGACTTTACATAGCCCCACAGAAAGTAGTCTAGCGGTGTTAAATGACAAGATCTTGGAGGCCAATTCACAGGTCCAAAACGTGAAATCAGGCGGTCACCAAACGTTTATTTCAATAAATCTATTGTGGCACGAGCTGTGTGACATGTTGCGCCGTCTTGTTGAAACCACATCTCCTGGACATCATGGTTATTCAATTCAGGAATGATAAAGTTAGTAATCTTGGCTCTATACCGATCACCATTGACTGTAAAATTCTGGCCACCATCGTTTTTGAAAAAGTACGGACCAATGATTCCACCAGCCCAAAAAGCGCACCAAACAGTCAGTTTTTCTGGATGTAACGGTGTTTCAACATACACTTGAGGATTGCCTTCACTCCAAATGCGGCAGTTTTGTTTGTTGTAGCCATTCAACCAGAAGTGCGCTTCATCGCTAAACAAAATTCGCTTATGAAAATCGGGAGCAACGGTAATCTCGTTTTGGGCCCATCCGACGAATCTACGCCTTACTTGATGATCGTTTGGCTTCAATTCTTGCACGAGTTGGATTTGGTAAGCACGCAAACCAAGATCCTTCCGCAAAATCTTCCATAAAGTGGATGGACACAGATCCAATTCCTGTGCTCGATGGCGGATGGACTCATTCGGGTCTTCCTCAATGCTACGCTCTACAGCAGCAATAGCTTCTTCTGTACACACCGTACGGCGTCTCTGGGGATGCCAGTTATCAATAAGAGTAAACGTGGTGCGAAAACGTTCCATGGTTAATCGAATTAACTGCTCTGATGGACTATTTTGTCGATGATAAATTGGACGTAGTGCGCGATACGTTTTCCGCAAAAACTAAATCTAATAATAAATCGGTCGCCATCTTGAAAAGTAATGCCAACTTAAAGTTCTATACCTCTATAAAAAACACCCTTTATAAAGGCAGATAAACAGCACATATTTTTCGAATGCAGTTGTTGTTGCTGCTATCTCACGAAATGGCTGACATTGCGCATTCGCATGTGAATTTTAGCTGCTTTTCAGGTCTTGATAGTTTTTGTTATTTTATTATTGTTGTTTTAATTTGTGGCCATGTCGTAAATGTGACTCGCCAGCCACCCCGCACTCCGACTTGCACAAATACACACACGCCTCGGTAGTTTGACTTAGCAACGCCTGTATGGTTTGTGCCACTTGCTGTTCGCGCACCACCGCGTGCACACACATCCATGACATGTTGCACATTGCATACGAGCATAACGGTACATGTTGAGTGCTTACATGTTGCATGCAACACAACGTGTCGACGCTGTGCCTGCTGCGCTTGCTGTCTTCCGCCATTTTTAACCTTTTCGCTAGTTGTTCGAATTTAGTTGTTGTTATCTTTGTTGTTGCTGTTGTTGTTATTATTGTCGTCGTCGTCGTCGTCGTCGTCGCCGTTGTTGTTGTTGTTGTTGTTGTTGTTGTTGTTGTTGTTGTTGTTGTTGTTGTTGTTGTTATTATTATTGTTGTTGTTGTTATTGGTTTTGTTGTTGTCATAGTAATACGCTTGCGACGAACAGTTTATGGCATCATGTTTCCCTTTTGCAATGCCACGAAACGAATGGAAAATATTTATTTCCTCTTCCGCTCTATCCACCAACACTCTTTCGCTAGAATCATCTCTTCGCAGTGGAGCGTTCACAGCGGGCATGTTTTAAAAAATTAAAAGACAATGTGAAAAATTCATTCGTTATTCGTGACTTGTGGCTTATTCCTGTGGGTGGGCAATCGCGGTCGTTTGTTAGGCTGCTCACATGCACTTTGTAAACAGGAATTTTGACAGCGTCGCTGACACCACTGAATTTCGCATGGTAAAGCCGCGTACGTTTGTATGTGATAAGTAGATTTTGAAAACAATGACTATGAAATACTATGGGTTACTCTTAAAAATAGTTAGGATCGAATAAAAATGACTGGAATAAAATTAAATTTGAGAAGATCGAGGAGAGGAGAAGAAAAATTGAGACTGAATTCAGAAATGTATTATTTTAAACTAGATTTTGAATTTATTACTAACTCCCAACCAAATGTTTCTGTAGCGTCGGTATATAGGGAGCTTTAAGCACCATCCCACAGTTTTCGTATAGTGAGCAGGGGACAAGTGCTTTTCGAGGTTTCCAACTTTTTTAAAGAAAAAAGCACAGAAAATTTAAATTTAATGAGAGAAAGAACATTCTTTGGCATTTATTTTTTGTAGATTATCTCTTTTAAATGTTGGTCGCGGCTCAGATGGTCCAACCGTTGAGTCCAATTTCCGATGACTTGTTCGAGCATTTCGACTGGTAACTGGCGAAAGACACGCGTGATGTTTTTCTCCAAGCCCTGAATCGAAGCAGGATTGTCCGCAAAGACTTCAAACTTTACATACGCTATTTCCACCGGCCCACAAACCACACCAAACCGTTTTTTTTGTGGATGAATTCTTGAATGTCTTCAGGTCGCTCTTCGTCCCAAATGCGGCAATTTTGCTTGTTTACATACCCATTGAGCCAGAAATGGGTATGAATAAAACTTGGCTCGAAAACGTCGGATCTTCTTGGAACTTTTCAAGAGCCCATAGAATGAAGCGATGATGCTTGGGAAGGTCGATTAGCTTCAGTACTTGCACAAGCTCTATTTTGTACGCTTTCAATCTAAAATCTCGAGGTAAAATGCGCCAAATCGTTCCAAACGTCAGTCCGAGTTGATGTGAGCGGCGCCGAATCGACTCTGCACGGTATTCGTGTACACTCTCAGCTACGGCCGATATATTTTGGTTTTGCGATTATGCTGATCATAAGTTGATCGAAGCGCGCGAAACACATGCTTTACAGAACGAATTTTCGTAATAAAGCTGAATATTACAAATCATTGTTATTAAGTCTTTCCATGATGAAATGCCAAACAATACTGAATAAAAATAATGTGACAGCTTGACACGACTCACACGTGTTCTGTCAAAAAAAAAAGAAGGCTATTGAAAAAAGTACCTCTACTTGGATCACTCTTTAGAGAGCAGCTGTGATATCAGTTTATCGAAGTCGAACTTTCCTTGTGTTTCTTGACAAGCGTGTTTAGCTGCACGGAGGTGAATTGGTATATTCGCTGCGGCAAGAGAATGGCCCGAGTCGTTGTTAGGTCCGCAGAGTATATGCAAATTTAGAGCACTGAAGATATGTCCTCCGTCCATTTACGTTTTTCGATCAGAAGCTAGAATGAAAACCAACCTAATTTCTGGTTTCGACAAAGTGGATCAGTCTCCACCCAGTTGGGGATCTTTCGTCTTCCTTACCCACCCTAGCGTCAAAGTCGCCAAGAGCAATTTTGAAATAATTGCAGGGCAGTGGTCATAAGTACATTCCAGGCATTCATAGGATGCATCTTCGGTCACATCGTACTACTTTCCGCTGTGTCACGAGTGCAGCTTCACTTTGATATAGATTGTGATGAGATATTCATCCAACGGAGCGAAAGCTGGAACGCGACAACGGAGTCTCCCTCCTAACATAAAGCAAACACTAAATTTGCACTTCCTTATTTGGCCGCTGCAGAAGATTTCTCAAGGACACATCTTATTCTCACCTCTCTTTTTATCGCATTTACTGGACGGCGATGATAACATTCTGTATTTTTCGAGGTCATAAATCAGCTGGGCAACAACACCTTCCCAATATTAAATGGAAATTTTTTTGTGTTGAGTCCCCTCAAATCACGGATTTTAAACATTCGCCGTGGTCGTCATCAAAAGCGGTCTGCTTCATTGGAAGCTTGTGGTTTGTTTCATTGGACGACAACAACAAAAACAAACGTTAATTTACAAAGAGTACTCAAATAGCCAAGACTCTTACCATTTAACTTAAACTTACGAGCAGTGATGGGAGCAATGTGGAGACCGACACTCTCTGCAATTGAATGAAGTCGTGGTAATACACGCTCAGTAGATGCGTGAGACTCTTTAAATTCGGCTTGCAGTGAGTCTCTTGGAGGCACTACACATTTCATCAAACTTCTTCTCTTTCACTATGGTAAAACCTAGTCAAAGTTGTCTGGATTTATTAATTCCTTTAAGTATTATATATAGGAAAAAAATTTACGCTCTTAAATTTTATCATTTAAATTTTATAAAATAAAAAATTCTTAAATTTTTTTTCATTCGAAATTGAAATCACCAATTATGAAGAGACCTTGATTACTAGCATAATATTGTGCATATATATATATATATATAAACGACCTTAATTTAATAGCTTTCACACATTATTACGCCAATCATTGGTGCGAGTTTTATTGCTTATCGACTCATTAACCTTGTAATTAAAGGTGAAAATGTAAGAGGAAACCAACACCAGCGAGATGTAAGTAGAGAGTGAAACTGCTTTTATTTACGTACTTATGTGGAATAATATGCTCATTGCACCACTGTGTATATATGTAAGTACATCCGGATGCAATCAGCGAGTTCATGCCTTACCAAAGGCATAAGCAACTCGGCTTGTGCTCAGCTCCTGAGGAAATATTTTATTTTCGCAATAAAGTCAAGGAGAAGAAAACTGAAGGTTAACACTTTGTAGACGTGTGTTTATGGTCCTCTTTTTCGATTTCGCTTCTTGGGATTCCTCACTGCAATGCGTCATTTAACACAAAGCGATGAGTTGAATTAATTGGAAATATCATTAATGTATTCACAATCAGGTGAGTGAGGTGGTGTTGAAGGTGTTGAAGAAAATAATTGAGTGTATACAATATTTGATTAAAAATATGATCTTCAAGATGGTATGTACTGAATGTAGTGGAAGAAGTTACTTTGATTGGCTGCTCTCCTGTTAAATTAAAATCTTCCCTAATATTTGTTAAGAAAAGTTCATGCGAGTAAACATAATGCTAAAAAGATCGCTATTCATTTTAATTATTATTTTTTATTTTTTTATTTATTACAAATTTTCGATTCAGCACATTATTAGATATCGCTTGCGCGAACAGAAATAGCTACAGTCATTTATATTGGTAAAGAGTTGAAATTCTGAAAAAAAAATACGAATGTGTTGTGTGACTATATAAGTTTTTGTTTAAACAAAAAAGTGTTTGTGAGCTTTTTAGCTCATTTATATATAAAGGGTGTTTTTATAGAGGTATATAACTTTAAGTTGCAATAAAACAACGATGGATTATTCGATTGACATGAATTTTATTTATCCGAAAGATAATCTTGTGGCATTACATTTTAAATATGATTTCTGGCATATGACCGCCACGGCTGGCGCGGATGTAGTCCAATCTGGACGTCCAATTTTCGATGACTTTTTCCAACATTTGTGGCCGTATATCGGCAATAACACGGCGAATGTTGTCTTCCAAATGGTCAAGCGTTTGTGGCTTATCCGCATAGACCAATGACTTTACATAGCCCCACAGAAAGTAGTCTAGCGGTGTTAAATCACAAGATCTTGGAGGCCAATTCACAGGTCCAAAACGTGAAATTAGGCGGTCACCAAACGTGTCTTTCAATAAATCTATTGTGGCACGAGCTGTGTGACATGTTGCGCCGTCTTGTTGAAACCACATCTCCTGGACATCATGGTTATTCAATTCAGGAATGAAAAAGTTAGTAATCATGGCTCTATACCGATCACCATTGACTGTAACGTTCTGGCCACCATCGTTTTTGAAAAAGTACGGACCAATGATTCCACCAGCCCATAAAGTGCACCAAACAGTCAGTTTTTCTGCATGTAACGGTGTTTCAACATACACTTGAGGATTACCTTCACTCCAAATGCGGCAGTTTTGTTTGTTGACGTAGCCATTCAACCAGAAGTGCGCTTCATCGCTAATGGACGTAGTGCGCGATACGTTTTCCGCACAGAACCATTATTTTCGAAATAAAATTGCACTATTTGCAAGCATTGTTCAGGCGTGAGTCTATTCATGATGAATTGCCAAACCAAACTGAGAATAAATCACTTGACAGCTGTTAAATCAGTCGCCAACTTAAAGTTCTATACCTCTATAAAAAACACCCTTTATATGTAATAATAGTAAGATTTAAATGTGAATTTTTATATTAGAATTGTTTGCCTAAATAGCATTTAATTAGCCATGGAGCGTCCACGAACGTCATCGTTGTTTGATGAAGAGATCAAAACAATTTGGAAATGTCCGATTTTGATGACTGTACTCGTACACATAAAGTAAGAAAATAAGCTGATTTGGAAGAAGTTTGTTGTGAGTGTGAGTATCTTTTAAAAGACAATGGCGATAGAGTTGTAGACAAGATTGTATGTCTGTCTGAATCAGCACTCATGTCAAAGCTTTACTTGCTCAGCAGTTCGGTGTCAATGTCATCAACTTCGATGGCTTCATGACATACCCCGGCGCTGAAACATAATCGTCCTCCATTTACAGTTATTCATCTAAAAAATACAAATCATCAAAAATACTGTAGAACCAATCTAGTTTATTTCACATTCCACGGCTGTATCTGGACTATCCGCTTTTATCCGGGAACTTTTATTGGAAAAGCGGGGATGTCACTCACCCCTTCATATTTTTTTAATTAATTTTTTCTTTTTTGTTTCGAAAATATTATTTTCTTGTTGGTCAGTGACTTTTTGAATAAAATATATTCTTTTCGGTAACTAAGCGATTTATTTCTCTTTTTTAGCTTTATGCATTTAGCGTTTTTCCAATTTTTGTACTCCTTACAAATAATAAGGGGTTTCAAGGCCCTCAAAAGGCGCCTTTGTCTCTGTGATATCATCTTCATTGTCCCGGATCTCCTCACTTCTTAATCCTTTGAAACAAAAAATAGTCTCAGACGACTAAATCTATAGAATATGCTGGATGGTGTAGCAATTCGCCGTCCAATTTATGAATTTGGCTATGGTGACCACACACGTATGCACCTGTACATTGCCTTTTTTCGCGGCCTTATCTGCATCAAACCAATATCGAGTCTGTACAAAAGCTCTGAGTAATAATCTGCGCTGATCTTTGTAAACTTTGAGAGGTAATCGAAGTGAATGACACCCAAACAACTGTGGTCATCACCTAGTTGGCTGACAGACTCAGCATGCTCTTCTTTGGTGCACGTTCACTCGGAGAAACCAAGTGTTTTGATTGTTGTTTGGTCTCTGGTGTGATGTAGTGGAACCATGTTTTGCTTAGGTAAAGAAACGGCGCCAAAAATTTGTTTGTATTGAATGCACTGGAACATCGCCTAACATTCCTTTGAAGTACTTTCATCACTGCCCTTATATTCCTGTGTGAACAATCGCGGCATCCATCGCGAGAATAAATTTTTAATATCCAAATGCTCATGCAAAATGTATTGTTCTGACTGAGTTAAGACGCATTCAAACACAGCCACCTCACGCCCTCTTAATCTCCGATCGTCAATTTCATTTCATGGATTTTATCGACGATTTCTGGTGTGACGACCTCTTTTGGTGACTGGAACGTTCGGAGTCAATTGTACCGGTACGACCATAACGGCACTCAGTAAACCACTTCTTAACCATTGAAATTGATGGTGCAGAGATCCCATTGTATTTATCAAGTCTTTCCAGGGGTCTCAGTAATGGATTTTTACGCAAAAAATAATGCTCATCAACGCAAATCCAAAAATTCACAGCCATATCCAAAAGCCCTCGTATAATATAAAAAAAATTTAAAAAAATTAATTTTTTAGTTTTCCTTAAATCATCCATGGTGTAAACTTTCAAACATAGTTTCAATTGACTACTTCAAAACAGTTAAGATATTTACTGCTCCAAATTTCGATCGACATACTCTACTATGCATTATGCCTGCGTGCGACAAGTGCAAGCTGACAAAAACCAAGGCTATTTGCCTTTTAAAGCATTTTTACAAATAAAAGGACGATATGGTTGAGGACAGCCATTTTCCCTTATAGTCAATACAAGGTCTTAAGTAAGGAACTTTCCGATAATATTCCTGCATTTTCTCTCTCTCTTCCCTCAGTTTTTGTTTTTACTATTATTTTCTGGCACAGCGTAGGCTAAATCTCATACATTTCATCATATTAATGAGCTAGGATCAAACAACTTCTTCTAAAAGCTGAAATAAAAAAACAGAATCAACTCAACGGTTTCATTTCTGATTTTTCTATAAAAATTTATTTAAAATCATTATACTTTTCATGTACATGAAGTGGTATATTAACTTTGGTCCGAAGTATGTAAGTACCAGAAAGAGAAAAGATAGACCAACCGAAATTTATACCGATCGTATCAGAATGACAAGCTAAGTTGATTTAGCCATGCCCGTTTGTCCGTCTGTCTTTCTGTCCGTCTGTCTGTTTGAAGGCAAACTAGTCCCTCTGTTTTTGAGATATTTCAACCAAACTTGATGGACAGATGTACTTATATGTTTAGACGATTATGTTGGAACCGGTCAGATCGAACCACTATAGCATATATACGACCGGTTTTTCAGATTTCAAACTTTGTGTCATAAAAAAGTAATTAAGATCGTGAAATTGAGTACATAATGAACTGTATATTGGTTCTGGAAATCATCGAATTCGGACGACTATTACATGTAGCTCCAATATTTGTGTCCAAAATTCGCCAAAAAGTCATTAAATAGCGTGAAATTTGGTATTCTGCAGATGTGAATTCTAATTTATATTGACATTGAAAATCATCGAAACCGAACTTTTTCTTGATATGCAGGGTTTTCCAATAAGAATGATATGATTTCTTAAAAAAAAAACACACACACACTAATTTTTAAGGAAATTCAAACAATTTGTATTTAATGTGTGAGGTTCAATCAATACAATCAAGTTCTGAATATAACATCATTCAAAAGGCCTCCAGGACTTCTTTAGCAGAAACTGATTCGATGAACCCAATTTTTTTGCACCTTTTTCCACCAAGTCGAGTCGTATGTCATAAATAGCACGGTCAATATTGACTTTTTTCTTCCAATTGTGGCCATAAAAAGTTGGTTATCATTGATCTACACCGCTCTCCATTGACAGTAACGGTGTTACCAGCATCATTTCGTAGGAAGTACGGACCGATGATTTCACTTGACCAAAAACCACATCAAACTGTCAATTTAGGGGAATGCAATGGTTGTTCATGAATAATTTGTGGATTTTCCAGAATCGACAGTTTGGAGAAGATGATTTTATTAAAATAAAAGTTATCGTTTTAAGGTTGTTCCAAGGCGAAATCAGCAAATTCACGACGTTTATGGCGGTACCATGATGAAATTGTTAAAATTACTGAACACAATGGAAAAAAAAATTACAGATCATGACATATTAAAAATGGCCAAAACGACACTTAGAAATTATATCATCCCTATTGGAAAACCCTTTAAAAGGTATAAAGACTTCGGCATAGCCGAATACAGCCCTTTTTTCCTTTTTTCCTTTTTTCTCGAAGAAGCAGATCCTTAGTGTTTAATTTTATCAGTTATACACGAAAAGGCAAAAAATTTTAATATCTTTATTATTGTTACGATCTTGCTGAATCAACGTCGATGATTTCTCCAAATCCTTCGGGTACGATCTCTGGATTGTTAAATAAAAAATCGCCAACTTAATTTGCAGTTTCTTTATTTGTAAAGAATTTATTTAATGTCCTTTTATTACTCAGTAATTCACAATTCAAATTACAATTTACTGTACTATTTACAATAGCTGGTATACCACTTTCACAATGTACTGTTTTTATTACTTCACTGTAGTGTAATCACAACGCGTTTACTTTACGACTGATTCATTTGGCAGCTGAGTGTCGCTCAACCGTCTAGAATAATCGAAGCGTTATCGCTAACGAATAATCGAAGCGTTCTCGCTAACGCTATAGAACATGCCAGCTATCGGTCTCTCTCTTTCTGTTAGTCTTTTAATAAATAAAAACCCTAAACTAACATATACGTATTTTACACAAATCTTTAATATTTCACACACTCAACTGTCATCCATCTGAAAAGCAATGAGTAGCACTTGTGGCAGTCATCTTAGTAGGCGTTTCAATGCTCTATATTCATATACGATTATCTGAGTAAGTACATATGGTTATATTCATACATTTATGTATATAAATAAATTGCTTCGCGCAATACCAGAGGTTAAAATACGGAATTGTGTCTGCTGTCTCTCCAATTGTCAAAGAGTTAGACAGGCAGTCTGTCATCCATTCCCATCTGTCAGTGTAAGAGACAAGCCTAAAGCGCTAAATTAACTAATTCCAAAGGCAACAAGTTCTCATGCACATACTACATGTATGTATGTATGTCTGAATTGAGTGAAAAGTAATGTGGAGGGTTAAAAGATAACGCGGCATACGAGTATGAGTAACTTTAGATCATCACTGTGATTGATTAAAATTTAGTCTCTATGATTGATATATACCCAGGAAGTGAAATGAAAGTTGTAGATATTCATACTAGCGTGAGTTTTACCTTTTTGATTTGGGTTAAATAAGCTGCTATATCAATGACGGCATATTAATTGGTTCCCAACTCCTTCACGAGAAAGACAAAAATTCATTAATTTCCAAAGGGAGAATATAATGAGGAATTTCAACACTATCAAGTGTCTCGGTATGGTCTCATACTAAAAGGTAGGAACATAGTGAAGATATTTATTATACCAAACAGAGGGATCAACCCCCTTACCAAGAAGAGTGAGTCTGGCATCATTAACTGCCTCAGGAATGTCGTTACCTTCAAAAAATGTCTAAAGAAAAAACGAGGTATGAACACTTAAGTTCTGTAGCACTTCCATCGAATGGGGCATAACACCAAGTGATTGCGACTCTGCTTAGGTTGCAGACAGATTAACAAGATATTTGCTTGGTATACGCATAACCGCATTGGCCCTAGAGATATTGCTTGTGAGTGTTCAGGCGATGATGATGCTATTATATCCCGCTTTTGTAAACAAAAAGGTACGCAAATAAGTAGAATTCAACCATCGCTTGATACATCATGAGTGAAGGAGATAGCATTCTTTTAAGCATTCCTCTTCTTTCTTCTTACAACTGCGATACATATTATTAGAATAATAAGCCTTCCTATTGCCATGAGGGCCCACTAAACAGTATCCGGGCATTACACCTTATATTGATAGAGGACCGGTTAAGAGGGGTAAAATACATAGATAGTTTTGCATCCAAAGTTAACCATATCTGCCTAGGCACCCTACACATGATCTCATGTAGTCCTCTGAGGTTGGCTTTTTTGGCGAAGCATCGTGTGCATAATTTATTGTAGCTAAAAGCCTTTTGCCTCTCAGCTCTACCACTGCGAAAATGCCTGGGCACTGGTCTGGTTAAAGTTCACGCAAGTGAGGAAAGTTTTTGATTTGACATTCACTTGCGAGTGACGAGAAATGATTCCCTTACACATGGTTGAAGCAGCTTGTGGCTAACACAGCGGCGGGAGCCGGTGAATCACCAGCAGAGATGACAAGATGCATACAACAGATTCTTTGCAGAATATTATGGTCAGACAAAAGCAAGTCCGATGAATGGAAACTAAGTGTACTCCTGGGATAAGCTTCCTCAACATCGCATATAAGGTCTAATTAAGCATATTGTGTGAAATATGATAAATTCACCATTGACAAGAAATTCACCATACGCAAAATTTTGGACCATATGAACTTGCCTTTACTCCGCTATATGGCCTATACGTGATATACGGCGACATTGACTTAGTTCAGCGAATCAAAAGACAGCAACTACGCTGACTAGTTCCTGTCGTCCGAATGGAAGAAAGTGCTCCAGTTTTGAAAGTACTCGATGGAGCGTACGCTAGTGGAAGCAGAAGAAGAGAGACATCTCCACTCCATTTGAAGGATCAGGGGGAGAGCGACTTGGTATCACTTGGTATTTCCAACTGGCGCCAAATCCATAATCACTTAAACAGTGCTTACGCCAAGGACGAAGAAGAAGTTCAGCTCTTCCGGAAACTGTGCACCAGTTTCCTATAATGTATAGTGTGTTTGAAGTAGATCACTTAGAATTTGTGGGTGTTTTCCAATTGCTATTAGGAAAATTTTGTTAACACACCACATCCCGTGCTGTTGAGTTTTCGAAACAGTATGTTTACTGTGAAACATCACAGAAGTGGAAGCAGAACTCCGTTTTGGAGGTGCCTTCTGTGGTCTGTCTGATAAAGCAGACAATGTCCATTTTAGCGAAGATGATTTTGTTCTTCAGGAAGGACTTCGTAAGCTTCTATTATAGAAGAAGGAAGAAAACTGTTAAGAATCTCAAAGAATTTTTTAATCAAACGTAGCGGAGTAAAGACATCTGTCAAAGATATGAGTATGTATAATGAATGAAGGAACATTTTGGTACACCATATAAGGCTAGTTCTCTTGCAATATAATATATATATTTTTCCAAATTATTAGTTGTATTAGTTATTATTATTATTAGTTGCATAAATTTCAAGTAGCCTGGTCTAGTCTAGTCTGGCTGTTCTTGTATAGTCTGGTCTGGTCTCGTTTGGCATGGTCTGGTCTCGTCTGGTCTGGTTGATCTCGTCTGATCTCATCTGGTTGATCTCGTATGGTCTGCTTGATCTCGTCTGATCTCGTCTGGTTGATCCCGTCTGATCTGGTCTCATCTGATATGGTTTGAGCTGGCCTCGGTGTATTTGACGGAACCGACCAGATCGGCGTACTATAAGTCATGAATCTTTAGAAATGCCTGCCTTCATCTTGGTAACAATTTTTCAGGCAAATTAGTTTTTTTTGTAATTCTTTAAAAACACTTTAGAAACTAGACGACCTGAAGAATTTCTAGTAAATTTTAAAATATTAACTTGAAATTTCCTCTTTGACTATCGACAAACCTATGGATATCTCTCCCACCTGTCTACCCATAACTATGGTGTGCCTGTGAATAGTATTGTTGAATATATTCATAATACCTTTCAGTTGTGTTCTATCCCTTTTCTCTATGCGTTAATACCGTTATAATTTATTTATTTTGTATATACTCGTTCATAGTTCACAATTGCACCTTTGCCACGAACGATTTAGATCGTCAATCAATCGATTTAGTTACTTAACCCGTAGTGGGTTAACCGCATCGCAAAAACCTACATACCTATACACTCGCATTGACTACATATTCAGATGGACTCAAGTAGCAGACCATAGCAGACAATTTGCTTGTGTGTGTCCCTTGGCAGGTACGTGCTGTGGTCTGTGTATGTTTGGGTCTCTGATTGTCGAGCTGTGTACAACCATAAGCAACTGTCAGCCCTATACTTGTATATGGCTTATGTGTATGCGTTGTTGCTTCTGTCTGTCTGTCTACGGATGGGGTCTTCGAGTTAACAGCGAACATTTGTTCATAATCTCAGCATTTAACTATTTCTTCCATGCTTTCTTACCCCTCCAAATTTATATTTATCAGCCATCGTCCTTTCCTCCTCCACATTATTCCAATTGATTGCTGCCGTTGCTCATTTCCGGTGATGCTTCCACGTGGGTGGGCCGGTCGTATGCGATTGTGTGTATGTGTGTGTGTATATTTTTCCTCTTTGCTCCATCTATATTTAATACAGTGATTTTTGTTTATGTAGATTTGTGTGTACATTTGTTTTTGTTTAGTTGAATGCTTTGGTTGTAGGGTTTGGTTAGCATGTTGTGAGTTTGTGATTTTCACAGTGTTGATTCACCTTCCTCTCTTCACCATTTTCGGTTTCCCTAAACCTCTTGTTTACATAGCACATCCGCTGAGAAACTTATTTGTTTGGCTTTCTTGTTGAGACCGCTTTGATTTGCTCTTGGCTGTGTGCCGTTGGCTGTTATCTGTTGGTTTTCTGTCCGTCGCTCTATTGGTACCCCTTTCGATGTTCTTCTGCCGCATTGTTGATTGCATTTATAAATTTGTATGAAACCTACTATGAAGTGAGTCGATTGAGAACTACTTCGAAACTAGAAGTAGTCAGGGAACTGTTTTTTTCATGCAAGAAACAGATACTGTTAATATAGACGTTTTATGTATTGGACAAGCAATTGCGAGGTTTCACACATAAACATACTAGTCATATACTAGTTCGAAATGGAAACAAAAAATTATAAATTTTTCGTTCACGTTTAGATGAAGTTAATAACTTTTTTAGAATATTTTATGACAAATTTTTTGCATATTTCTATAAGATTAAGAAGGTAAATATTTAAACACATATTCACAAAAAAAAAACAAAAAACATTTTACTATTTGTTGTTTAGAGTAAAATAATTTAAATACAATAAATTTTGAATCAAAAAAAATTACTTTTGAAATAAAGTAAAATTACTCACTTTAATGTTATTAGTTGATACAAATTTAACATTTTTCGGAGCAGTAAGATGAAAACCAAGAATTTCTAGTAACAAAGTAGTAATTTTTTGAGCAGTTTGCTATTTCAATGCAGGACATATTTAAATACATATGTATGAGTATGTATACAGTGTACAGGAATTTGTTTATATTTTGTAAAGGGTTATCGATTTAGTGGTTTCGAAAGTGCAGGACTGTATTTTGACATCTGTCAGGCATGAAACCAAGCATGTCTTGTTTTAGTTCAAAATTAGGCATTTATGAAAATTGATCGCTTAACAACTGCTCAACGCGCTAATATTGTTGAAAACTTCTACAAAAATGGTGATTCAAACGTGGTTACATTTCGAGTTTTAAGAGAAGATTTCGGTCCACATAATCGTCCAACTACTCAATTAATTGGTAAAATTAAAAAAAAATATTTAAAAATACTGGATCGGTTACAGATATTGTAGGGTCTGTGCATCATGGATTTGCTCGTTCTACCTCAAATATTGCTACTAAAAGTGAAAGTGCAGTCGAAGAATCGGATGTGTCTATTTCTAGACATTCTGAAGAGCTGAGAATTTCTAACGGCATATTATGGTATATTTTGAACTTGGACCCTACATCCATATAAAGTTGGACCCCTACAACCACATAAAGTTCAGCTCACACAACAACTAAAGCCAGCTGACCATTCACAATGCCGTGGTTACGTCGATCGGGTGCTTGAACAACAAGTAGTGGACCTCAATTTTTCCAACAAAATGTTCCTCAGCGACGAGGCACATTTCTCACTTGGTGGATACTTAAATAAGTAAAATTGTCGGTTTGGGACTCCGAGAACTCTCAAATAGTTGAAGAGAGGCCATTTCACTAAAAAACAAAGTTCACTGTATTGTGCGTTCTGTGGTCCGCAGGTGTGATTGGGCCTTACTTCTTTGAAAACGATGAGGGCGAGACTGTCACTGTTAATTCGGAGCGATAATGGTCATATGATAACCGAATTTTTTGAGCTGCTATTGAAGAACACGACTTGAATAATATGTGAATCAAACAGGCCACATGCCACACAACAAGATATAATATGGCTGTATTGCGAAAGAAATTTCCCAGTCGCTTAATCTCTCGTCTTGGTGATGCCATTTGGCCGCCAAGGTCTTGCGATTTGGCACTGTGGGAATTTTTTCTTGTGGAACCACTCAAAAGACTGTGTTTATGCGGATAAGCCTTTAAATCTTGAGCACTTGAAAACCAACATTCGTCAAGTTATGGCTGAGATACCGTTCAATATGTGCCAGAAAGTGATCGAAAATTTCCTCAAATGAATTGTAAGAATTCACGCGGTGGTCATTTTAGTGATGTAGTGTTTCACATACATATACTGCCAGGGTTAAAACTTTATAATAAAAAAGAATTTGATAAAAAAACAAATTTAAATGCATTTTATTTACGTTTATTTTGTAAACCGCAAAATGGATAAACCTGTATATATGAATGTTGATATTTTGTAGCCCTTTTTGGTGTTTTCGTAAGCGGTTTACCTTTACTGTTTGAGTAGATTTGCGAAAATTTGTTTTTGATTATTTTTTCTTTGCAGAATTTTTGTAGTATTTTTCTTCTCGCAATAAATTTAAGCGCTGCATCTGCTGTGGTTGTTGGCTTGCAGCTTAGAAATTTGTGCGGAGTTTTTTTTTTGTTTTTACAAAACTTATTTCCACAACTATTTAATACCTTTAAATAATTATTATCTACAGTTTTTAATATTTTTTTTTTAAGTAATGAAAGCTGGTAGCAGCACGTATTGCTAACGCCGGTGAAACGGCACTTTTGTGCTCAGTAACTTATCCAGCAGCACTGCATTTTAGTTTATGTAACAACTTGCTACTCTGAAAGAAAATTAATTTTTTTAAAGAGGTCTTCCCTTCTGAAAAGGGAAGTATGTCGACCGAAAAGTTGAACATCCTTCCACGTAGCGTGCAATGATAATACTCGCAAATAGGTCTGTCATCTAAAAGTAGTGATTCATTGTCGTTTCTTAGATTAGTTATAAACATTATGAACAAGAGAAAGTTTTATAGATAATTATGTAGTGTCTAGAGTTAAAAAAACTCTTCCTTCAATAGAATGAGAGTGGGAGTAGTTTCGGTGCCCTTCTTTTTATTCATGTCTTGGACGGGAAGGTTATGCTTTATGATAAAATTTCGAAACAAAATTATTTTTATAAAAAATAGATTAGAAGCGATTTTAATTTTTGTTCAGATTTCTGGTACTTCGCTTTCTCTTATTTTCTGAAAGCAATGCAAATCTGGCGGCCGCAATAGCCAAGTGGTTAGCACCCTTTACCCTTTCGTCTTTGTGTGGGCTTTAAAAGCAAATTAGTAGGCTCTCCTAACTATCTGCCAAGAGGAGGAATATTTCTTCGCCATCCTATACATAGTTTATTTGTAAAAGCGGGGAGTAGTACCACACTGACCTTCCCAGACAACGTTACTCCAAGTTAAGTTACTCCAACTCTTACTGTATAAATAAGAGTTGGAGTAACTTTTCATTTTTTCCTGACACCTAAAATAAGAAGTAGAATGTCACCAATTTGTGCTCAAGCTACCTGAATCTACAGCAGTCGACTTCTGTCTTTACAAACAATTCCATCCATCCATCAGAATTGGAAATAACCTCTCCCACCCACTCGATACTGTACGAGGTTTAAGTCACAATGTCTCTCATTTTTTCAACTAAATGCTGGGGGAAAGAATAATACTAGCCACGTAGCTAAAAAGAGAAAACGCAACACGATAATATGCTGTCATCAAACAAACAGTCAGCGCATTCGTTTTTTTTTGGCTCTAACGTAACTATCTATGACAGTCACAGCTGTGACGTAGTAAACGATTTTGTCTATCGTGGAAGTATCGTCAGACTTCGAATCACTCTTGCCAACAGGCACAATTTTGAATTGAGAAAAGCAAAGGCTTACTTTGACTAACATTTATCAAACTTTAACAGACGCTCAAGGTGCAGAAGCGGACGATGTTCACATCCGATGAGTTAGCTAGAAGTTCTGGAACCTGCTATGCAAACACTCTTATGACGCCCTTCATGTTTGAATAAGAAAACAAAGTCATGACCGTGAGATTTATAAATACATATGATGTAATGTAAATGGTGTAAGTTGAATTGAATTCAGTTGATAAGATTGACAGTAGCCAACGCACTTAGGCCAATAGGCTCATCTTATCACCTTTACCTCCTCAAGTGCACGAACCATTTGGTGTGCCTTATAGAAGCGACAATATTCATAATTTTTGCTGAATAAAATCAGAGGAGCAGACAAATAAGTGTTTCCTCAAGCAACTAGTATCGCGCAGATAATAAAACTGGAAGGTGACAGATATAGTGTTCAATAGACTCTTTCTAATCTTCGTCCCTACAGCTGCAGCAAAAGTTTTTTGAATGGTAGCCTATTCTCTTCCCATGATTAAAAGAGTGAGCTGTTGTTACACCAGCGGTTGTGCTAATGGATAACTGCTCTATTAGGCTGAAATATCTCGATCTTTATGCATCCAATTTTGGCGATAACTGGCTGGTCACGTTGCACGTGATCTCATTCAGTCACCTAGTATTTGCTTTCTCGGCAAAGATCTGCTTCAGCGTAAACTTTACGTAGACAAAGGTGCACCTGCATCGTGTGCCTGGTATATTGTGGATATATATGTTGCTTTCCGGTCGCTAGGTGTCCTGACGGAGTGTTTAGTGGCTTTGAAGCGCTGATCTAAGTCACTTGCTCCATGTGTTTTCGCCAGAATAAAACCAGTTGCTTTGCCCGTAGAGGCCTTTGCGCTAGTTCCCTTCCATTGCTGTTTTATGCCCTGCATCGGCCTACTGAAACGAACCTTCCGCGACCAGCAAGCGCTTTTGCCTTCCCCTCAGGGGGCGCAGGCTTAATTTTTCGCCGATAGGGTTTCCTTTCCTTCTTGGGATTTAGCAATGGTCACGCTGGGTCTCGAACGCCGAAATGGTGTGGAAAGAGTGGATCGTGTAGGCCCTTTTAACAGCGTAAACGTGGTTTCTGAAAACTTTAGTGACGGTTTTGTATCCCTGTGGCCAGCAGCTGTATTTTTAACCCTTGCTGTCAGCCGAAGCTGAATTGTTTATATTCATTACATTTGGTTTTTTGGCCACTTAATGAAGTGAGGCCTTTTGGTGGCTGGGAAAAGGGTAAAAAATGGAATGCTGAAGCAAGTCGTCGTGACTCTTGGAGGTGCACCAGTATCCAGTATAGTCGGACGCCTCTGACTGCAAGCCACACAACGAGTGGATACGCGTGACACTCGGGATTAGGGGGTAAGGCTATTGTCGATATCCTCCGGGATAGACCCGTAATGTTTAGCTGGCCTAACAAGACCACCTCTGGAAAAATGCGATCCCTCATCGCATACTAACGGTCCTGGTATGAGAGAGGCTGATTGTCACCTTGTTGACAGCTATATTCCGCTTCATCATACTCTGGATTCCGCTTGGTAATTCTGTATAAAAATAATGATTTTACAAGGGCTTGATAGGAAAATGTATAGAATATTCTCTCACTGTCCTGATTTGGCTCTCTGAGATATGATTCATAAAGTAGGCCCGACGATATCAAATTAACCTGTATATCGAAAGATGTTTCCTGCTCGACTGCTTTTGTTTTGGACAAATCTGTTCAATACAACCTTTTAATAAAAGAACAATAAGAACAATTCTCGTGCCACCAATAAAAGAAGGAATTACTTTAATTTTGTATTTAAATCAGATTGAAAATTCAAATAAACACCTCCTATATGTATGTATAGTTAAGAATTTAACATCCTTTAATGTATTGTACCCCAAAGTGTAAAAGTTTTTAAGCGCTCATAAAGATTTGCATTATATGAATATCATATCTGGAATTCGTTCAATCGTCTTACTACCAAACTTCACACATATGTACGTATGTAATTGTGGATGAATTTTTCGAATCTCTTATTCTAATTTTATATGCGTGTCCTCAAAATAGTTTGCGTTCATTTCGTTCTTCAAAGGACACCACAGCAGCAGCAAAGACAGCGAACTTATGCTTCTTGAGAGTGGAATAAAAATTTCAAAATAAATGCTGAGTTGAAAAGCAAATGTAAAAATCCGCGAATTTTCCCTATTTGAAGCGAGGAATCTTTTATGAAAACGACGAAGCTTTCACAAATTATTTGCATAAGATTATGGCAGTGGAAAATTTGTTTGCCAAAAGTGACAAAATAAAAATGCAGCAAAGGGTAAAGTTGGTGGAAATAACTTGAAAAAAGAGTTGGCCTTGAGGCAGTGAAGAGAGCAGAAAGTAATATCACTACATATATGTAGAAGAAGAAAGGAAAGGGAACATTTTCAGCCAAATGTTCTACAAAAATATTCAAATGACAAAAGAAAGAAAAGCAAATTTGAGTGTGTGGAGGTAGCTATAAAAAAGCACGTCGCGTGTCGTCATCTAGTCTTTCCAAGTAGCAGTAGTGTCAATTCGCGTGCAAAATTCGACACAATAAAAATGTACAAATTATGAAAATCACGGTTAACGGAACATGTGCAACTGGTTTTACGCACATACATATAGTAGATACATACTCACGAGGAAGCAGCAATGCAAGAAAAGAAAGAGTTGTGAATATAGTATTTTTGAATAAGTAAAAAATAGAAAACATAATATTGTAAAAATGGAAAATAACAAAACAAGCTATATTTACTTTGCCCTCGCCATGTGAACAATGGTAAATTCAAGCAAATTGGCCCTAAGCCGTTGTGAAGAGAAAATAAAATAGAAAACTTATCGAGAAAAGGGTTTCAAAGCAAACTCAATTTAATATTATCAGCGTGCGCTGTAAGGACAAAGTGTTGAAAGGCTTTTAGTGGCATAAAATAAAGTTATGTTAATAAAAAGAAATATTACAAAACTATGCAAAATCAAGAAAAAGGTCGGCTTTTCCATAAACGAACACACAAAGAAACTTACTTTTACGGCCACTACTTTACTGCTTTTTTTGAAGATGGGAATTAGTAAGCAAGTGATATCACAACTCAAAATATCGACACACTATTTATTTCATATGTATGTATATTTTTTTTTGTTTAAATATTTTTGAAATCATTTTGTAGATATTTTTGGAAAGTCTCCAAGTCTACCAATGGCATTATTCATATGATACATCAAAAATATATATTTCTATCTAGTTTTGGGATAATTTTCAATCGCAAAACTTGTTTTAATAAAAGTCTCCAAACTCTACGTTTACTTGAAAAATAACCACTTATAAAATATTTGTTTCTTTTTAATATTCCGTAATTTGAACACTTTTTAAATCATTTTAAACATTTTTAAAAGGTCTACACTTTGGTTTTATCCGCATAATTTGATAAAAAAATGTACATTCACGCGTAATTCGAAAATTTTTCAAATGAGAAGCTTGGTTTTGAATATTTCTCCAAACTCTACATTTATCCGAAAGTTGAATATATATGTACATACTATGTAGGTATAGAGCAATATATGAAAGCACACACATTCTGCCTCAATGAAACAATATTAATTATAAAAAAATTTTAAGAATTTTTTCAAATTATTAATAGTATTTTCAAAATTTTATTAACTCAACATCCGAGTATTTATTGTATAATTATTTAAAAAATATATATTTCTATTCGGGTTTTAACAATGTTCAAGCATAAAACTTGTTTTTGAAAAAGTCTCTAAACTTTTTAATGTTTTTAAACTGTATACTAAATTTGGCGACTGAAGACAGTATGAAAATAATAATAAAACAATTTTAAATATTTAATCTTTAATGCTAAAAGAGGAGCATTGTACAAATATGTGTACAAATTATGGTGGTGAAAGTTTTTTACCTTTAAAACCTCTTTAAACGATGTACCACATACTTTGAAAGAATCCGAATGAAGACGAGACAAAACATAATTATACAATGTAGCCACCATTCCAATTCTATTGCTAAGGCATGGCGATGTCCAGTTAAAATAGTTCTCTTCTTGAAAATAACAGGTGATTCATTTCGAGGCTCCTAGCTTTTAAAGAAAAATCACAGAAAATTCAAGCTTAATGTTGGCCGAGGCTATGTCTCAGATGGTCCATCCGTTGAGTCCGGTTTTCAATGACTCGTTCGAGCATTTCGACTGATAACTGGCGAAAGACACGCGTGATGTTTAGCTCCAGGGCCTAGATCGAAGCGGGATTGTCCGCATAGAGTTTAGACTTTACATATCCTCAGGAAAAAGCCTAACGTGAAATTACCTGCTCACCGAAGTGTTCTCTCAATAAAGCCATTGATTGATACGATGTGTGGGAAGTGGCGCCGTCTTGTTGAAATAAAATGTCGCAGAGATCACGATCTTCAATTTCAGGCATCAAATAGTCGGTTATCATGACGTTCTCACCGGCATCATTTATGAAGAAATAAGGACCGAGAGTCCACTGGCACACAATCCACACCAGCCAGAAATGGGCCTCATCGCTGAACAAAATGTGGCTCGAAAACGTCGGATCTTCTTTGAAATCAACGTATAATGCCATTAATGAAGAAATTACCTTATTCGTAGCACCGCACCATTTATTATTTACAACGTCAAATTTTCGTTAGTACAGACGTCTTTTTTGTTCCAGACCTGCAAAAGAACGCCCAGCTGACCCATTTTCAACTAACTTATAATTTGTATTTACATTACAACACTTGTGTTAGGTGTAAAAATATAAACAGTTTGTTTTTGCATTTTTGACGCTGAAGCAAACAAAAGGAGTTGTCCCGAAAAGTCTTTGATAAATAAATATATTAGAACTCCAGATACCCGAGTATCGAGCATTGCGATCAGCTCGATGCTCGCTCGATACTCGCCCATTGCTCAACTGCCCCGCAGAACAAAACAATTTAATTTTTTTTTTATCTAAAATAATTTGGTGTTCCAATGATTCTTAAATTTTGCATAAATAAATTTAAAAGTAAAAATAAAATTAAAAAAAATTTTAAGAAAAATTTCAAAGTGTTTGTCAAAATACTCGATATGTTCGTGCTCGGCTCGAAAAATTTCCGAGTAATGAGCAGTAAGCAGGTGTGCGGGTGCTCGTTGCTCAAATGCTTGCACTGCTCGAAAATGTTTGTGCAAAATCTGAAGGTCTAAATTATACATACATATGCATTTAGTTCGTTTTTATCTTGTATTTTGAAATATAATTCATATTGTATTAAATTGATATTCATATTGTATTAAGTGACACTGAATTTTAAAGATTGTATAAAATTTAAAAACAATTTGATGTTTAGTGGGAGCTCCTATTGTTTTTATCCAGTGCCCCATTCATATTAGTAAAAAAATTTCACTTTACAACGCTATTAGTCAGTTCGGAAATTATTTTATCGATTTCAACTCAAACCGACTAAGTGTGGTGTTATCTTAAAAAAAAAAATACCTTATAACAACTACAGTCGTAATATATTAATAAAATAGAGCGAAGGCATATATATATATTGTAATGTTTTTCTTAGCTACCCTCGATGATTTCCCAAATTCTTCGAGTCCGATCACTGGATTGCTAAATAAAACACCCAAGACTTGCTCGCCTGGCCTCTTAATTGTCAGGAATTTACTCTTTACTTAGTGCAATGGCTTATTTTACAATTCTTTATGGCACACATTTATTCTCTGAAGTATATCAGTGATGTATGCTTAGCGCTTCCAGCCAGCTATTGCACCTTTATTTTACTAATATATTTTGTTTTGAAAGTTTTTTTCTTATTTTTCTTCGGAAAACTAGTTTAACCCCCAACTGTCGCCTCACAGTTGCATACAAGCTATTATGCCATGTAAGCCGCCTGACATTGCTATTGACAAGGACATCGGCGATAATGACATAGGCAACAGCATTAACAATCTGACAATATACAAGTGCACTGACACACACATATACACACTTACATAGCGCGGTATTTCAAGTATATTTTCACACTTTTCTACAACATTTTTCTCATCATCATCACTTTCATATTGCTTATTTTTCTATTAGAGCGCTAAAGCGCCATCACCATCACTAAGTTATCATCATGAGAGGCAAAAGTAAATCTACATAAGTCACTTTTCTTTTATTTTGAACCAACTGTCTTTGGCTTCGGCCCCCTCACGTTGCTACCCACAAGGAAATCATTAAATGCAATATATAATTTGTTTTCTTGTTTTTTGTTTTTATATTTTGCCATTGAATTTTTATTTTTCTTGATTGCGACACACCTCCCTTGCGTACACATATAGCCACAGGCATTTGCTATTGAATTTTGCATTTCAGGGTTAAATTCTTTACAAATCTTCTCTGTCTTCAATCAAATGTTGTTGGTTTGCCGTTGACAGCGCCTTGAGATATTTACATATACATATGTACTCGTAAATAAGTATATAAGATGACTTGAAAACGTGTGAGAACATCTGAGCTGCATAAATATGTGTTGTGCATACTTACATATGTATGTATTTAAATCCTTTAGGAGTATATACTTAAGCAACAAAATACATAAATTAATATGTGACATACATATATTGTATCGTATGTTATACTTGTATATATATGGATGTTTGTATGAATGTATTTCTGTTAGTGGTTAACTGATATGAATGCGAGCCTACGAGCACTAGTAATGCCACACGAATACTCTTGGATGATGACACTAGTTTACAGTCATATTTTGACTGTGATTTAAAAAGTTTTTTTTTTTTAATTTAAATTAATAAAGTTTATATTTTTTTTTAAGAAAAAATAAAACAAATTTTTCTTTTCTTTTTTAAAATCAATGCATCGAGTGTCTTTTTTTTCATATGAGAAATTATTTAATATTTTTTTTCGAATCTGTCTATAAGATGTTCCAAGAAATCGTCAAATATTAATCAGGATCAGTAATCATGAGGTTTTGACAAAATTCTTATAGATTCTCAGTGGAAAAACTATCACTTTTATAAAACATTATTAACTGTCTAGAATAAAAATCATGAATTTCCTTTTTATGCCCTGTCCATATATACATTTATATATATATATAATATTTCGAAGAATAAAAAGATTATAAAACCGAAAGGCGCTTCAGCCGTTATAAAGTAACTGAAATCTATTTTCTAGTATTCTGCTTATGTATGGAAAATAAGTATTGTTGTAGTAGTTTTTTCACAAGTAAGTGCAGTTTCATACCTAATGAACGGCACGTGCCGGTTTGGATAAAAGAAAATAATGTAAAAGCAAGTCCCTTATGTCTGTACCATAGTTTCACTTTCACTTTCACAAAAAATTTTTTATTTTTTTATTTTTCATTGTAGACATTGTATGAGCAATAATAGGCTAATTGGCGGCTATAGAAACTGCCAGCATGGTTTATGCAAGCAATCACAAAGAAATATGATGAATAATAAAATAAATAATGAAATTAGATCACATTCAGAATGAAATTTTAATTTAGTGTACTCGATAACAGAAGATGGAAAATTAGAAGAAAAATATCGAAAATTGATATACAACTACTTGTAGAATTATGGTGCACATAGACTACGGTCGCTATTCAACGAATTGTATTGTGTTGACATTGTCGGTAATTTTGGTTCATAATACTCTGAGTTGAATATTGTGATGTCCGGCGGAATTCAATTTCAATTATTTTCTTCTCTTGAATATATATATATATATATTTAATATCAGTCATCTGTTTAATTAAAACTTTATTGTTTCTAGTACAACATATTTCAAAAGTGGGCTCCAGTATAATTATCCACCGAACTATAATTTCATTTTAAAAACCAACGCTCCTTAAGCGCTTTAACCGAATAGTCCATTTTATCTGAGACTTTCGACAAGAACACATCTAATAATATATATATATTGAATTTAATTTGAAGATTATCCTAATTTTTAATTTCAGGTATTTATAAATGTGATAAATATTAAAATTTGATCAGCACTCCGACATTCGAAAATTCCCTTCCTTAAGAAAATTTTATACCAGTAAACCATATGCGATCGATTTCCACCAGGCATTCATTTCATAAAGTGCACCGGAGTCGCCTTCAAATTGATAAGATTGATTTTCCACCCAAACCAGTCTTAACCAATATTATTTAAAAATAAAATATCTACAAAGTGTAAAACCGTTTTTAGAACATTGAAATTCCTTTCAAAGTTTATTCAAGATAATTTTGCGTTATTTTATATTTTGTATAATTTGAATTTAAGGTGTGTTCCATATTCATGTGCTCGTACATTTTGAGCTAACAGAAAATAGCAGAAATTTATGATAAAAAATTCACCCATTTTTAGCTTAAATCAACAAATAATCATATTACAAACCCAAGGCGGCACCAATTTTGAGCAAATTTCGAGGGTTCGACCACGGATAAGATACGTTAATCGCTTATATATAAATATCATTTTATAAAAAGAAAAAAATCTGCTTTTTTCTTATATGGTATGTTTGTATTGCTTTCTGTATTTGAAAGTAGTATACCTACGAAATTGGCCACAGAAATAGCCGAGCGGTTAGCATTGCGCACTGTCACTCGAAAGGGCAGGGTTCGAATCCAGATTCAACCAACATACAAAGTTATAGAAAATTATTTTTACTCTAATTATGGTCGCCTCTCGACAGAGAACGTTAAGTCCTTCGAGCTCCTCATAGAATTCCTTTAGCCTTTCGGAGGTGGCTTTGATTAAACTGGTTTAAATGGTGATACTTACATTCGTTGGGAAAACAAAAAAAGACGCACACCACAAATTAAAGGAGTTTATCGGCAGAAAAGAGCCAATTATAACAGGTCAATTAAAAAGTCGCTGTCATGACACGTAGATGGAATTGGAAAGAATTAAATTCAAATGATTTTTAGTTAGCCCTAATCATTAAAAGAGGCGTTGATAAATTTTATCGGTGTCGGATCATTATGAAGAGAAAAAATACAGTTGAAGCAAAACCTTGGCTTGATTCGTACACTGGCTCAGACAAATCAACCATCAATTATTGGTATGCTAAGTTTAGACGTGGTAAAATGAGCACCGAAGACGGCGAATGCAGTGGACGCCCCAAAGAGGTTGTTACCGACGAAAACATCAAAAAATCGACAAAATGATTTTGAATGATGGTAAATTGAATTTGAACAAAACAGCAGGAACTCTAAAGATATCAACTGAACGAGTACATCATATTATTCAAGAATATTTGGGTATGAGACAACTCTGTGCAAAGTAGGTGCCACGCGAGCTCACTTTTTACCAAAAACAATGACGAGTTGTTGATTCGGACAGTGTTCAAGCGTAATAAACTCCACTTTTAGTCGGTATGTGAAAATGGATGAAGCATGGCTCCATCATTTCACTCCGAAGTCCAATCGACAGTCATCCGAGTGACTGCACACAATGAACCCGCTCCAAAGCGTGGAAAAACGCAAGAGTCGGCTAGCAAGGTTATGGCGCTGTATTACCTTGAAAAAGGAAGGATCATCAGCAGCGACTACTACATGCGCTTTTGGACCGTTTGAAGGACGAAATCGCCGAAAAACTGCCGTTTTTGAAAAAAAGAAAGTGCTGTTTCACCAAGACAATGCACCGTGTCACAGGTCAGTAAAATAAATAGATGGCAAAAATCCATGAGTTTTGCTTCAAATTGTTTCCGTATTAAAGTATGTGGTGCAACGCACATCTGAAATTTGTTTTCCAGCCCTCATGTTCGAGCGATCGTTTCTAACGAATATGACTTTAATTACGCATTTAGTAACTGAATTATCGATCGGATTGATACGATAGCCAAGCGGCCATTAAACCTTTACTTTTATATCACTACATTACCGATTAAGCGAAGGGGGATTAAAAGACTGGCTGGGGAAAGAAAATTTAGTACATATTTACTGGGTACCAGGTCATCGAAGGTAAAAAGACATCTGATAAACTAGCTAAAGGGAGTCTATTTGCAAAACGTAGTAAGGATAAGTTAATAAAGAAGGGCTAAGGAAAGAGTTCTATAAGATCCTTATAAATATATAAAATTTAATCGGCTAAGCCGATTAAGATTTTGCTAAAGTTATTTTTAGTAGCTTTTGCGTGGAAGGGTTTTCGATAAAATAATCGAAAGCTTTTGTTTGGTTCTTGCTAAAAAATGAAGATAGCTCGGAGGTTTGTGAAGTAATCCATTCCTAGCAAAGGATCGATCTAAGATTAATTTTTGGATAATCCCCTTTTTACTGAGTGGTCTTAGCAGCAAAAAAAAAAGAACGAAATAATTGTTCGTCACAAACGTTCCAAAAATTTATTCTCAACCATTGCATAGCTGAGTGCGTTCAAAATATTCGAACGGAGGGCAGGCTGTTAAAATTTAATAGAATTACGTATTTACTTGTGTTTCAATAAATTTTGCACTGAAATTGCAATTAAAGACGATTGTTACACTACTTGTTCTTAATAAAATACCCAGCACTCATATAAAAATCCCAAAAAGGAATTTTTCTATCACAGTGGCACTGTTCGGAAATGTTATAAAAAATGCGGATTTTTTAGCGTTCACACGAAATGAAGGGTTTCGTATTTAGTAGGGTGTATCAGTAAACTGCCACTTCGCTCCTTGGTTAGAGAATGTGAGTAAGCACCGGTGCTTCCGTGTTTGGCCGCTCCCTCCATATAAACTCGCACTTGTGGCGCACATTTCTCTCGCAACAGGCGTGAGTTCTTTACCTAAATCCGTTAATTTTTCAATACAATATTGAATGCATTTAAATCTCATTTTCTCCCAAATTAAACACTTCGCATTCAATGTTTGATTTTGTGATAAGCTTTGTTATATGTACATATGTGGTTGTTGCAACAAATGAAACTGCCACCTAATGGGCAACTAACTAGGTAAATATACCGTATCAAACACTCAATATGACGGTATGCGCGCTGCGAGCTACACTTCACGGTAATTTAGATATTAGTGCATAAACACAAACAAATATGCGCATCGGTTTGGTTTGTCAGCTCACAGCGGTGAGCATTTATATAATGTGTAGGATTATTTATCTGAATGTGGGTGAATGTGTATGTGTATGGGCAGCTCACATTCTTGGCTAAATTTCATTGCATTAGTATACATTTGCCACGAAACCGCATTGTTATGTGTGAAATACCAGTGACCGCATTGCGACCGCTATGTAACTGATGAGTTAAATTATATGTATTGAGACGTGAGAGTGTGTAGAGTGTGTACAGTTAACCTACAGGGACAATTACTAGTTGTCAATTAAACTACTTCATCTTCCATATCTTTCCCTTGTAATCATATATAAGTATGTGTTGAATTTCTAATTCACCAAAAATTTAATGAAAATAAAATTTAAAAAGAATTTTGCCTGTAGCGAGAATCCAGCCAAGAACTTCACGTGTTACAGTGATAACCTCTAACCTCTCGTCTATCGGTTTAATATAACGGACAACGACTAACTGCTCTTCAACAGAGTTTATTTGGAAATGAAACTGAGCTGTGGTGTACTAAAAAAAGCATACGAATGACGTGTTGGTGAAAATTATTATTATTCCCATAACTGGTGAACTGCTATACCAATAACGAACTGGTATGATTACATCCCGCCTCGTACTAGAACGTTTTCACTGCAGGGTAAAGTTTCGCGCATCATGCACCCTGTGAATGATTAAACGCTTTAGGTTAACTAAAGTTGTGTGGTTTCTGAGCGTTGAATTTGTGTTTGAATATATATACAGGGTGATCCAAGTAGGGGTACTTTTTCAATAACCTTTTTTGACAGAACACACACGAGTTGTGTCAAGCTGTCATGTTATTTTAGTTCAATATTGTTTGGCATTTCATCATGGAAAGACTTACGTCTGACGAACAAAGTCTACAAATCATTCAACTTTATTACGAAAATTCACGTCCTGTAAAGAATGTGCTTCGCGCCCTTCGCTCAACTTATGGTCAACATAATCGGCCTACTGAGCGTAATATTCGCAACACCATTACCCATCTTGAGACCCAGCATTCATTATTGGATAAAATTCGACCGAATAAACCACGTTCAACGTACAGTGAAGAAAATATAGCGGCCGTAGCTGAAAGTGTACACGAAGAGAGTGGAGAGTCGATTCGACGCCTTTCGCAGCAACTCGGACTGGCGTATGGAAGGACTTGGCGCATTTTACGTCGAGATCTTAAATTGGAAGCGTACATACAGCTTGTGCAAGAACTGAAGCCGCTCGACCTTCTCAAGCGACATCGCTTTGCTCTATGGGCTTTTGAAAAGTTCCAACAAGATCCGACGTTTTCGAGCCATATTTTGTAAGCGATGACGCCTATTTCTGGTTGAATAGATATGTAAACAAGCAAAATTGCCTGATTTGGGACGAAGAGAAACCTGAAGAGATTCAAGAGCTGCCATTTCATCGAGAAAAAACCACGGTTTGGCGAGATTTGTGGGCCGGTAGAATCATCGGTTGGTTTCTTCAAAAATGATGCCAATGAGAACGTAAGGCTCAATGGCGACCGTTATCGCGCCATGATAACCGACTTTTTGATGATTGAGATTGAAGCACGTGATCTCTGCGATATTTGATTTCAACAAGACGGAGCCACTTCACGCACGTCGCATCCATCAATGGATTTATTGAGAGGACACTTTGGTGGGTAGATAATTTCACGTTTTGAGCCGGTGAATTGGCCAACAAGATCATGTGATATCACACCGTTAGACTTTATCCTGTAGGGATATGTAAAACCTTGGAACAAAACTTCAAGTGTGTAATTCAAAAGTTACAAATCGAAATGATAGAACGAGTCATCGAAAATTGGACTTAATGAATGGGCTATCTGAGACGTAGCCGCGGTCAACATTTGAAAGAGATAATCTTCAAAAAATAAATGCCAAATAATGTTCTTTCGAATAATAATAATAAACATTCCCCATTAAATTTGAATTTTCTGTGTTTTTTTCTTTAAACAAGTAGGGAAGCTCCAAATGGATATCATTATACATACAAACAAACATACTATACACTAATGTGCATTTCAACCATATTTATTAGCGAGTCTTGCGGTTATTTGTTCACTTACAAGTATATGCATGTTGGTCTGCATTTGTAATGTTGTGTGGAACGTGGTAATCAAGTGCGACTGTTAGAGTTTTCATCATTTTGATTATTTACTTTGATTGAGTTAACTGTTGCAATGTGTTGAATGAGGGCAAAAGAGGATTGTGAGAGGGATTATGAGCACAGAAGTAATTGTTGTGTAGTTGTAGGAGGAATTATTGTCGGCGTTCGATGAGAGTTTCAAATTTTGATCACGACCAAATTGCTTTGGTTGTTCTATCTCTAATAGAGCTATCACCATGTCACCATGGATGGGTACGCGAAGAAGGCAGGTCCTTAGCATATTTATTATAGTGATCACTGAAAGGGACACAAATTTGATGTTCGATTTCTTGTAAGAAGGCAATTTTGTTGTGTATCTATAATCGTTCACCGTAGTGAGCCATAGTCATAGTCCATTTAATAGCTTTTATAATTTTTCCTCTTATTTGAGGCAGATTATATTTTCAATGGTGCAAACAATGGTTGCCTTGCATGCCAGATTCTTCTTCTTGTTCTTCTATGACGTATGCACCGCTTACGCGATTATAGCCTCATCAACAATAGCGCGCCACTCGTTTCTTCGCTTTACTGTTTGGCGCTAGTTGGAACTACCAAGTGATACCAGGTTACTCTTCACCTTATCTTTCCAATGGAGTGAATGTCTTTCCCCTTCCTCTGCTTCCGCCAGCGGATACTCCGTCGAATACTTTCAAAGCTGGAGCGCTTTCATCCATTCGGACAACATAACCGATCCAGCGTAGCTACTGTCTCTTGATTCGCTGAACTATGTCAATGTCCTCGTATAGCTCGTACAGCTCATTGTTCCATGATCTGCGGTATTCGCCACTGTTAGCGCGCAAAGGACCATACATCTTCCGCAAACTCTCGAAAACTCCTAAAGCCGACTCCTCGGATATAGACATTGTCCAGGTTTCTGCACTAAATGTCAGGACGGGAATGATGAGCGACTTGTAAAGTTTGGTTTTGGTTCGTCGAGAGAGGACTGCCTACTCAGTCCAAAGTAGCACCTGTTGGCAAGACTGATTCTGCGTTGGATTTCAAGGCTGAAATTATTGGTGTTGTTAAGTTTGGTTCCCAGATAGACGAAATTATCTACGACTTCGAAGTTATGACTGTCAACAGTGACGTGGGAGCCAAGTCGCGAGTGCGATGACTGTTCGGTTGATGACAGGAGATATTTCTTCTTGCCCTCGTTCACTACGCCAATAATTGTACACTCTTGTAGAAGATTCCAGCATCAAATTGAAGAAATCATACCCTTAATAGTCTCCTTGTCTGAAACCTCGTTTGGTATCGAACGGCTCGGAGTGGCCCTTCCCAATTTTCACTCCGCTTCTGGTATTATCCAGGGTCAGTTTACATAGCCGTATGAGTTTTGTGAGGATATCAAATTCAGACATAGCGGCGTAGAGGGTGTTCCTTATCGTGCTGTCGAAGGCAGCTTTAAAATCGGCAAAAAGGTGGTCTGTATCGATGCTTTTCTCTCGCGTCTAGGTCCGATCCGATTGTTGACGGTTTGCTTTAGTCTTTCACACAATACACTAGATCAGATCTTATATGCGACATTAAGGAGATTTATCCCACGATAATTGGCGCAGATCGTATTTTTTCTGCTAAAAGATAATGATCCGAGTCCATTTTTGGCCCTCGGAACGTACGCACGTCTAGAACACTGGATACATGTCTTCCGTCTTACACAACATGCTCGGTTTTGTTGCTTGTTTTACGATGTGGCCTTCAGCACAGTAGCTTGATGAATTTTCGTATTCTGGAATCTGGTACTGAAGACAACCATATTTCGGACCCCGGCGAAATCAATCAGCCTCAGCTCGCTAGGGGATATTTCGTCGTGGAGGCTGACTTTTCCAATTGTTGCGCCAAAAATACCTTCTTTGCCCACCCACCCTGGCGTTGAAATCGCCTAGCAAACTTTTGACATCGTGGCGGGGGCAGCACTCATAAGTGCTTTCTAGGCTCTCATAGAAAGCATCTTTGGTCACATCATCCTTCTCTTCTGAAGAAGAACTTCGCTTTGATGCGGATTGCGGCTAGACGTTCATCCACCGGGGTGAATGTCAGGACTCGGCGACGGAGTCTCTCTCAAACCACAAGCCCAACACCAAATTTGCGCTCCTTTAGTAGTCTTCACAAGGACACACCTTCTTCCGTCCTTGTACCGTTCATTGCATTTATTGGACGGCGGTGATGTCAGCCTTCAGGACATCGACCAGCTGTGCACCGACACCTTCCCAATTAAGGGACCGAGCATTCCAGTTGCAGGCCTTCAAATCGTGATCCTTTACATGTTCGCAGTGGTCGTCATAAAAAGGGAGGTCTCTCATCCGAGGCATTTGTTGATTTTTCATTGGAATATAGTTTTTATGTGGTGGGTTCCAAACCCTACGTAAGCCGCCAGATTCCAACCCATTAAAAGTCATCCCCAAATTGCACACATTTCAATTGGCGGAACTCATGCCACCACACACCCCTGTGTGAAAAAGAACGCCAAACTTTCCATACAATCAGAACACACAATCCTACCCCTATTCTATATATATCGATGATAGATCCATCTGGCAGAAAAAAATTCTTCCATCTTTGTAAGTCTTCCATGCAAAGACCGTAGTAAGTTCCGTTCCAAACTTTAGAGTATAAAGATTTATTGTATAGTATAAGTAGAGCCAATATTTAAAAGTAAAATATATTTATTAGATCTTTGAGTGCGTTCTGAGAGATGACTTTAAACGAGCTACGTGATACGCTAAAGAACCAAAGGAGCAAACTCAATGGGGTACTTAATGTTAAGGCAAAGCGAAAAAATTGTTTAACAAAAAAAAAAAAAAAACCCTGGTAAGTGTTCTAAAATTTATATTGCATATGTCGTTTTCAATTTAAAAATGCTCACATAATTTTCCATTTTCTTTTACTACCCATTTCTTTGACCTGTGCAAACATTTTGTTCAAGTTTGTCATTTCTTGTGAATTAACCTAATTTGTAGACATTTTCCGGTGCCCTAGAGATCACCATTAAGTTGCATAAAAAGCTAATCTCCGTTCAAATATGACGAAGACTTGATATTATTTCTTCACCCAGGAGACACACATTCAAGTATACCTACGTTTGCCTGTAAAACATAGCAACATCATCACTATGTGTGTGTATGGGTGGCTATGAGCAGCTGTTGGTACTTAAACATACTTGTACAATAGACACACACACATATACAGAGAATTGTTTGACAGGTGTATGGAATTTCTCATTTTGCATAAGCACTTGTATAGATATATTAAGGAAAATAATAAATGATATCTTTGTTAGGTAAGACGTATGTGTGTAAAGCACTGAATAGAAAGTAAACTCAAAATTAAATTTGATGGCGAAAATGTGATAAAATTAATATAATAGAAACTTTCAAAATTACTTAGTATAAATAAAATGGCAGGACCAAAGGCCATCTGCGTTTGCGTTTAGAAATAGGAACTAAATAAGCGTCAGATACATAATGGCTAAGCACTTTGACAAGTGATGTGGTAAAATAATGTATTAAATAATCTAAAAAAATTAATATATATAAAAGAATGCAGAATAGCATTGTAAGAAATAAATAGAAATGAAAGAAAATAAATAAAATAAGGAAACAAAATAAAGTGAAATAAGATAAAAAATATAAAATAAAATAAAATAAAATAAAGTAAAATAACAGCAGCAATAACAGAATTTTCTGGAACTGACCCTCTCATGCGACCAACGACTCAAAAACCAAATTCTACTAGAAAATTAGCGATGGCAGTAAATTGCATGAAAAGTAGAATTTTGGCAATATATCTGAGAGAGAAAAAGGAAACGTTTAGTGATTTACAAACAACAATCTGCAGCTGTCGTAATTGTGCGCTCAATTGATGGAAAGATCAGGCCAAAGGATAAGTTTAACTCTGCTCAACGAAAATCTGTACCACCCTGGAAACAACGTCTCGTACGGCAGATTGAAGATCTACAAGTTTAACTTGGTCGTGTGGCTCAATACATAACAAGAAATACAAGTCCAAGAATATTGAAATCGTTTGAAAAGATTATAGAAATCCACAAAGTATATTCAAACCATGATCAGCCAAATAATACAGCTGAGCTCTTGCGTGACACCCTGAATCAAAAACTTGCGTTGAAAGCAAACCGTCAGAAAAACGCAAAGAAGCAAACTCAACTTTTCAGCGAAATGAAATATTTTCTATAGACGACTATACCGCAGCCGCAAATGATGTGCCTGATATCTGTCACTTTGAAAAATTTTGGTCAGCAATATGGGCACAGGATAAAACCCACAATGTTAGCGTATTATGGATAAGGAATGAATATGAAAATGTTAAACAAATGAAAGAAATGGACAATATCACGATAATAGAAAAAGATATAAGCATATTTTCTCGAGGATATATCTTTTCTCGAGGATACCAAAAAAATACCAAAATTTTTAACTAAAGGGCAAACATACCTGTTGGCGAAGGATAAAAATCACACTAAAAACCCTGCTAAATATCGGCCAATTACATGTTAATGTACTTTGTATAAAATATTAATTGCCTGCATAGCAAACAAACTTTATCACCACTTAGTGGCTGAAGTTCTTTTGGCTATGGAACATAAACGCTGCGTAGAACATTCACAGAGATGCAAGGAGCAACGCATAATTGCCACCATCATAATGTAGCAGGCATACCACAAACAAAGGAACATATATACAGCATATATTGGTTACCAAAGAGCATATGATAGTGTACCACATTCATGGCTCTTAGAAGTGTTACAGATATATAAAATAGCCCACAATATTATAAATATTGCTAAATATTGCTAATGAATAATTGGGTGATAACACTTAATATGAAAACAAACAAGATTCTATGAAAGTCAACTACAATACCTATTAGAAGAGGTTTTTTGCAAGAGGACAGTCTAAGCGATTTGTGGTTTTGTCTTGCACTTAATCCACTCTGCTTGATACTGAATTCAGCTAATGCTGGGTTTAAAATAAAAAACCTTCAAGTTCTCACATCTCCTCTACATGAGCTCTTGCAAATAACAGAAAATTTTTCTAGGGACATATGTATATCCTTTGGTCTAAACGAGTGGTTAAGATTTAGTGCGGAAAGTGGTAAAGTGGTATCACGACTTTTCCCATTAGCAGACAGGGGCGTGGAACACTGATGATACCTACAAATATCTAAGTATTATGCAAGCAAAAAAATTTTATCATAAAATTATGATACGAAGAATCACCGACAGCTATGTGCACAGAACAAACTACCTTCTAAAATTTTGCCTTAACGAAAAAAATTTGTTTAAACCTTTTAAAACATTTGCGGTGCCTATACTAACATAGGATGTGGGATATTAAAGTGGTCTGATACGGAATTCATCACCCTAAATCAGCAATTGAGCGAATAAGCTTGCCTAGAAGCTTAGGCGGGCGAGAAGTTATTGATGTCATGCATCTGCATAAAAAGCAAATCTCTAATTTACGTCGATACTTTTTGCAACAGAACACGACCCTTCACATAGCAATATTCAAAGCATCATCCGCGATATACACCTCTGGATCTCAGAAACATGCAACCTGTTGAAATAGCAGATACATTACAAACCGAAAAGTTGCTAAATGATTTGAAGCCGAAAACATTACATGGTAAACATCCAGATATACTGAGCCGATCTGAAATCGACGATTGCGCCTCAAACTTATGGCTGCAACTTGCGGGTGTTTACTTGGATACTGAAGGACTAATGTTTGCAATTCAAGACCAAGTCATTGCAGCTAGAAATTATTTAAAGTATATTACTCGTAAACAAATTGACAATGACAAGTGTAGAAAATGTCAGCAACAAACTGAAACTGTACATCACATCACAGTGACATGTGCTATGTTAGCGGCCACTGAATACTTGACGCGACATAACAAAGTAGCAAAAATTATACACCAGAGTCTTGCTATACGTACTACACTATTGGAAAAAGAAATTCCTTACTACATATATAAGCCTGCTGGAGTTTTAGAGAATGTAGAGCATAAAATTTACTGGGATCGCACGATACTGACGGATAGAAGCGTCCAACATAACATGCCAGATGTTATTCTTATCGAGAAGAAGGAAAAGCGAGCTCTTTTATATCGATGTTGGTTCACCCAATTCGCATAATCTTAAAGACTGCTACGGTGAAAAGAGAAAGAAATACCATTGGTATTCATGGCATTAGAGATGAGCAGGTGTGGCACTTGGATAAGATTCAATCAAGTGACATATTTTTAAGTATACAAAAAGCAGGTATATGATATAATCAACAACATCAATAGTTCGTTCGTTTTTAGAATAATGAAATGTAAATGTCTGTACCAGATTTCACAAAAGTTTTATATATCTTGTTGTAAACAACCGATATGTGATACGTAACCCAAAAAGGAGAAAATAATTACTGAAAAATAAAATAAAATAAAATAAAATCAGCTAAAATAAAAAATAAATTAAATAATAAAGAAATCAAATAAAACATAAAATAAATCCAAATAAAATATAATAAAAAGATGAAATAAATAAAAATAAATTAAAAAAAAAAAACTAAAATTAAATTAAAAAACTAAATAAATAAAGAAAATTAAAAAATTTAATTAAATTCAATTAAATATTATTAAAAATAAAATAAATAAAATAAAATAAAATGAAATAAGATAAAACAAAATAAAATAAACTAAAAAAATTAAAAGAAAACATATAATAAAGCATATAATTAAATATAATAAAGTCAATTTAAAAACAGATTAAATTAGATTAAAAATAAAATAAAATAAAATTAAAGGACCAGATCAAATTGAATCAATTTTTTATCAGTTATAGAGGAATATTAGGAGAAGGTTAATGTGAAGTTTTCAAGTGATTGGCGCTGCTCTTCCAGAGATATGACATTTTTGGTGAACATTGGTCGCTACCCATACAAAATACATGAAACAACAACAAATACACGTAAAATGCCAAAATACGCGTACATTACGTTGTATGTGGTGTTGAAAGAGAAAGAGTGCAAAAAAAAATTAAAATGAAAAAAAAAATTAACAAAAAATTTTAATTCATGTGACGATGCTACAGCAAAAGCTGTTCTTGCTCGTCTCGAATTTGAATATAAGCTAAATATTATCATGATTGCTATGCTTTTTTCATGAAACCTTCCACTGGACTTAAAATCGGTCGTCCTAAATACGAAGCTACGATTCGGGCAATGGAGGAAATATTTACTTACATTGAAAATAGCGAAGACTGTCAGTTCACTTTAAACGAATTACAGAATATTTGCAAAACTACGACTTTAGGTAACAGAACGACTAAGCTACGACTAAAACTGAAGTAAACTAATGATAAAATTATTATCATTGTTGGTGAAGATGTAGGCTTACTTGTATTACTCACTGCTCGAACTTCAGCAATATATTCATCAAAGAGTTTATCTACTTTTGCAAAGAGTCAAAATCATGCACTATTTTTACACGCAATAACTGACTGTGATACGACATTTGCATTTTACAGGAGGGATAAAATAAGTTTTCAAAATGTTTGAAAAACAAAATTTTGCTCAATGTACTGAAGTTTTTAAAAATAGAATAAAATTCAACTCGACAAGAAATTATCACTAACGGCACTCGCTTTCTTCTTTCTATGTATGGAGCTCCTAAAAATTATACCTGCTAAGATAAGTATAGATATGCGTCTTTCGTTAAAAACACCAAAAGTAAAAAACAATCTCAGTTGCTGCTCATCAACATCTTTTTCGGGTATATTACCAAGTTCAAGTATGGCTTGGTTATCAGCTTGACCCAACATACGATTTTTTGTAACTGCAAAAAGGTATGCAGTGCTAAATGTGGTTGCAAAAAAGTCGGACTGTTTAGTTCTCTGGCATGTACACATTGTCAAGACCGGCCGTGCTCTAATATTGAATAATCAACAGTAGAGGATGAGCTAGATTCCAACGAGGCGAGATGCGATACAGGATGAAGATGAAGAGGAACAAGAAGAAGCAGAACAATAAGATCAAGAAGAAGAACAGAATAAGGATTCGAAAGTTACGACTCGAACGATTAATTTCACTACTTTTTTTTAACTTAAATTGTTTTTATCTTTACAATCTTTACTAATATCCACTATTTTGCAATAGTTTAAAATTAAGCAGGCTCACAAGTGACCCATGGAATAGGCCTACTGGGGAAACTACGTTAAAAAAAGCGCTAAGTACACTACCTCATAGGTGGTGTGGAAATGTTTGCATATTATGACGATTACAGCTTTTACAACTTTTTGAATCGTTATATCTCAAAAACCATTGCTCGTAGGAAAATAAGTCTTCATACAGTTTTTATAGATAATTTTATGGTCTAAAATTTTTGTCTCACGTATTTTTATGATAAAACTTACCATTTTGCTGAAAATTGCGAAAAACTCATTTCTCGACCTTTGACCTTGAATAATAAATTTTTCCTTAAAGTGGAAAGTTGTGGAATTTTCAAATTTTATTTTTAATTGTGTTTTAAACAATCTTACCGATTTTCAGCTTGGTGGGAATTTATGTAACTTTACTCTTATTTTTGTCTAATTTGACCGGACTAAATGTTTGGAAAAAAATTTGAAATTAATTTTCTTCCATTTTTTCCAAAAAAAAAAAGAAAATTCAAAATTTCAGTTAGATTTTCTTAATTTTTTTTATAGGTGTAGCAAAGCACGCTGAGGCCCTCTAGTAATATATAAAATATAATAAAGTAAACTAAATAAAAATGAATTAGTATTAAATGTAATAAAACAAAACGCCACAGTTGACATTCATGGCTTTACGACACTCGAAACTCACTTCAGTGGTTATAAAGCGGTTATAATGTAACGCAAATTGATATCAAATGTTTAATATCTATACAACTACAACTCGCTGCTTACTAATTTTGGTCCAAAATTTAATATGAAATATTTATCTAAATAAATGTCCATGCAAATTTAAATTTCCTTAAATAAAACTGAACATTTCCTTCAGCCGACTAATAACTTTTGCTGACTTTCCGGTCAACATTTTCCCATTAACATTTACATTTACTTTTCCGTTGCTATGACGTTCGTACTAGCATACATACCTACCGACATTTAGATAGCACAAACTCTGCTAGTTTTTCTGAAAATTTTTGTTCGCCACCATTCACCGCCTACTTAAGATTGCATTTGATTTGTCTACACAAATGCCGGGACTACATGCCACAAGCCAAAACCTTAAGCGATGTTGTAGAAAGAGAAACTTGTTTCACTTTATTGCAATCAAATGTGCTGGTCTTGGGTATATATAACTCATTTAAGTGGCCCCTTGCAGTGGTCCCCTTGCTACAGGCGTTTTTGTAGTAGCGATGCAAAGCAATCTATTTACTATGTATGTATGTGCGGTTGGAGCTGCGACGGAGCTCGCTGTAATGTACACACTTTTTGCCTTTTAGATGGCATCTCTGCCACAACTGATGTAATAAATTTGATATGCTTTCTTCTTGTCCTTCTTTTTTCTTTTCTTTTTTTTCTATGATCTCTACTCTTCAGGCGACGCTCGCTGAGTTGGAGTTCTCTTTTGCTTTTGTGTCCTTTTTTCTCTCTCAATAACCAGCATTGGCCAAATTAAAATTGCATACAATTTGCTTAAAAGGCAGGAAGAAATGGGAAATTATTGCTTGCTGTCATCCAGTGAGGCGCATACATACACATATATACATTAGTGGGTCTACGTAGAAACAATTTCTCAATAGTGCGGTCTGGTTTCCGTTGTCACTTTCTCCGTTGTCCGTTTGATGTTTGCTCGTTGGGCTGTTCGCCGCATTGCACTAGCGAGTAGGTGGGTACTCAGCGGCTTCCGTTAGAAATGGCAAATTCATTTATGCCAATTTTACACGAATTTGATTATTAATGCAATTTTAGTTATTACAATTTCTTTGGCACATTTCAAATGTATTTTTTTATTGTGCTTTTCCTTTTTACTTTTCTCCGTTTTATTGCGAATTTGCGATTTTTTGGGATGGGCCCTTGTTCTTCATTTAAAGAAGTATCCGATGCTTCATTGTTGGATTTCCCAAATATTTTTTTTTAATTTTCTATAATTTTTATGTCAGCGATCGCTTCACAGAAAATAACCTCTTTTTAACTACTCTGTTACAAGGCGGTTCGTAGTACTCAACCCCCCTGGTAGGGGGGAGGAGGGTGGTTCTGGATTGAAGTTCCACTTACGATTAAAATTTGATGTATATGTATTCACCCACTTCATATACGGGTCATAAGCAGGGGCTTAGTATATATTTCACATTTGCCACCGGGATTTTCAGTTCCAGAAAACCCAGTGCGCACGGTACGGCTCGGCTATACCGGTCGCCACATGATAATATTTGTCTTTCTAATAATCTTTGAAATGCCGTTGGTGTCCACCTATTGCACTCAGATGGAATCCATACTAGCGCTGATCTAATAAACCAGGTAATTATCCACCTTTGCGGACTCCCTCATCAGACCATTTGCCAATTTATCTCTGTATCGACAGGCATCCTGACTTTTCTTACGTGGCTCATCCGACAATATGCCAACTTTAACAAAATTTATTGGTCCGCCTTCACAGGATTTATTGATAACGCTTTCGGTGCAATCTATTCTGTAGGACAGTCACAACCGCTGGTTTCTGTTTCGCCACGGCAGGACGGATCGCGGAAATTCGACAAAATTTCCCAACTGAAGCAGTGGATCAAGAATCAAGGCGTGAGTGTCTACGCCAGCCCGATCCCGGAGGTTCTCAAATCAGGGACAATTGATAAACTGCCATAAGCGACCATTTAAGAAGAACACTTCAATTCCTGCGATTTCATTCGGTGACTGTGCTTTCTTCGGATTCTAAGAAGTGGGCGAGCTAGTTTTGTTGACTTTTTACACTGCTCCATTCATTTGATAGCATGAAGCGCTAAGTGGTCTTCCGTATGATTAAAATGCTAAACACCAGCGTGGCGATTGATTTCTCCAGGGAAGAGGTTAGGGGATTATCTGAAATGGGATAGTCTCAAAACCTCTCTTCTATGGGTTTGGGTTAGTGAGAAATACTGCTCCCAGTGGACCAAAATAAGCATACTAATGCTTAAACGTCTGGTCCAGTGGGAGCACTATTTCTCACTAATCCAAACAATCTGTCTCTGACCACTCTAACAATGCATGACATATGAAAATTGGGTAAGTTGATTCCGCTACTGAAACCAGGAAAATTTGTTAAGAAGGGACAGTCATGTCACCCGATAACTCTATTCACCTCAGTAGCGAAAACACTCTAGCGTCTTTTACCCACCACTTGAGCACAGATGCACATGCGTATAGCTTTTCTAAAGTGCGCAGCACCAGCACCGCGCTCAACATCTGTGTACCTCACGACCTCTATCAAAAATGAAATTGTGTGCGAATTATCCCTGTAACATTAGATGTGCTGTTATCCGCCATGGAGAGCTTCTCATTACCGCAGAGGTATGAATTCTTTGAGTGGTCGATATTCATCGATTCAAATTTCGGGGCTATAATTCCAAGCTCTGGAAAATTGAACAAGAGATTTCACAGAGTGGTGTCTCTTCTATTATTTGATTTCTATATTTCAAAGCTCTTTCGATGACCAGAGAGTATTTTATCGATCTCATTTTACAATGACTGCTCAAGATTGGCCAGACACCAAGGATATGACATGACATTGACAACCTTCTTCTAAAGGTAATCTGCTATCTCTATGACATTTCTCCTTTGAAACATCTGTGTTCCCAGTAAAGAAACAAAATGTTTTACTGTATATATATTTTTGGTGCTTTATAACCGCTGAAGCAGTTTTTGGATGAGCCCCTCCTCCAATTTGTTGTTTTGCGTCTTGTTGTTTTTTACCAATAAATGGAGAGACCTACAGTTTATTCAAAGTCGCCTCCGAACGTCCTATGGATTTTTATGAGGTGCTTTTTGTATCTCATGTCAGAAATACACACAGAGGGCTTGGCATTCTCTGCCTGCAATTATAAAAACTTATTTTCTATAATTTTTGATGTTGCTCGAATCAGGGCTCGAACCCAGGCCTTCCGAATGGCAGTACGCAATGCTAACCACTTGGCTATTGCGGCTCCCTGTATACTATACTATATAGGTGCGGATAATTTCTGCTCACACATACCTGCTAGAAGCTGAACTATCAAGTCATTAAAGTAGTATTTGATTTTACAGACTTCATTCAGCACCATATCACAGAAATATCAAATTCAAGTCAGAGAGGATGACTCATTAACAGATAGACGGAAAGACGGAGCCCTATATGGAAGAATGTGATGAAGTATCTTCGGTGCGGAATATGATTAGATAAAGATGCGTTCCTAGCATTGGAGCTAATTATGCTGTCATAATGCATAAAAATGGTGAGTTTACAAATTTTCAAGAACTAGTTTAGAAAAAGTATAATTTTTGCCATCCATGCCACACGTTTTGACTCAAAATCTGGAAAGATAACATCTACTTTCAAAGTATTTCAAAGATAAGAAAGACAGATGATATAATATTTAAATATTTATAACGGTGATCTATTTCGAGGTTCCCTACTTCTTTAAAGAAAAAAAAAAACACAGAGACAAAAAGTATTTCACTTAAAAATACTGTGAAAGGCGAAGCCGATTTTGAATCGACCCAGGGTTATTTTTTAATGCGCCGCGCTTTTGTAAATTGGCGGCCTATGGCCGCGCTTTAAAAAAATAACCCTGGGTCGAATCAAAATCGGCTACGCCTTGCAGAGTATGTTTAAGTGAAACACTTCGGTATGATGATAACCTTCTTTAATAATAAAAGAAAAGTAAAGAATTTTTTATAAGTACATATGTTTAATTGCTTCGATCAATTTCACAAAACTCTGCGAAATTCGCGGAGTTTTCGTAATTGTCTTTGACAAAATACCTCTTTAAAACGCGCCATTCGACTCAATCTTTGAAATTTATAGGTTATTTTACACAGTATGGCAACACCTTCATGATTAGACTGCAACCATTTTTAAGTGTGCATCTGTTTTGATTATAATATAATTTGTTAATGTTGATTTAAGTCGCATTTCCGATTAATTTAAACAAAATAAGTGAAAATAATTAATCAAGTGGAAGTAATATACGCGTTGGTTAAAAGAAAGTTGAAAAAAAGTGAAAATTTCATAAGAAAATGATGCGAAAATATTGGCAATTGTTAACAACAAATAACTTGTGAACTATAAGTATAATATTTTTAAATTTTATTTCTTAAAACATTGGAAAAAGACATCCTTCTTATCATTCCAACAAATTGCTTTTTTTGCTTATTATATGAAGTGCGACTGAAAACTAAAGCTCAGCCTTCAAACGTAATGTTTATTATCATTCGAAAGAACATCCTTTGGCATTTATTTTTTAAAGCTTATTTATTTCAAATGTTGGCTGCGGCTACGTCTCCGTTGGTCCATCCGTTGAGTCCAATTTTCTATGACTCGTTCGAGCAGTTCGACTGGTAACTGGCGGATGACGCGCGTGATGTTTTGCTCCAAGGCCTGAATCGAAGCGGGATTGTCCGCATGGACTTTAGATTTTACATATCTCCACAGAAAAAAGTCTATCGGTGTGATATCACACGATCTTGGTGGCCAACCGACTGGCCCAAAACGTGAATTTATCTACTCACAGAAGTGTTCTCTCAATAAATCCGCTTTGTTGAAACAACTGTCGCGGAGATCATGAGCTTCAATTTCAGGCAACAAATAGTCTGCTATCATGGCGCGATAACGGACGCAATTGACGGTTACGTTCTCACCGGCATCTTTTTTGAAGAAGTATGGGCCGATGATTCCACCGGAATTTTCGTAATAAACTTGAATGATTTGTAAACGTTGTTCAGGCATAAGTCTTTCCATGATGAAATGCCAAACAATACTGAACAAAAGTGACATGACAGCTTGACACAACTCATGCGTGAACTGTCAAAAGCGGATATTGCAAATTATAAATTCAGAATACTAAAATTTACCATTAGTTATAGAACACCACATAGGTACTTGAACCGGTAAAATGGGACCGTAATAGAGCATGCTATACACTAATTCTGTTCGAAATAGCAAATTTATTTATGCCAACTTTTTGCTTATTATTTTTCCTCTTTAGCGAATATGCGTAAAATGGGTGAACATCTTTAAATAACTCAGAATTTAAAGGATCAGCCTTTCTTTGAATATGAATTTCCTTATTCACACGCTTCCTGCTTGCAGCTGTACGACTAAAAGGGGGAATAAATTCGATCAGAGACGCCTACAAATACAATGTAATCACACCTAGACACGCAAGTTGTAAGTGAATGTGTGACACTTTGATTGCGAATGTTTGTATAATTTTATTGCAACGTGAAAAAGGGAAATAAAAAAATAAATATAGAGAAGAGAATTAAAAGTAAAAAGAGCAATTGAAACAGGAAGTAGGGAATTTAAGCAACGACCGCAAATCAATAATGAAAAGTGGGAAAACCAACTGACCACCCCAACAGGCGGATGTTCAATTTCCGCTTTGCTGCTCTGCACTTTTCCTCCCTTCCGCTTTTCAACTCAATATTATTTATAAGCTTAGCCTTTTTGATTTGTCGCCTACGAAATCGAACGAGCGAACACTTGTATAAAGTGCCAGAGAGAATGAATAAAAGAAGAGTTGAATAAAGCTGTGTAGGCTTGTGGCTTAAGGCCGACCGCAAGAAGCACAGAGTACCACAAAGAATTATCATTTGAATTTCCCACTGCACTTTGGCGAGTAGAGAATGCCACTTCGCAATGATCCCGTTAAAGTACTACATCAGCTGGCTGAAAAAAAATTGCGGAGGATTGTGCGAAGCAAAGCAGTGTGGACGAGAATGTGTGAAGGGAGAAATTGCGAAAAGAGGAAAAGAAGAAAATATGCTGCATTGCGGCCGGAAAACAAATGCAAATAGGGAAATGTAGCACCGTCGACTAAGTGTGGTAGTTGCCAGAGGGCTGCTCGAGTTGGAGGTTAAGAATTTAAGTAATGTTTATGGCTGTTGAAGAACCGTAGACAGAGAGCGAGAGCGACAGAGAGTTAACTGTTAGCATTTTAAGTCGACCGCATGTGGGATGTGTACTGATTTTAAGCAAAAGAAAGCTACATGCCTCCCTCTACTGTGTTAAATGCTCCATGTCAAAGGTAGTCGGTGGAAAATCCCTTTACTTGCTTGAATTGTATTAACTATTACTATTATAATCCTGCCAAAGCAACAGACTGTCAAACTGATGTACCACCGCATACAGCCACCGCCGCTCCTCTGCTTAGCGCTTACTTACTCATAGCAGTTGAACTACTTCACACGCCGTGCCTGAGTTGAGTGCCAACGCGTCAGCTGTTTCGTGTATTGCGGCTGTCTTATTTTTTGCACGAACGATTTCGCTGTCACACCACAATCAGCCACACGCCTGTCATTGTTGTCATGCAACACAGCCACACTTTTCCACAAAGTTTTAGCTATTCAAAGCGATTGTAAGAGCTCAGCGGCTCTATATAAAAAGCCTGCAAGTTAGGCGGTTGAGTAGTAGAATTTCTTTGAGAATTTAGTGATTTCAATTCAATTCCAACGCATCTGCGAGTGTCTTCCTTACTTACTGGCGTTGGCTTACATAAATACATTTGATTGTATTTACATTTACATTTTGCCATTTGACAGTTGAGTGACGAAGCCAACGAAGGAAGTAATTTTCATTGAATTGCTTAGAAATACAAACGCATACATGTATGGTATATACGGACAGATTTCTAATCAACTCATCTTGTGTGAGTGTTTTTGAGTTTTGAGTACATTAATCGTGCTGGCTTTTGAGTTAGACTGATTACGACTTTTGGTATTGTCAATTTGGTTGTGTGAGTTTTTGATTGGAATTAGCTTAGGAGTGATTCATAACACGTAACATGCTTTGAAAATTTCCTGGTTGAGAATTTTTCCTTTTTATAATTTTCATTTACATGAAATGGCATATTAACTTTTATCCTAAGTATGTAAGAGAGAGAAGAGATAGACCCACCAAAATTCCACCGATCATCTCAGAATGGCGAGCAGAGTTGATTTAGCCATGCTCGTCTGACTGTCCGTCGGCTTAAACGTAAAAAAAAACGTCGAAGAAAACGTCTGAAACAAAATCGATTTGAACATAAAGAATTTATTAGTATAAACATTTTAACAAAAAGAAAATTAAGCCTCTGGAAGAACTTCCCATTTAGCTTTAATTTTCAAACTAATCTAAGTAAGTTTTGAGTTTCGTCTACAACAAGGAAGTTTCCACAGTGGAACTGGAACAGTTAAGGCAGCTTCAGTTGCTCCTTAATATTTGGTAAATATTTTCAAGTGGATTTTTCGTAGTCATAGAATTACGATATATTGGCTCACAGGTTCCTTTCACCATATGGCAATTGTATGAAAATTTTCTTATCTTATTTATTCCTTCGAATATCAATTTTTCTGTTTATTCCTGATAGCAATTAAAAAAGGCGAGCTTTCCCATGAATTTCGTGTGCTGATTAAGAATTTTTTTTTTTAGCGATCGCCCCTCGACAAGGAATGTTAAGTCCTCCGAGTGCATATCTAGCATGAAATAAAAGGCTCCTCATAAAAATCCATCGTCTGTTCGGAGATGACTTGGAATAAACGTAGGACCCTCCATTTGTTGGTAAAAACATCAAGACGCAAAATCACAAATTGGAGAAGGAGCTCGGTCAAAAATCACTTCAGCGTCTGCAAAGCACCGCATATATATTGTGCACCATCAATTTCTATAGTTAAAAAGTGGCTTACTGAGTTCCGTAACGGTTGTACTAATACGCCACACGTTCAGATCACGGCAAAAATCGTCGATAAAGTGCATGGAATGACATAAAGCGATCGGAGTATAAAAGTATGTGAGGTAGGTGAGGCTGTATGCACCTTAACTGAGTAGGTACATCACATTTTACATGAAGATAAAGATATGAAATAACTAGCCGTGCGATGGGTACCGTGATTGCTCACACACTACCCTAAGTGCAACAGTATAACCACTTCAAAGATATGTTTGGCGATGTTCAACCGAATTCAATCCGAACGCATTTTTGTGTCGTTTCGTTACCGTAGACTGGTTCCATTACGCCACACCAGATACCAAACAACAAACATTCAAGACACTGGACTTCTCCTGGTGGGCGTGCACCAAAGAAGGCCAAGGTGGGTCTGGCGGCCAACAAGATCATGGCTATCCAATATATTCTCTAAATTTATCCCCCTGCGACTATTTCTTGTGCCAAAACTTGACGGAATGGCTGGGCGGTAAAACATTCGGGTCGAATGAAGAGGTCATTACAAAGACGCATATTTTGAGCATCTTAAAAAACATATTACTTGGTAGGGACATAAATACTGTTACAACATTAAACACACGCATTTCAATAGAAGAATTGAGCATACCACATAATTCCCATATGATTTATAAAATATAACCTGTAAAGCGTTAGTCTGTATCGGGAATTCTAAATTGTGTGAGTTTTCAACATGGAATGGTCAGATGATGAAAACCGTATCGCTGTTATAGCGCTTTTTAAGTGTGAAATGAAAAAAGGTGATATCTTCAAAACTCCGTCCGTTCGGCATTAGTCGCGTGTTCGTCTACCGGTGCATAAAACTTTTTGAGGAGACTGGGGATGTTAAAGACCGCCACCGGTCGGGCCGTCCACGCACAGTTCGAACGCCGCAAGTCATCAAAGCTGTCAAATCGAGAATTCTTCGAAATCCGCTCCGAAAACAGAAAATCATGGCCCGGAAGATGAATGTTTCGCAAAAGTCCATGAGTCGAATTATTAAAAAAGACTTGGGACTTGGGGCTTTCAAACGTCGTACCGGACATTTGTTTACTGTAGCTTTGAAAAAAAGGGTGGTAAAATGCAAACGTCTTTTGGTGAAGCATGCTGATAACTTGCACAAAAAAATCTTGTTTACCGATGAAAAAATTTTTACCGTGCAGGAAAAATTTAATAAACAAAATGATAGGGTGATGCACGGTCATCTAAGGAAAAAGGTAATCACCCAGCTTCAGTCATGGTTTGGTGGGGTGTCTCTTATTATGGGGTAACTGACTTGCATTTTTGCGAACAAAGGGTCAAAACATCGGCCAAAGTTTATCAATAAACAGTTTTGGAAGCTGTTGTAAGACCACTTAACCATTCCATGTTCCAAAACCAATCATGTACTTTTCAGCGAGACTTTGCGCCGTCCCATAAAGCTAAAACGACCCAAATCTGGCCCCAAAACAATTTAGCAGCATTCGTTTCCCCTGAAGAGTGGCCCTCTGGCAGTCCTGATTTGAACCCGCTGGATTACAAATTGTGGACAGTTTTAGAGCACATGGTTTGCCACAAAAGATACCACAGCATTGATTCTCTTAAGACAGCTTTGATTCGTCCTGTGGCCAATTTCTCAATGGACGAGGTGCGTGCGGCTATCGATGATTGGCCAGTCCGACTTAAGGCGTGCGTGAAGGCCAAAGGCGGGCATTTCGAATGAATACTGTTTTTTTTTTGTATACAATATATATCAATAAATATGTAAAAAAAATTGGTCCAAAAACGTTCATTATTTTTTATTTTATAGCACAAAATGTGTGTAACAGTATTTATGTCCCTACTAAGTATTTAGAAAGAAATACAAAAATTCAAAAAAAAAACGCTGGATTAAACGTATAAATCCACAAGGAGGCTATGTTCGGGAATAAAACGCTTATTTGCTGAAAAAGGTATATTTTTTTCATAACATTTACTGACTTATCAAACCACCCTCATATTCATTTGAAGATAAATACAAATTTAAGATGAACAATCTAGTGGAGTTGGCATATTTAATGACAGGCTCAGTTAGATCATAAGAACGTTCAGATTAAAAAAAAATCAGTTATTCAGAGAAAGAAAGAAAAATACAATTCCTTACGCTACATAATTCAGCTTAAGAAAATATCGCGAACACCTGTTTTACAACAACATATCTCGAAACTGTAAGCGACCTATGCCAATTTTTTTCTCGCTCACTGCCCATAACTGTATGCACAGAGGTAAGAAAAGCTATCTTTTCACAAACCGAAAAGCGGTAGTGGATGTATCATTGTGTTTGCGTTTGTATGGGTGTCTATCTTATCAGCGCATATTTCGACATTTACGCTTATCACTTGTTGGCTACCAAACACGTGTCGGCGCCAGGACATTAGCACAATTTACCAAAATTTTCAGTATTGTTATTGTTATTATTGTAAGCAACAAACAACAACAAATGCGTACAAACTCTCTCGTTTTTGTGCGCTCTTTCATTGCACTCTTTACAACATTAACTGTTATACAAAATCTTAAAGCGCCGGCGTTACGAATATTCCACTGCCACAACGTTTCTTCAGTTTACAACGCGCGTGAAAAATTCATTCATAAAATCAACTGTCGTACATAACAAGGCTTCAGTTGGGGCTCGTTGGCTGACTGCTTGCTGTCGTTCAATATGAAATGGGCTAACAAGCCGTAATGTGACCGTAAGCTATGCGCGCGTCTATGCTACGTCAGCCCAACTTGTTTCCCATTGTGCGTACGTGCATTTACTCGTAAATGCGTGTGTGATTGTATCACATATATACATAATGTAGAGTATAGTAGTTAGCTTGAGCCGAGTAGCTGATGCTTTGTCTGCTTGCTTCTGATTTTGCGGCGAACAGTCTACGGTTATCCTTTCGGTGATGCAGTACGTAAACGCGGATTGTGCGTTCTCAGTTGTGGAAAATATGTTGAATTGAGTTAAAGAGTTGAACGAAAGTAAGAAAAAAAAAAATGATTTCATAGAGTAGAGTAGGAAAGTTTTACGAAAAAGTTGTCGTGCAGGCCAAGTTCAAGTGGTTTTGGGAGAAGGGCGAAAAGTTCAATTTTTTTTTCGTGTAACTCGACTACAGTTGAAGTAGTTGTTGTTGTCGCAAGTGCTATTTGAATAATTCTGAACTCAGCTACAACTACAACTTTACCGCACACATAGTGGTTACAGCGTTTTATTTGACGCTCGTAAATATATAATATGGATAGAAGCGACTGATTTTGAATAGAAAGTGCGAGTGTTGAATTTGTGTAACGGTATCAAGTAACTATAAATATCACTTGCGTACCAAACAAACTCCCTCTATGTGCTCATATTTCATAGCGTAAAAGCTGAGCATAGATAAAGTGCTGGAAAAAGTGAAAACTTGTGAAATAATAAACGCGGAAGTTCGTTAGTGAGCTGTGGTAAGTGCACATACACACACTTAGCACAAGCGTACAAAGCTCCGAGGATTCAAAACTTCGTCAGTTGGCCAATTCACAACTAGTTTACGCCAGTTGAGTCAATAGTTTAACAACTTTTGTATCAAATACACACACACATATACATTTATATATGTATGCGACCAAATATACACTCCTAAACATATAAGTATATATTTAGCAATACTGAAAGTTTATAAAGTGTTCAACACACACTTACACGTGTACATTGTAGGAAGTCGGAAGAAGTGATAATTTGCCAATCCATTGTTGCTCACAACGCCTGACAAGGATTTCAATCAACTAAAAACCAGTCCCCTGGTGGCCGAAAGCGTTTCTATTTGTTAAAGTCTATACATATATATGCATATATACGCATATATACACATGTATGAGCCAATCGTATGTACGGTTTCACGCCTTTAGTGCGAAAACGTGTTTTTTGTCTTAAAAGAAAAATATAAAAAAAATTGTTGTGAAAACAAAGTAAAAAAAAAAATTTAATAAAAAAATCCTAAAATAAATAAAATCTTTATAAGCAGAAGATTACATGTATGCCCCTTGAGAGCTTTGCTGTTTTTTAGTGCGTATTTGTGTGCGTCTATGAACCTATTGGGTATGCATTTGCAGGAATTTTGTTCTGCCACTAATATATGCAACGGCACTTTTGCTATATTTTTATAAGCAGCCTACAGCAAAGAAATGTTTTGAACGGTGAGTTGATTAATTACAGTAAAAAAATTTAAGCGCGGAGTTTCATGTTTGAGTTTAAAATATTTATATATGAAATTGTGTTGTAAAAACATTTGTATAAAACAACGCAAACATGTTTTAAAAACTAATTAATAATATTATTTTTAAATGAAATAGTAAATAATTTATTTAATTTTGCAAATATTTCGCACATACATATGCACTCTCCTTATGCTTTTGTGAATTCTTTTTAGGTATATGAATGAAAAATTTCAAGCTGTCGAAAAAGTGTGTCCTTTGAATATAAAATAGTTGTGTTAAAGTATACAACAATTTAGAATAATTCAGGAAAAAATTGTTTTCAAGTCAATGTTTTAAATTTTGCATAAGTTTCAAAACTGGAAAATTTACCATGCACATTGTCGAAAAAATTGTATATAATTTTAAATTCAATACAAAATAAAATAGATGTACCACGCATTAATAAAAGTGCCCAAATTTTCAATTAGTTAAATTTAAATTTTAAATTTTTCTGCATTGCAGCCAAATTAATTTTGAATAAATATTTTAGCCTGATTTTTTTATGTTTCAGCAAATACATTTTATAGTATATTTTCTTTCAATAATTAAATTTTAAAATATAAATTTCCTATATATTCATCTTTTTTTATACACACCATGTAAATTAAACCAATCTTTTTTACAAAAAGATCAGAATTACGACACTTCCTAAATTTCGAATTAATAACATTTAAATTTAAAAAAAGACCTTGAATTCGGATAAATTACAAAAAAATAAGAAAACCTGAAATTGAAATTTTAAAATTAAAAATATTATTTATCGTAGGATTAAAATAAATTCTATTAAAAGTGTGTACTACCAAATTGCGTTCAACAAAATTTTCAGCATTTGTTTAGTACAGAGTTGGCGTGACACCGTGTCTGTCATAAATCATATAAAACTGAAGAGGGGATGTAAAAAAAACTCATCTTTTGAGCTTGAACTTAAATTTTCGTTTTCGGAGATACGTTTATGTTGTAAATTTTGTAAAATGGAATTTTTTTAGTATTAATAAACACTGTTATTGAAAGGTTGGCAGAGTGTTTATTAATAAAATTTTATTGTTAAAATAAAAAACAAATAAAAAAAATTAAGAAAAAAATTAAAAATAAAATGAGAAGACAAAATAAAATAAATAAATTATTATAAATTAAAATTCAATTAAAAAATAAATAAAAATAAATAAAATTAAATTAATTTAAATAAAAAAATTAAATGAAATAAAATAAGCTAAAAAAATAAAAAATATAAATAAACATAATAAAAAATAAATAAAATAAATAAAATTAAATTAATTTAAATAAAAATGAGAAATAAAATAAAATGAAATAAAATAAAGTAAACTAGAAAAAATAAAGAATATAAACAAGTAAATTAAAAAAATTAAATAAATAAAATAAAATAAATTGGATTAAAAAAAAACATAAAATAAAATAAATTAAAATAAAAGATATAAAAAATAAAATTAAAATATAAGATGAAATAAAACAAAATGAAGTAGAATATTAAAAATTGTAATAAAAATAAACATAAATAAAATTAAATCAATTAAATAGAATAGTAAATCTAAAAAAAATGAAATAAAATCAAATAGGAAAATTAAAATATGTAAAATACAACGAAATAAAGTTAAAAAAATTAAATTAAAAAAATGAATAAATAATTAACATAAAATAAAATAAAATAAAGTGCAATAAAATTTTATAAAATTTAATTAAAAATATAATTAAATTAAAAAGAGAAAAATTGTAAAATGAAAATGAATAAATTTAAATTAATTTATTGAAATAGCAAAAATAAAGTAAAATGGGATAAAAAAAATAAGAAAAATTAAGGAAATTAAATATAAAAAAAATATTATATAATATATAAATAATACATTTCATTTTATTAAACATAATAAAAAAATTGAATTGTATTAAATTATAATAAAATAAACTAAAATTAAATTTAAGAATTATAAAATATATTAATTATAGTTAAATTACTTTCCATGCTTTCATTAATTTTGCACAGCAATATATGTCGGTTTAAGCATTTTAGTTGAATCAATTTCCTTATATGAAAATAAAATATATATCAGTATAACTAAAATGTGAGATAATAAAGAGATCAGAAGACATTATAAGCATGGTAACCTATAGAATTCTTATTTTTTACTTCATAATGTTTTTTTCTTGAACTAATACTTTAGCATTGTAGCGTTGGTGACAAGCATCTACAGCTTCCATATAATTTATTATATAACTTTGCACTTTCCATAGTATACAGATACAATATTTTCATCCAGATTTGCCATTCGCATTCTCTTAATTAAGTAATTGAAGCCAGGTTTGGTAAAGTTTGTAAGTATTCTGGTTTTATTTTTAAATTTGTTTCGAATTCTCTAATATTATTGTTGATTTGTCAGGATTTCCTGAATGGCATTCTTCCATGCAATTGAAAAAAACTCCTCAATGTCATTAATAAACCGGAAAATTACTACAGGTTGTCTGACACAATTCCCCATTACATCAGAACTACCTCCAGGGGGTTAACGAGAACGAATTTACGTTTAAACTGCGATAAAGGGCTCTGCTGTATTAAATTTTCTTATTAAATTACTAAATTTGAGTGTGTGGTATCCCTAAGGGTATCTAATAAAATTCTTTTTTTTTGTGTTAAAACTGAATTATATTTGTAATTTATTGTGTTTTGTTTACTTTTCTTTTATCAATGACGTGGTAAGTTGTAATAGATAATAGACAGAATAAGCTTTAAGATTTTCGAAATTATTGTTAACTTTGGGGGGAAAATTTGGTTTTCAATGCTTCAACTCTGAATTACTGCCCTGAATATTTTTTCAATCGTGATTATATTTACAATAATTCATCTCTTCTGTTCCACTTTTAGTAACTACTTTGACACTTAGTTCCACAAACAATTTTAATTAAAGTGTGATTGGCCGCGTAGATCTTCTCATTAAATTATTAATATTTGAAACAGTTATTACATTAAAGAAATTGTGTAAAAATTAGTTTTTGAAAAGTTATATATTAAATTTATTACACCAAATAATTTTATTTGAGTTAGTTCATCCAACTTGGTAAAAATATAAAAATAAAATTATAATACTGACAAAAACCTAATCAAACATCTCTAGAATAATATTTTCTACAACAGGCTTTCTTGAGAAAGATTTCATAAAACTCGTAACCTCTTCGCTGATATTTATTTTGTGGTATTAAACATCTTGTACCTACTGCTGGATATGTATTATTGAAGATTTAGTGTTATTTGCTCAATAAAACTCAACAGTTTAGACTTAGTCTGAGGTCTAAATCATTATAACAAAACCTACATGAAATATAAAGGGTTCACTATCGCTTCCGGTTTTCTACGTCAAGAAAAAAAAAACGAATATTTCCAGCCGAAAGGACTTTTGGTATAGTGTAATAAATAAGATGAAAGATTCAGAAAAAAATTTTTATTTCATTTTTTTCTCTTCATGCTACATAAATTAGAGCGCATACAATGCATAAGCTGCCTGCTAGGGGAATGCATAGCCAATTCATAAAAAGAAAAACATATAAACATAACATACTCGTTTGTATATATCTATTTTTTTTTTTTGCATATACATTGCAGATATACACATTTACATTTGTACAAGTGCAAGCTAAAAGACTATATCTTTGAATGTGCTTAAAATAAAAGCTTAAAATATAACCTTTTATAATCCGAAATGCAACTGAAAAAACGTTAAAAAAATAAAAATTTTCATATTTTTATTCCGGCAAAGAGTTTGAATTTGAAAATGTAAAAAGAACAGCGCTATATATAACAGAACGCTTTGCGGAATACGCTGATAAACAGTATGAAAGAGCGAATATTCGCCCAAAAGCGAAATTTGAATATATAGATAAATGCAAATGGATAAAGGAGAATGTAAAAAAAACTAGGGTTACATTTTGTATAAAATGAATATGGGAAGCACATTTGAAAGGGTAGTTCTGTGTTATACTAATAAAAATAGAAAAAAAATAGAAGCAAAATTTTTCAGTTGAAGAAGCAGACATTCAAAACAACAGTTAATCCATACACATAACTTTATTCTATAAACTCAATGCAATATCGTAACTATTTATGTATGTGCTTTAGTTGAAAAAATTTAAATGAAATAACAACCAAACTAATGTCATGCAAATATCCCTTTTTAGTTATAAAAGCTGTTGAAACAAATAAATTATAAATCATTCAATTACTTATTACTAATTAATTTATATACTTGTATATGTTTTAATCAAATAGTCTAAATATATAAGATAGAATTCTTAAATGCTGATGGATATTTGTAGTTTTGTAACTTTTTCTCCATACTTTAACTGCTGTGTTCAAAAGACACAAATTTTTCTTTCAGAAACTAAAAAAACTTCGAAAACTTTTAAACAAATTATTATATCTCATACAAGTTACCACAGCCTCGATTAACAAAGTAAGCAAATCACAATAAACGAATGTATTTACAGAGATATCATTAGGGGCACCAAACATTCAAATCTAGCAAATTAGCAAAAGAGATATCATAAAGTATTCATGTAGTACAATTGAATACAGCCAAGTCCTTAATTGCAGTTCAAACGTAAATCATTTCATGTTAATCGCCTTAAAAAATTACCTTTAAGTGTCATCCTACTGAAAACATTGATAAGTTCATGAGAGTTTTTTTAGGTTAATTTTTGCTACAAATGCCTTTTAACCAGCGTTAAACTCGATTACCTATATTAATTGGTATTATTGCCGGAGTTACTGCAGTTAACTCCAAATATAATACACAAATATATAAGGTGTTAGTGGCATTCTCGTTGGCAGTGTTCTTTAGAATTGACAGTTACAATTTATTGTGAATAAAAACAATCAACACTGACAGCTGTTTTTTATTTAAATGAAAACGTCGGCTAAAAATTTGTGCACTTAATCGTTGCTTAGTAATGAATTGAATATTACAACAACAGATTACACGGCTGATGTTGGCTCAGTCGCTTAGTACTGGACTGTTAAATAGGCAACGCTATTTTCATTTCATTCATTAATTGTAAAGTTAAAGTTGTTGCGGCTTACAGCTATATGTTTGTCATCTTGCATTTTTTTCTATCAAAAAAAAAAAAAAAAAAAAAAAAAAAAAAAACCCAAAATCAGCTAATGAATTTTTATTCTGTAGCTGAACTTTTTTAAACCAACTCCTGCTCATTGTGAATCGATATCAATAAAAACAAAAAAGTTAGTGAGTTTTTTTTAAGACTATATTTTGGATTTGGGAAAAGAAAACCAACAGTCTGAACGGTAGAAGTTATAGCTATTTCGGAAACCACCACGTTTCCTCATCAGATTTCTTTCCAGACACCTTTGTTCGTATTGCATTCGAACTTTGGATATTTGGTGACGTGTGTGGGTTAACTTGTTGTTGTTGTTTTTCACTTTTTCCTCTCTTTACATGTTCGCGATCAATTGCTCAGAACTTCTGGTTCCGTACGTAATGCGGACTTGGCAGTTCGTGCGAACGAACGGGAGTTGGGTAAAGCGTAGAAAATATTAATAATATGTGGCAATACACAATCACGTATGCACGTAAAAGGCATTAAAGTATTAAGCGTGATTAATTAAAATAAAATATCCTGAAATGTTGGTTTACATTTAAGCCGATAAATATTTTGTATTATAATTTTTTTGATGGCTTGGCTAAAAATAATTTTAACCGACGAAAAAGAAGGTTCTCAATTCGTCGCATACATATATTTTTCCAATGTATGACCTCGTAAAGCTTTTGACAGAATTTTTTTACTGAACGAGGTATAAATTTTAAAATTGATTCCATCAATAATTCAAAAAATAATTTAAGGCAGAATTATTCACCGAATTTAATGCATGACCACGCATATCGTTTCCAAGTAGTTAGATTTTTGTTTTTAAATTGATATAATATTCATTTATATTATGACTTGGACTCGAATTACACACTGTTAAAAACGATAAAATAAAATTCCCAAATCAAAATCCTGAAATTCAAAATCTTCCAATATGAATTGCAAATGGTTTGGGTTCAATACATCTAGAGAATGGCCATGCTTTCCTTTAAAGCTATTTTAGAGGTCAACATTGTTTTTTTTCTAATTAAGAGAAATTTTTCTTCTTCCTTGAGAGCTGTCAAAGAATTTTCTGTAACAGAATATAGTGTCTACAGGAAGAGAAAATGACAAAATTATCAACATGCTCAGTACCAAGCGTCATTTTTTTTTAAATTTTATATCCAGTTTTTTATTTAGACACTTTTTCAAACGATTTGGTCAAAATGAAACTAGGTTTTTCGCAAGCTGTTATTATTTTTGCTAGATTGAAATTAATATTTTGTGAAGCAACCAAAGTAGATGATGAAACATTTCCGTGTATGCTTGTTTAGAAATTTTGCCCATTAGAAAAAAATTGTGGCACAAATTGAACACATTAATTTAGCTTTGAAATTGAGGGTTGGATTAATGGAAATTCTGAGACTCTCCACATAAACTAATGGTGTAAAATTTCTTTCATAATAGAAGTTTGCATAAAAGTTAGTTAGAGGAAATTTTGAAACAGAGGTGCATGGAGGACGAGTCTGATAATATAATTTGCAAAAAAACCTTACTGATTCCCAAATGAGACTCTCAAAACGGCCACAAATCAAAAAAAAAAAAAAAACAAAAAAAAAACCCTACTTGAAAAAAAAAATCTAGAATCATTACATTAAAATCAAACTCAATATAATTAAATGCAAATTAAACAGATTTATATATATATATATATACAACTTTGCAAAAAATTGAAAATTCATAAGATTTATGTATATAAGAAAAAGAGACTTGCTTTACTCCGATTGTTTCGTTGAGTAATATCCTTGTGCAAAATTGTTTTATTTCCGGCTCACAGATTACCGAGCTAGCTTGGTGACAACTTTGATGTTCAATTTTAAAAAAGTCCGTTACCGAAATAAATAACTCAAATGATTCAGTAAAAATCATAAAATTGCCTGCTATAACATATTTTTGAATTGAAATTAAATTGTTGACCAAGTGAAGTATATGCGAATATCTCTAAACTCAATTAATTGTTAATATTCTCGTATGAATTCATCTTATTAAGGTTAATATGGTCTAAACATGAAGAATTCAGCACTTTAATTGTGGGGATTGTGTGCCAAACCCTTTTCAAGTAAGATATTTGAGTGAATCATCTGAAGAAGGGAAGGCAACGAAAACCAACATTTCAAAAATACTCTTACCAAATCAACTGAAGTAATATTACCGAAATTATTCTCAAGGATGTAGTAAATGCAGTTGTTTTAACTCCAATTCAATAACACCAATAAAAATCGCAAGCAGAGCACAATATAGTGAAAAAAAAAACGTTGATGGCTCCTATACAAACCTATTGTAAACCTGGTTTGTCAAACAATTTCAATATTTGACCAAAGGCAAGTCGAACTTTTGTTTCTTTTCATTAACTCAATTGATAGTGCTGATATGGATTCTTATGTCATATGCATAAATAAAGACTAATCCTCACTTGAACAAGAAAAAAATAGAAGATTCTTTTGCTAAATTAGGATAGAACTATAAATGCGATTATCAATATTGTTACCAAGGCAGAGCTCTCAACAATCTTCTTCTATTATCCTAAAAAAAAACTGTAATTTGTTTTCGAAAAAAATTCCTAAAATGCAAAAAAAACAAAAAAATTGGGTAGCAAGAGCATTTCGAAGAATTAAATACATAATTATCTTTTAAGAACCTTAAAAAGTGCTATTTGTGTATCAAACATTTTTAAAATTTAAGACTAATTTACGAAAGCTTTTTAAATTTAACAGAGACATTTGCTTTTTCTTGAATTTTTAATTTAATTTTTATTAAAAAATTATTTTATATTAAAATATGATTTTGTGAAAAATAAACTCTAATTACACTTTATCACTTTAATCACGATTTTATATTTCAATACCAGACAAGTCAATTTAAATTTCTTCCCTTTTTATTACTAAGTGAATATATTCACATATATATATATGTATAAGTATATACATCCGCAAGTAAATCCATTAAAAATGCATATCAGCTAGACAAATTGCTTTATAATTGATTTGCTTCCATGTCGTATTTAATTTGACCTCAGGCAAAAAAACTCTGCATATTATGATTTCACAATTAAACGCTTAAATAGTCAGAGTTAGAAGAGAGAGAGAGAGAAAAAAAATTCTATGAAAGTATATGTGTATGCAAATATATTTTTATACATCAAAAAATGAGACATTTTTGCGTTTTTTATGTCTGCTGCTTGTTGCCTGTGGCAATGGTAAAAAAAATTTTTTTGAGGGAAAAAGTATGCATGTATTAACATACATACATAACATGTTATGTTACATGTTTGTATAAAGTTGCGTATAAAATAAAATAAATAAACTATTAATAAATATGAAAATAAAATTTTGCCGAAAATCTAAAAATTCAATACACACACACAAACTTATTATAGACAAACGCGCATGAAACTCATGCATGAATATTTGCACACATATATTTATAAATACGATAAATATATATATTTACTTGTACATGCGTCGCATTTTTTTACCACGTCTACTGAGGCTCACAGATGTTAATGGAAAACCAATCAAGTTTAACGTAGCAGAAGCAAGGGTTAAAAAAACAACTAAATCAATTGTTTTTGCACAGCACAAAGTAGCGCTAGCAATCGCAACAACAACTACAAACTTAACATTAAAACCTACCAATAAAAAACAAGACTTTAAAAGTGCAGAGAAGAAGAGAAAGAAGAAAATCTGTAAAGAAAATAATCTTAAGAACCGCATTTGAGTGTGTGTATGTACAGTTATATTTTAAATAAAAAATATAAAAATATAATATCTAACAACTTTCTGAACATAATCTTACTTATTATTTAATTAAACTAAATAAATTATTTAGCAGTAGTTTTAGTTCATCTCGAAGGGACAATAATATTTCGATGAAAACCAGACTTCGTCCGAGCTAAGGATTATGACTGTTGGTCCAGGGAGGACCGACTAAACGACGAAAAAAATAAATAAATAAATAAATAAACAAATAAATGAAAAATAAAAAAATAACAAATAAACCATATAAATAAACGGATAAATAAAAAAAACTAAAAAAAAGAAATAAATAAAGAATAAAATAAATAAATAAATATATATTTAAACCAATAAATAAATAAATTATCATATAAAAAACTGATAAAAAAATAAAAATATATAAAAAAAAAAATTAAAAAAAAAATATAAAAAAATAAACAAACAAACAAATAAATAAATAAATAAATAATTATTAATTGAAAAACAGGCTGTGAGCAAGGGAACTAAATATACAGAGTGTGTTTGTGAATCATAGAAGTACTAGAGTACTTAAAGTAATACTTCAAAAATTAAAAAAAGATCGTCACGAACAAAAGCAGTGTATTTTCTACATTTCATTGATGATAATAAATTCCTATATAAAAAAAAATATATATATTTGTTAATTTCATCGATTTAGCAGCGACTGTAGTCATTTAAACAGTTATGGGATACTTTTCGGCCTATGTCTCTCCTCTAAACCTTCGCCTCCTATTTTGAATACTAATACAAATTTAATCCTCTCACTGTGCTTAGAATTGCTACTCTCAAAACTATGTGCACAATATATTTCCCTTCTCATCTTCCATTCGGCTCAGCCGATCACACTTTTCCTAATGTTTCCCTAATACATTCTCCAGGTTACTGCTCAAGCTTTAGTAACCGCGCTTGCTGTACATCAAAATGATGTTGGAATGAAAGAGCACCTTTATTGCAATGATTGCTGATGTCGAATTCAAAACTAAAACATATTAATCAAGCTGTATCCAATTTATAATCTTGTTTCATTATTTCACTTAAAGTCAGTTCAGATTAATAGTCAGGCAGAATTTTTAAGTTGGAACCTCTCCTATGGAAGAACCTTCTTTATTATAGGTATTTGCAATTCTTTTGACTAGGAGTAAGCCCGAGATAGCCATGAATGTTACCACCCGATCTCTTTTCGAGTGAATAAAGAACGAGTAATCCTGCAAAATTAGTAATGTTGAGAGCGATCTCTAGATAGGCACCCAAATAATTGGTTGAGGTATATGAAAAATAACGAAATTTAAAAATTTCATGAATTTTATGCTTTTACTAAAATATTAGAAATTGTTCAAGAACCATCTTTCCACGGAATTTTAATAAAAGAAATGTTAATCCATCAATTTGTCGTTGTCAGAATTTCTCTAGTGTGTGTTTGACAACCTAAACAATCTAAAAGAATAAACTTCAATACACGTATTTCTAAGGATTCGTTGTAAATATTCTCGTCGATACCATCGTCGCCTTACCATCTTACTGTCTTGTTCCCTCTGACTGCCATTTGTTTCGGTCGAAATCGAACATCCTCACTGGATACGGTTCAATAAAGAATAGGGTGTTAGAATTACCTTGATTCATTCTTGGCCGTCAAGCTTACGCAGTTCTTTTAGGATGGAATCCACAAAGTGCCAGAAATTTGGCAAAATGGTATAGCTCAAGATGGACGATGTATATTAGAGCTCCAGATTTTGCTCAAACACTTTCGAGCAGTGCGAGCATTTGAGCAACGAGCACTCGCACACCTGCCCATTACTCGAAAAATTTTCGAGTATTTTGACAAACACTTAGACTTTCTTCTTAAAACTTTTCTATATTTATTTTAAATTTATTTATGCAAAGTGTAAAAATCATTGAAACGCCAAAGAAATTTCGACAAGCAAAATTAAATTTTTTTGTTCATCGAACTGCTAGCAGTGCTCTATACCCGGGTATCAGGTTCTCTGATGTGTATGTATATTATTGACGCTTTATAGCCGTTACGCGACGTCGCCTGTGCTGCTCATGTAATTTTTGGAGTGCGCCTTGATATTTTTCCAATAAATGGAGGAACCTATAACACAAGTGTTTTGGACCTACGCAATCAAAAGTTGTTTCTGTGATAATTTATGACCTTTATTTCGAATTGTCATTCATGATTTTTGACATTTAACAGTCAATCTATTAAATAAATTTAAATGAACGCAAATTAGAAATAGCAGAGATGGAGCTGAGTAGTTTGCATTGGATCCGTTTTACCTACTAGAGTTCAAAAGCAGTCGCTCATATGCCTTCATTCAAAAATCCTTGGTACCGTCTTTCAACGTTCGTTTGATCTTGTTTTAATCGCATTACTTGTCCATTGCTCGTTTCATCCAAGCCTTCGCCGAAAAAATCGTCCAATAATATGGGATAAATGAGAGGGCTTAGGTTCACTATGCAAAAAATCGCACTTTTTTATCACTTGTATAAATTGAGTACTAGAGCGAAGAAGTCTCAACTAGAGAGGAAAATAATGTTCTCATCAAGCGAGTACTCAGAAACTACAACCAATATTGCCAACCGGATAAAATAATCAGATTCGGATTGAGCCCATCAAATATTGTTAAGAAACGTTTTAATCTGCTCGGTTCCAAAGTTTGATTTGCAAACTTGTGTAATCCTTCCTAACCGCGTTCGAGTACTATTAACTAATCGACTATTGCGACCGCCAAAAACTGTTATTTATTGTAATTTTCTATGGCATTGAACTTAGTTCCTTTTTTCTTATTATCAAAGAGCTACATAAAACTAGGTTTTTACAAAAGATTCTACAAGGATTATCACTGATACACATCCGACTATATCAACCTTAGAAAGTAGGGAAATTAACTTACTTTTGCTAAAGTAAAATTGTATTTTTCTTCAGAAAATAAATGTTTGAGGGTTCGGCTTTCCTGCTTGTAGGCTTACATTTTTATATAAAAGCTTTGCAAAATCAGTCTGTCAAACTCAGTTTGTATATATGAGAAGTTTTGAGTGAAAAATAACTTGTTTGAGCGAAACTTGCCTGAAGTAAACAATAACCTATCGGCATACAAGCAAAAACAGTTACTTATATATCATTTTATATCATTGTATCTTCTACTATGTAATTTAATCCAATTACTTGACTATTGTCTAAGATCAACAACTTCCAGCTGGGTAAGCGCATTGTTGCTCACTCCCTCCCTCCCTCCCTTAATTTTCCGCTGCCTTTTACTCTATTTCCTTACAGTGTATCTACACGAAAGCATTCCTTCATTTCTTGTCACATTTACCTGCTCTTTTATGAGCTTTACTTTGTAGTGAAATACTAAAGGAAGATTTAAGATATTCTTATGGTTGCGCTGAAAATTCTCTCTTTAATTTTTATGCTTCTCCTGTCTGCGACCAAAACATACTAATTTAAATATATACGTAAGGGTACGTATATATATAAAATGTATATTTTTGGTTAAACGCGCAAGAAACTCTACATATTTTTATACAATGTTGTAGAATTTTAATCATTTAATTGCTCGATGTTGTACGAAGGCCGAGCTTGGTAAGTGCAGGAATGTAAAATTATCTAGACATATATTTATGCATTTATATATGTAATTACATATATAGTGTGTTCAAGTATTTTTGTTGTTGACCACTGTATGCAGATACGGCGGTTAGAAGGTTTTGTGTAATATATAAAAGTGCTTCTCACTGATGAATTGGGTTACTCATACGCCAAGGCCGACGTGGAGCTTACGTTGATGTGCATTTTCATAATATCGTTCCTTTCATTTCTTGTTTCGAAAAATTTACATTTACTATAAACTTTTTTTGTATTTGTTTTACTCTGTTCTACACATTTTCTTTACATCCTTAATTTTTTGTTGAATTTCCTTGTTGTTTTTTCGTCACAAAACATTGCAAGTAAATGAATTGGAAAAGTGTGTTGATTTTTTAGATTTAAAATTTTTTTCTTTTCATAATTTACAAATTGAAAGTCATGTTGGACAATGTTGAAATATGTCTCAATTAGCGCTTAACACGGATTGAATAAAGAGAAATTTGCAAAAGAGAATAAGTCATCAGTTCTTTATTTGACAGATTTTCATTAATATGACGAAATGCAAGTAAAGAAGAGAAGATGAAGGATGAAGCTTTGTGCAGTAAATGTCTTAATACAGTTAACTATTCAATTTTCAACAGTTGTCAAATAAATGTTATTAAAAACATATGTATTTTGGAGTAGAATGTAAAATTATTTTCTTGAAATTTTAACTAGATTTGATTTAAATTGGTTGAATTACTTCAAATGTCTCAGTTTATTGAATTTAAATTTATATTATTTTACTTAAAAGTTTATTTTACGTTTTACCTTCTTTTATATTAATATATTTCTTTTTATTTCATTTCATATAATTTAATTTAATTTAATTTAATTTTCGTTTATATTTTTTTATTATAATTCATTTTATTTTATTTTACCTTGTTTCATTAGATCATTTAATTTTGTTTTATTTATTTTAGTTTTATTTATTATTTTACTATATTTTATTTATTTTTCATTTTGTTAATTTAATTTAACTAATTAAAAATTTACTTAATTTTCTGTTAATTATAATTTATTTAATTTTATAAATTTTTTTTTTGTTTTTATGTTATTTTAATTTCATTTTATTTTATTAAAAATTTATTAATTGTTCTATCGAATTTTATTTTAATTTATTAAAAATTTTTGTCCCCATTAAACTTTAAACGTAAACTTTATCTCATGTCATTTAATTTTATGTTTTTTTTTTGCTTTATTTATATTATTTTACATTAATGTATTTTATATAATTTATTTATTTTATTTGTTTTATTTTATTTTAATTTTATAAGTTTAATTAAATTTTGTCTTATTTTAATAAATATTTTAGTTATTTATTTTATTTTATTATTATTAAATTATTTTTTGTATTGTATTACATTTTATTTAGTTAAATGTTTATTTAAATTTTTTCTTATTTTATTATTTTAATAAACTTTTAAAATTATTATTTTATTTTTAATTGAATATTTATTTGATTTTTTATATTATTTTATTTTAATTTATATTATTATTATTTTTTATGGAATTCAGTCAAATTAAAGTAGATTAAAAAAAATTAAAAATTATTGAACAAAATAAAACGAAATAAACGAATAATAATAAGTTTTTAAAAAAATAAAAAAAATTATATAAAATAAAATTAAATATAATAAAATAGAATAGAATAAAACAAATTAAAATAAATAAATTTAATTAAAAAACATTGATTAAACTAAGATAAAGTTCAACTAATTACTACTTTTTTCGGGTGAGGCGAAGAATAATGCTTTCCGCATCATTATTTTGTTGTCACATCATTGGTATATGCCACTTGCATGTCACTAAAAAACACTCCTCTGAGGAACCGCCGCTCACCCTGGAACCGCATTCGCATTACTTCAGGCGTTCCATTTTTCTCGTACTGAGATTACATCTCGTCACCTGCGTCCAGGTCCCGCATTTTTCGCTCGTATCACTTGTTCTATGAACTCCGTTACGTTTTTCCACTTTTCTTCGCTGTCCAACATGACTGAAGTAATATTATCTGCGCTAAAAGGGCCTAACTGTGTTTTTGAGTCTGATTCGCTCAGCTTGCCAGCGAGCGCATTTAAAGAATGTATGTTCGGCATCATTTTCGGCAATTCCCAAGTTGTATATGATATTTCCGGAAGTATCCGTGACCGGACAGCATCTGAGTAATATAGTAATTTACCTCCCCGAGTTAACTACTTGTCCATACTGACATGTGTTATAAGCTTGGTCGTCCATCGGCCCCGATTTTCCATTTCCCATCGGTTTTGCCACTGGTTAAGGGTTTCCTTTCTTTTATCTTCTCTAGTTAAATTTACTTCACTTACTTGATTCCTCATTTTTCTTATTGTCCATTTTCTTTTCCTTTGTGCTGCTAAGAGGTCAACGGGAACGCTACCGCTTATTACAGCTATAGCGTCTCCTGATACAGTTCTTGAGTCGGCCTCCCGATGTTAGACATCAGTCTGCTAAGCTGAGAAGTGAAGAAGTGAGTAGGAGAGTCTAGAAGAGTCTAATCTTACACCTAAATAATTAAGTTCTGTTCTTGATCTCAACTCATTTGAGGTTGTGTGCAAATCTATTTATAGAGGTCTATGATGCAGCAACTCCGTTTCTTCTGTTGCGAGTTTAAGACCATGCTGGTCTAGCCACATTAGTGCTCTTAGCATTAGTTAGTTTAACTTTCGTCGTGCATCTTGTGTATCGCGCGCAGTAATTATCGTCATCGTAACCCACAAGATATGTGCTATCAAGCATCTCAGTGTTCAATATAACAGCGTAGCCGACGTTCCAGAGGTCTGGTGCGAGTATAAAGCCCTGCGCTGCGCATGCCGCTACATTGAGTTTTCGTGGTCCGTATGTGGTCTGGTAAAGTACGACTCTGTCATTTAGATAGCTCCTCATCATTAAACTAAGATATTGGGGTATGCAGAATTTCCTCTCTAAGGCTTTAATCATGCCCTTCTACTGGGCACTGCTAAATGCATTTCGTAAGACCAGTGTAGCGAGAAGGACTATTCGCTTTAATTTGGGACAGCCTTTATGGGCCTTTTCGATGCTTTTTATGATATTCTCGATTGCTTCCAGTGTTGATCTGCCGGGCCTAAGACCGTAATGATTTGGTGAAAGACTATCAGAACTAGCAATAGCTGCTTCTAATCTCTGCTTAACTAGTCTTTCGAGAAGTTTCCCGGTAGTGTCCAGCATGTAGAGAGGACGGTGTGCCGATGGACCGTCGCTTTACTAATGAGCTTAAGGTGTTGTCTTTTACAGACTTCTGCTTAAATCAGCTCTCTTCCGGAAGTCTGGAAAAATAAATTACTATAAAATGAAATAAAATTAAATAAAATAAATTAAAATTAAAAAGAATTTCTTTTATGAAATCAAAGGAAAAATAAATAAAATAATTTTTTAATAAAATAAATTTAAATAAAATAATATAAAAAAAATTCTAAAATTTAATTTATTTTAAATTCTGAATAAAGTTCGTTTCTTTGCATTATTCAAAATACGAACATGGAATACAGATACTTAAATTAAAATTTTTAATTTTATATAATAAAATTTTATTTAGCTTAATTTAGTTTTATAAAACTTTAAATTAGTTTAATCTTTATTTATATATATTCTTATTTAATTTTGGTTTTATTTGACTTAATATTCAGTTTTCGGTTGTATATTAAATTGTAAAAGTAATATTCGAAATCATATAAAAAATTTGTGAACTGAAAAAGGAGAAGAACCTAATTAATAATTTTATAATTGCTTGGGATTTGGCATCTTTCGCCTTGTCATAAACCGATATTTATTTTTTTCTGAATTTTTTTTATTTCATTACATCATGTATTTCCATAAAAAAATACAAAACAATTTTGCGTCTGTTGCAGTGCTAGCTGGTGAATGATTTATCTGCAAATATTTGTGCATTCGTAAAAAAAAAATGTCAAAACAATTTAACAAGTTTTTGTTAATATCATATTAAACAAAGCCAATGTCAATGTGATTTCATGGACAGTACATATGTGATAGCATTAGCATTTTGAGTGTGCATGTGAGTATATACATTTATGAATAAATATAAATTTATTCAAGAATAACAAGTTAAGTTAGCTTAACAAATTAAGTTATAATTCATGTATGTACTTGTACAATATATAATTATTTCTGGTAACTATCCTCTAATATGATGAGTATGAATTATGAAGCAAAAAATTGCCAGACAAAGCCAATGTTTGCGTTAACTAAATATTAAATTTTTTGTAGACATTTACCTACATACTTATATTTATAATAGTTACTAAATAGGCGAAATTTAGGATTTTCATATTGAGTATATTATACTGATTTTTTTTGGTTACATTGAACCCCAATGAATTACATGTTTTATATAACGACTTTCATTAAGTGTGAGATGGAAACTTATTTCAGCTGGTCATTTATTCAATTTTTTAGTTTTATTGCTGCACTTTTTATGAAAATAAAATTTCATGGACCTTTCGTAACAGCTAAATTGGGAAAGTAAGCAAACCAAAGGGTGAACGATCAACAGCGAATATTATTCAGAGCTTTTGGACAGATTCGACAGCATTTGACGAAAAAAAGTGCTCTCTCATCAAGACAATGTACGGGTGCACACGTGCAGCCACTAAGGCGAGAATTCATAAATTGGGTTACGAACTGCTACCCCATCTAGCATATTCTCCAGATTTGGCACTTGCTACTATTTTTTATTTCTAAACCTGAAGAAATGAATGGACGGTAAGAGATTTGGGTCGAATAAAGAGATCATCACAGAAACAAATGCCTATTTTGAGGTCCTTGGAAAACTTATTATTTGGAGGGCATACAAAAATTGGAAAAACACTGAAAAAAAATTTCAGAGATAAAAGGAAACTGTGTTGAAAAAATTTTTTTTTATATTTTATGAAAAAAGTTACTTAACATAAAACCATCGAATCGGGCGACTATTACATATACATCGATTTTTTTCAGATATGAGGTTTTATGTTAAAAATTCGTCAGAAAAGCATCTAGAAGCTTGAAATATGGTACAATATATACAGAAATATAATGGCTGCACGTTGGTACTGAAAACCATAGAAATCGGATGATATTTCCCATACAACGATTTGTTTAAATGTGAGTCTTTGGCCAAAACTCAGTCAAAGAAGCATCTAGAAGCAAGTTAATATTAACAAAATTATGGAAATCGAAATTTTCAGTTTGCAATGAATTTTATATGAACATGTGTGGAGACAGCCCTTTTGCTTTTTAGTAAATATTTTCAACCCAAGATAAGTTTATTAAGACATTTTACACCTATCTTATTCCATTCTTGTTGATGTTTGTTTATTTTTGATCTCTCTGACTACTAACCGTTGTCTCTTAGTTCGCCGAACAATTTCAACGTTGCCGTGCACTTCAAAAGTAAATTTTTTACAAAATTGTTCTTTTGAAATATCATACTACCAACTTATCGGTTATCAATTTTGAAGTATCCACGTCATATCATCTATCATAATACAATCGATTTGGCTACGAGGTTTGCATCCAGATTCAGCTATGTAGCTCGAATGACAGTTTTGTGCTTAGATTTTGTTCCAATGAAGCTCTCCGAGTGTGTTTATGAAATGAGAAAAACTTCTGAATGAACTTAATTCGTTGACAAAAGCTCATATCCCACATATAACTGGTGTTTTTAAAAATATTTCAACTGCAATATTTAAAAAAATAATAAACTTAAAGTGCTCACGCTAGATATTTGATATATAATAGTATTACAAGCAAATTCGAGTTGCAAGCATTTTCTGTGCTTCATAAAAAAGGTTGGTTATTCGACGCCTCCTGAGCCTTTTTGTACATTCTTCTAAACGGAACTTAGTTTTTTCAATTATTTGCCTGCCATGTAATAAAACCTTATGCACAAAAGGAGGCATATTGTACCAGCCATAAAGTTGAATGAATATTTCTGCAATTACTCGGACTTAGGATTCAAACTTTGATGACATTATCTTTTCTCGGTACCAAAAAAAAAAAAAAAAAAAACAACGCAAAATGCTCTTAAATCTGTTTTTAAAGTGCTCATAGAAAAACCGCCGAGAAGTGTTGCCATCGTTTGTTGTCCCATAGCAGAGTCTGCATAAAATCTACTATTATGGCTTTCGTACTTTCTTTTGAGTTTTTTTTTTCTACCGACGCAAATCATTTTTTTTAAATCGATATTATACGAAATATGCAACACACATTCCATAAAACGTATCCAACAGTGAAGAGTTGAGAATCAGAGCTAGTAATTTTCAGAGATAACCTTTAAAATTTTAATTTGTGTATTTAGAATAACGTTTAAAATATTTTCCATTTATTTCTAAATTAAATTTAATTACTTAGTTTTCTCTCAATTATTTGCTTACTTGGCTTTGATCCACAAATGTTGCAAGATGAAGATACCTTCTAAACCTTTCATCTGTCAAAACACAGATTTTTCCACCGACCATGAACAATATTATTGATTTTTTTTTTTTAATTTCTGTTTCTTCTCTTGCAATGCATACTGGTTCTAAATTATTTATTTGCTCAGAATAAAATTCATACTCCTTTTTAACTCTTTCTCTTACGAAAATGAGTTTTCCTTATAAATATTTTCTAAATATGCTTTTTAAACAGTTAATTCGTCAGCCTATGTACAAGTAGAGTCTACATCTGGTTCATATTTTCTTAAATATAAAAATTCTTGTTAACTACCCTAAAATTAAGATTTCCCTAGTACCTTATATTGTGTTTGTTGTGATGTAAATGTAAACACAAAAAATTAGTAAATACGCACAAGCTTTTATATACATATTACTCTCTCCAGAAAAAATTTATTCAAAATGGAGCTAACGCAGTTTTTTTTTAAATAATTTCAAATGGAGTATTATAAATGTGTTTAGTCAAGTAGGAGAAAAATTATTAAAGCAAATGTTTTGCGCAAGTGTGTTTTTTATATTTTTTGTGAGATGGCATATATTGGCAAAAATCCTTCTGAAAAACTGAGAGGGAAATATTTTTTGCTCTTTCATTTTGTATTTTATAGTTGAAGAACAAAAAAATTGCAATACAGTTTTTGTCAATTTTTAAAAATATATGTTATAGTTACCAAGATTAAATGGTGGTATGAAATATTCTGCTAAAAGCATAAAATATGTGTTAATAGAAGCCTAGAATTTATCAAACTAATACACACATAGATGCTGGCATGTATTGAAAAAGATGTGAATATTCATAAACGAATATAATTCGAACTCCACTATCTGGTAGATATGTGTATAAATGCTATGGACATACAGTGACGGACAAAAGTCTACATATACCGCCTGTATTCGTTGTGTAGAAAGTACTATCACTTTGCTGCAAAATGCAGGTATACAGTTTTATTTTAAATACCTTTCTTATCACATGGAATAAAATAAATTCATTCTCTAACATAAAATAAAACAATCATGGTGAAAAAATGCAAAAATATCCTTGACAAAGGTCCATATATACTACGGAAATGGTGTGATGAAATTTCAAAAATTTTAAACTTAAGTCCACCAAAGGTAAATACCATTGTACAAAACTTTGAAAGAAATGGATCCACCGAAAAATAGGCGCCTGTTGGCTGCCCGAAGAAGCTAACTCGAAGAGCTTCAGAAGCTCTATTCTGAAGGAAGTGAATGATGATCCTAAAGTGACTGATAAAAAATTAGCCGAAAACATCGCAAACTCATCAAGAAAAAGTCCATTTAAGAACAATTCGAAGAGCTCTGAACGATAATGGTTTCCACAGTAGAACGCCAGTTAAAAAGCCTCTTATTTCTGAAGAAAATCTTAAACTTCGCATGGAGTTCACTAAGGCACATTTAGGCAAGGGAATGTATTTTTGGCAAAAAATCTTGTTTACAGACAAATCGAAGTTCAATATATTCGGCAGCAATGGAAGAGCAAAAATTTGGAGAAAAGAAAACACTGCACTTAACGCCAAAAATATGATACCAACAGTGAAACATGGTGGCGGCAACGTAATAGTTTGGAGAGCGATTGCGGCATCTGGAGTTGGAAAGCCTGGTTTTATTAAGGATAAAATGGATCGGTTGAAGTACAAGTCATTGTTGCAAGCTAATCTGAAGTCTTCGGTGGACAGTTAGGAGCTTGGCGTAGGCTGGATCTTTCAAAACGATAACGACCCAAAGTACATGGTCTATACTGTTACAGATTGGTTGCTTTATCATGCTCCAAGGCACACACACACCACCTCAAAGCCCAGATTTGAATGTTATTGAACATGTCTGGGAGATTTTTTTGCGAAAAATTAGAAAAAAAAATAGATTTCCAGCTCAGTATTACTCAAAGAACGTCTTTGGATAATATTAGTCCCTCAGAATTGATAAATTTAGTAGCTTCGATGCTACGACGGCTTCAAGCTGTTATTGATGTGAACGGTGGACCTGATATTAACCAAAGTTTTTGCGCTAAGATATTTTATGTATGTATTGCATGTATGTAGACTTTTGTCAATGTTGGATTTACATTTTTTTGGGTCATACCTTTACTATTTCATGTTAAAAAATTATTATTTTTGTTGATTTTTTATGATAAGGGAAGATAATTGATATAAGCTGGATCGTTAAATTTTACAATAAACCTTTTGGACTTTCGGATTCGACGAAAACAGGGAATGTCTGTAGACTTTTGTCCGCCACTGTACGTATGGTCTACGCGTAGGTAATAATTAAGTTGGTCACATGTAATACAACCAAAACATACAACCTACTTTGCACCGCACAAACACAAAACACATTAAAGCGAAGCATTGGTTAAGCAGAGCCCAAAGGCGTTGGTAACGCATTACATACGCACACAGATTATACTTGTTTACATATATATATAAAGTAATATAAAATATAAAAACATCACAACCATACAACCACTTATAAAGATGCCTACACACGCATATTTAGCCATGGACGTTGTAAAGGTCATGACAGGAATAAATGATTACAAGCGTTGGCAACAGCTTTATTGTTGTTATTGTTATTTCTGCTGCTGTCTCGCATGCATACTGAGTAAAAAAGCAAAAAATAAATAAATAAATAAATAAATAAAAATACAAAAAAAAAATGTTGCTTGAAATATTTGTGGTTAGTCGCATTAAACCGTCGCATTCTCTCACTCTCTCTCACTCAAATGTGTTTGTCAGTGTTAGCATTTTACATACTTATACTCGTATTTCAAAGTAAGTACATGCATATGTATGTACATTTGTTGGTGTTTACTTAGTAGTTATGTAGGTAAACCGAGTCAATTGCCGTTAAGTGAAAATAATTAATGTCCTTGTTAACGCAATTTAACATCGCAAAGGACGAGAGAGGACGAGAGAAAATGTGCTTGTGAAAGCAAAAAATGGAGACAGACATGTTTACACTTGCAGATGTACGTGTATATGAGTAAATTTATGTTGAAAATTTAAATTTTATTTATGTACAAATGAGAGCTAAGCGAAATATTTCGCTTCGTCTTCTTCTTCTTTAACGTGGGCACCGCTTACGCGATTATAGCCCAATTGACAATAGGCCACCACTCGATCGCTGTTTGGCGCCAGTTGGAAATACGAAGCGAAATCAGGTCGCTCTGCCCATTATCTCTCCAACTTAGATAAGGTCTTTCTCTTCCTTTGTCTCCACCAACGGGAACTATATCGAAGCCGGAGCGCCTTCTTCAGAGTTGGAGTGTTTTCATTCGATCTACATACTGTTCAAACGACATGACCCCTAGCCAGTGCAGCCGCTGACTCTTGATTCGCTAAACTTTTTAAATGTCGTCATATAATTCATGCAGCTCATCGTTCCATCGTCTGCGATATTCGCTGTTGCTAACCGGCAAAGGACCATACATCTTTTGCAAAACTTTTATCTCGAAAACTCCTAAGACCGACTCATCGGATGTCCCCATTGTCCAGGCTTCTGCACCATATTTCAGGACGAGAATGATGAGCGACTTGTAGAGTTTGGTTCTGGTTCGGCGAGAGAGGACTTTACTTTTCAATTCTCTACTCAGTCAGAGTAGCAGCTGGTGTTGTTGATGCGGGTTCTAAGATAACGACTTAAACATTGATATAGGAGCCAAAATGCGAATGCTGTGAGTATATGTCTGACGACAGGGGATTTCGTCTTGTCCTCGTTAACCGCGAGATCTTCCTTCGCTTCCTTGTCTAATATGGAGAAAACAGAACTAATGGTTTGGTTGTTACCGCAAAGCTGGATTTGCCAGGTGTATAGCCACACTAATAAGGTTCAATCAGTTCGTTGACGGTGAGCTTTAATTTCTCGCAAAATACGCTCGATAGGACCTTGTGTGCGATATTGAGGATGCTTATCCCACGATGATTGGCGAAAACCCTTTTAAATATTGGACAGAGCATACTAAGGCTCACATCGTCGGTCATGCGTTTGTCTGACCATATTCTGCGAAAAAGCTGATTCGCTCACACCACTTGGGACTTGAGAATTTGATTTTTGTTCATTGAAAGAGTACTTTAGTTTCGAATAATAAAACTATTCTGTACAATGAAAATGGCGGAGACACCAAATTTAATTAACAGAAATCATCTTTCCATAGCGGGGCTGTAACTGATGTCAATAAAAAATAAAAATGATCACACAAAAAAAAATATAATTCCTTAAATGAATACGAGGATAGGTTAGGTTATGCATAGATCATTGGTTCGTTGTAGTGACAGATGGAGGTTCATCTTAGTTCTAGGTAAACTAGTCGTCGAGTTGTTGCTGATGTTCAAATTAATTTCGCGAAGTTTACATCAAATTTTGACACTTCCCCTGGTCAGTTGGACGAAGTGAAGCTCTCGGATGTCTAAGATGAATTGCAGATAAGGCCGGACAGAAACAAAGGGAGTGTTTCACTTGTGCCTTCCTTGTACTACTACTATGCCCATTTTGTTAATATGTGATGCCATCATTCGGCTTTCAACTCTCCTGTAGTCTGTTTAAGGCCATGCCGTGAAGGCATTTCAGCTCATCTGGAAATGTATCATTCTGTATTGGTTGTAGTAAGCTACATACTTTCCTTATTGGATCGATAACCGGACCGGTCTTAAGGTTCTCATCAACTATTTTGTTTATATATCGGAGATTTTTCACTTGGTTCCCTGTGGTGTTAGCTACAGTTAGCTCAGCAATTTTCCCTGTCGAAAAAATCTTCGCCTGGAAAAAAACGCAATAGTTTACGAAATTCCCAATGCGTTACCCATTTTTGATCCATACGTGTAGACATTGTAAGTTCAGTTAGCGGGTCTTATGTTACGATGCCATTTGCTTCACTTTGAGCCTTGTCATAGCAGATAATTCTCCTGCCGCCAGCTATCTTACTGCAATGTCGATTGATGGTAGGTTGATTAGCCGTCCAAGTGCAGCTATTAGAGAAGATCTTGACGTCCCTGTTATATCGAGTGTAGTGAGTCGCCGTATTCTCTCCTGTACATGAGGTTCTGGGGACAGTAGTCCACCTCAACTAAGCATCACAGAGCAAGACTGGCTTGGCTACTGCTGTGTAAAACCCTTAAACGAGACCAGGCTGTGGGCCACACGTAGCCCTTAGAATCTTCTTACATGTGATAAGGGCCCTAGTGGCCTCCACATTGACCTTCTACATTAGCTCACTCCCAGGTATTTGGTATGTTGAATTTTATATGAACCTTAAACAAAAATGTTTGTGTCCCAGAATTTTTTTTTAATAGAGTATTAAAATATATATATACACATGTTATATGTATTTAACCTGACTGTGAGTTTATGTAAATTTTTCTCTCTCACTTAGACATAAGCTTAACGGCCAGCTTAAAATAGGTTCCTTGGTAACAGATTCTCTTTAAGTCTCATGCAAAGTAGCTTTAATGTGGTCTTCAGTATTTTGCTTTAACTGAGGCGACCTACTTAATTTTACTTTCGAAATTTAATAGCCAACCCATCATAACTTCTCTCTCTTCCTATTCTTAAGAGCTTCACAAATACATACATATGTGTGGCACTTGATTCACGCGATGCTTAATGCAATTACTTGCTTAGCGCCAGCATAAACATCAACTCACTCGTAATGTTATACACGTTTTGCAGTTGCTACTCCCGCGTTTTACTTGTAGTAAACATTTCCGAATGTGAGTGTTCTCAAGCGCATTGTGGCGATACCACGTGCTGCCGCCAAGCAAGGAGCATGCTAGTTTGCTGGTAAACGTGCTGTCTGTCGTACATGCGAACATATATACTGTACTCGTACATACTCGTACAAGTAGTAGTACTTCACACGCGCTGGCGCTGGTATTATGAAGTGTTAAGCAGCGCAAATAATTTATTTATTATATATTTTCATCTTATTTGCTTACATGTATGTGTGATGAAAATCTCGGTGATATAAGCAGCGCACAGCGAGATATGTATGTTTATCTGTCTAAATAAAAATGCTTTTTTAATAATATTTAAAAAATGTTGTTTCTGCCAACAACAATAATTTCAGTCTATGTGCATATGTAGTGGGCGTGGAATAATATTCACTAGAAAATATTCTAGAATTTGTAATGAGTGTAAGGATGGGACCACTGGTAGAAGTTCACGCAAGTGAGGAAAGTATTTGACCTGTGAGCGGTCAAAAATGATTATTTTACATATGATTCAGGCACACGTCTTCCGGTCTTAGACCAAGTATCCTCTGGGTAGCCAAAAATATCCATTTGGAGGCGAGCTAAAGTGAAAAACCGAATCCCTGCTGTTGCCTGTAGGGTTTGGGACCCATCAAATAAAAAAAACATAGCCCAATGAAAAACCAACAAATGCCTTCGTTAGGAAGAGACACCCCACAGATGACGATCCCAGCAAAGGTATAAATGATAATGATTTGAATGCATGTACCTGAAATGTTCTGCTCCTTAATTGGCAAGATGTCGCTGCTCAGCTGGTTACTGACCTCGTAAGAAAAAATACTGACATCACCGCCGTCCAAGAAGTGCGTTGCTCTAGTACAGCGGCCATTTAAAGGAGCGCAATTTCAATGTTGGGCTGATGATCGAAGGAAGCCTTCGACGCCGATTCATAGAACGCACTTATGATTTAAACGCCGAGGTGGGTAAAGAAGGTATTGTTTGCCTTATAGTTGGAAAATTCAGCCTTCATGACCAAACATCCAAAAACGGGCTGAGACTCATTGACTTCAACGGCGAGCTTCCGCCACACGAGAGCTGATCAAATTGCTTGGCTATTGCCAGATGGAAGAACCCGCAACCAAATCGATTATGTTGTCATTGACGGAAGACATATATCCAGTGTTTTAGACATGCCGAGGACCAAATAACGACTTGGTTCACTATCTCGTAGCAGCAAAGATACTCTCCCGCTTCTGGGCAGGAAATAACGCCCGTCAACAAACATAACGGTAAGCCGTGCAGTTTTCTACACGATTTGCACACCTTCTCTTTGAGAGAACTCATCAGGGGAACAATATATAGGGAGCTATGGAACGGAAAATCAAGCTCCTTACATACCGCCTCTTTGAAAATAATTGGTCTCAATGTCAGTGTCAGAAAAAGAGCTGGTACGATGAGGAAAGTCGAAATGTGATGGAGAGAAAACGGCTTGCCTACCTGGAGCGATGCGATCGACCACAACACGTACAGGGTAGCGTAGATACTGAGAGATGAAGAGGGAAGTGCGGCGCATTTGTCGACAAAGAAAGAAAGAGTACGAAAAACGGGAGTATGAAGAGTAGTTTCGGTGACTTACAGAAGTTTTCAAGACAAACAAAAACTCATGTAAAAGCTTAGGAGGTAATCTGGTTACATATGTCCAGAGTATACTTAGTGTATGGAGGGAGCACTTCTCTAGCATGCTAAATGGTAGTGAATGAAACAGCTGTAGACGGCGAACCCAAAACCCGAATAAATGATGATGGCATTGATGTTCCATCACCCGAATATGAAGAAGTTCGAACAGCGATTGCCGATCAGCCGATGGCTTACCGGCAGATCTATTCAAATTTGGTGGCGAAGAGCTGACAAGGCGCATGCATCAGCTTCTTTGCAGAATATGGTCGGAAGAAAATATGCCTGACGAATGGAACCTAAGTGTGCTCTGCTCAATATAAGAAAGGCAGACCTTACGGTCGGCGCCAATCATCATGGGATAAGTCGCCTTAATATCGCATATAAGGTCCTATCTAGTGTACTGTGTGAAATATTAAAACCCATCGTCAACAAACTGATCGGACTTTATCAGTGTGATTTTAGACCTGGAAAATCCACCATTGACCAGATATCGACTATTCGCCAAATTTTGAAAAAAAAAATCTATGTAAAGACACGCACCACATCTTCGTCGATTTTTAGGTTGCCTTTTATGGTTGAGTAAACTGACAATGAGCAACATCAAAACTAAAGAAGCTCTCGGAGCATTTAGATATTAACGCGGTTTCAGACAAATTGACCTTTTATAATGTGACTTACTGAATTTTTTGCTGGAGAAAATCGTACGAGCTGCAGAGCTAATTAGAGAACTCCATAACACTCCATAAGAGTATAAAACTGCTGGCGTATGCCGACGACATTGTTATCATTGTACAATGGAACCTGATTAAGGGATCTTTTAGTGTACGACGAGATGGCAAAATATACCGTGTCATGAAGCAAATAGTCGGCATATTCGCGCCTAAACTCACTCTTGATTGTTATAACTTTGAAGTCGTAGATAATTTCGTTTATTTATGGATCGGAAATTGAAAATCAAAATGCTCTCTCGACGAACAAAAGGTAAACTCTGCAAGTCGCTCATTATTCCATTTCTGATGTGGACAATAACTGGCGTCTGATAAAATAACTTTTCAGCAAAAAATGTTTTGCGAACGATTACAGTTACAGCTTTGAAAGTTTTCCGAACATTATGCGCCGGCAGAAGCTGGGTCAGCAGAAGATATCAACTGAATAAAATTAAATAATGAATAATGTAATTGGCGCTTTATAAAAGCTGAAGCGGATTTTGAATCGAGCTTCTCTTCCAATTTATTAAGTGTCTATTGATGTCTTTCCAACAAACACACGCCTGATGGATTTTTGGCCAACCCTTAGTAAATTTATTTTAAGCATTTTAGGATTAAATGTAAATTTTGATGGTAGAATAAATTGGTTGTAAGGGAGCTATAAAATATAGTTCTCCGATTTCGATGATTTTACCCACTATTTTTCTTCTGGGGAAATCGGTTATATGTCATGTTATAGTATTCTTATTTGGCCGGTTATAGTGGTCCGATCTGGACCGTTCCAGCAATGATCGTATAAATATAAGAATACATCTGTGTACTAAGTTTGGTTGAAATATGCAAAAAACAGTTGGACTAGTTGTGTTTGTCAAGTTTTTGTTCGTCAAATATTCGTTGTCATGGCGTATGAGTGACTTTTTTCTACAACTGAAAACAAAATTTTAAATTTCAAATTCCTTAAATTTAGAGCAGCTGTGAGACCAAATAAACTTTAAGCTGATCAAAATAAAATAAGATTTTGTTTGTTCCATAAAATATTTTTTTTATTATATACGAAAATATGAAATTTACTCGAGATTTTGAGGGTGTGTGGACCAAAGATTTTGGCAGTTGTCTGATAACAGAAATGTCGTTGTTTTCCATGTTTCACTCAAGTACGGTATGGTTTAATCGAAATAAAGTAATTTTGTGTATTGCATATCAGAAGATTGGAATAGTGGAAATTGGAGTAAACAATAAACAGCACCATCGATCCACTAACAAAATTTATATTTATATATATATATATATATTATATTTATATCTAATTTTCATGAAATGACCATTTAAGAAAGTCTGAGGAAATATTTAATTTAATTTTCCCATTTTAATAGAAGCCAATTTGAGTTGCATAGACTCACAGCTAATTACTAACACTGATTTTCGGTGAATGATTTTGGTGTTTGTCTCTATTTCTACCAACGTTAGCTATGCATATTAACGCTGACCTACAAAATTCTACGCTCATGGTAATGTAATCTAAACATACATACATATATTTGTTAATATTATTAATTATATATATTTGTTCACCCAACATTTGTATATGTATACAAGAATACATACATACATTCGGCCTACTCAAATGATGATAAACGATTTCACTGATAGCCATATATTATTTTCTACTGTCACAATTTTACACAAATTTATGGAAAACATAATTCAAAATTGCTTACTAACTGTTTACATATACAAACATACAAGCAGGTATACATAACATAGTTACAACGAAATGGTTGTTGTACACACAGACGCTTTCATATTGCAGTTTGTTTGCATTTAGATGCAGTATATTCAAACAAAATGGCTACAAATGCATACATATATACATACATAGCAATAACAAATGTAATAAAGCTACAGTTAGCATAACAGCAGAGCAGAAAGAACAAAAATAAAATACAACAGACTTTGTACAACAATAACAATAACAAGGCAACAGTTGTTTATATATACAGTTGTATATATATACACACGAAATTTATTTTTTGTAAGCATTTTAATAGCGGCAGTAGACGCCCAATTTGCATTCAAGCGTGACCCCATTATAGTTAGTTGATATATAGAGATGCATATGTATGTGTGTATGTCGGCAGTCACTGGCATAATTTTATTATTTTTCTAGGCTGTGAATATCAATTTAACAGATTTTTAAGGAAAATATACTAGTTTCATACTAGTTCAAAATGGACCAGAATCACTTTTTCAATTTTAAATTAAACTTAAGACATTTTTTATAATTTTTTTTTTTAATTTTTTACTTCACGATTTTTTTTTTAAATATTTAATCATAAAATATTTTAAATCAAATAATTTCTCAATTCTTAAAATTATGGTAAATCCCTTTTTAATTATTGCCACTATAGCATAAAAACAAGTCCTTTCCCAGACGAATTTGAATTTTTACTGCAGGGGGTAATTGTATTTACTTTCAAGTTTGCTATTAAATGTGCACGAATGTATTTAAATGTTTGTATGTTTACAGTACACCCAAGTCCCACGTTTTTGTGTATAGCAAAAAGGCAACAAGCTAGTTACGCGCAGCTATTTGGTGGCAATAACAGAGAAAAAAACTTTATTGCGTCATATTTCATTGAAGTTTTACGTTCCGCATAAGTATGTATTTTATTTTGTTGTATGTAGGCTCTCTTTAGTGGTTGTAAAAATGTGGGAGTGTAATTTAAATCTTATACGTAAAACTGAATTGCTGTTCGTTTCTCTCATTACAACTCAAGAATTTTTGGACCAAATTAGTTAATTTTGATATTGAAATATTTGTGGCAGACGTAAACGGTGCTTGACATCAGAGAAGTGTATAATGGACCTACTTAGGGAAAAATCATATTTATGCTTTAACTAACTTTAGTGCATAAGTAGTTTTTGCTTGGATTCGCATGAACACTAATTTTTCTTTCGCGAAGTCAAGTCGGGACGAACCTGTTGGATATTTATTATCATCAACCTGCAACTGTGGGGTTTTTGAGTTCGACGAAGCTTATATGTTTAACGTTATTGAGCGTATTATAGATCAGAGTATTGGCGCGTGGTTTTGAGATACTCATATTGACATTTTTCCTGGAAGATTTTTCCTTTGAGAAATGAAAAAGCGACTAACCTCTGGCTATGCCTGATACGAGCCTCAATACAAAATTTGATTTAAAATTTTACATTAATTGAATTTTAACACTAGAAAGACCAAGAACATCAATTTGACCGCACGGCGATTTCAATCTTAAATATTTCGCTGTTACAACTAGGAAATGTTTGTGAAACCCATGATACAGGATTTCTACCGGAACAGGTCACTTCTTCATCAGAAGACTCCGAAGTAGATTATTCTGCTATAAATAACAATATTATTTTAAATTCGCGCTGAGGGCACGGGGTATCTCGTAGATCTTCTTCATGAGTACATTCAACGACGTATAAAAGAATGTACTAAAAAGGAAGCAAATGAGAAATATCAAGATGATACTCGGAACTTATCCCTGGACGAGTTAGATGCATTTCTTGCTTTGTGTTCGTGGAGCCTATAACACGAACCGCCTAGATTAGACATTCTGTCGTCGGAAGATTGGGGACCACCCACTCTAAAAATTTCTATGAGCAAAAATTGATTCAAGGAGATCATAAAATACTTAAGTTTCGATTTGAGAAGCACGCGCAATTTTATATATTTATATAACTAGCTGACACAGCCAAACGTTATTGTGGTTTTCTGTATTTTCTCCAATATTTATTCTAGTTGGTGTTGCGAAGGTCATTAAAGTTCTAATTAAGCAATTCATCTGTCTGTTGGTGATCCCTTTCTCGTAAATAAAATTTTCAAGCAAATTGAACTTAATCTCTGATCCATAGTATCTAAAATTTCAACCAAATCGAACCATAAATCAATTTTTTCTCAATTAAATCGGTTTATAGCAAGGAAAGCATCATTCACGTAAATCGAAACATCGAAACCATTAAAGAAAAAAGCTACCTGTGTACAAAATTTCAAGCAAATCCAGCCATAAACGCGACACAATTTTTTCGAATAGATAAGTCCTGGGTTTAATTCCCGGTAGAAATAGATAAAAATCTATTGTAGACCTGACGAATACGACCTGAAATACGAAATTTCATTAAAATCGGTTTAGCCGTTTTGGAGGAGTCAGACACTGTGACAGGAGAATTTTATATACTTGTAGATATATAAGTTTTTGAATGGGGGTCCATGGTTTAGGTCAGTCCCGGGTCCACTTTTTATAGTTATATTATTAAGCTTGACAGTGATTGCTTGCACTTATTTTTATTGTTTAAGGTAATGCTCTAGCACTTTTTTGGCTGTAATGAGGCATTTGTGTGGACTTAGCATAGCAGTGTCATCCGCAAAAGTTGACGTCATTACTCCGTCACTTCTAGGAATGTCTGCCGTATACAGTATATATTATAATGTGCTAAGAACACTACCTAGCGGGAGAACCTGGGTACTCTTCTGTTATTTGTTCATTTATTTTTAAAGTGAATTGACTGTTTTTTGAAAAGGATTCGAGAATATTATGGAATAAATTATGTATTATTTTTTTTAATTTTATGAATAAGTCGATCACCTTGTCAAAAGCTTGAGCCATATCGAGAAAAACGGCCGAGAAATACTCTCTGCTACTTGTTCCATTGTGCCGTGCTTTTCACCAAAACCAAACTGACTTGTAGGATTAATACCATTTTAATGGAGAAAAGGAGACATATTTGATAGCAGGACCTTTTCGAAAAGTTTGTAAATTCAAAGCAACAGACTAATTGGCCTATATGATAACGGCAGGGTTGCGTTTTTACCTGGTTTGGCTATCATAATTATCTGCGACTTTTTCCGTGTTTTTGGACAATATCCTAGCTTTAATATGACAAAACATTGCTGAAAAAAAATGAAAGCAATGCTCGGCAGATCCTTTAGCACCTTTGTTGCTATATGTTCGTATCCAGGAAGCTTTTTTGGATATGGGGCGGCAATAAGCTTCTTCTTTTTTTTTTTTTAGCTCTGAAACAAATGTTTCGCATGAACATCTATCTATCTTAAAACACTATGATTTAGTAGCAGAGGTGCATTAGCTGTAGCAGTGTTTGGCTGGAATACCATAATGAGATGCTCTGCAAAACAAGTTGCCTTTTCTTTTTCAGCTCTGTCTCATCAAGCGTTATCTCATCGACGCTTCAGTATTAACTGGTGGTTTAAAATTTTGCTAGCTTTCCATAGCTATTTTTAGTGGAAACGTTTGGATACATAAACGGTAGGAAAGTTTTTATATATTTTTTTTTCATCTTGTCTTAATGCCATTCTTTACTTTTTCTCTGCCATTTTAAGTCGGACTTTTGCATCGGTCGATCAATGCTTTTGCCATTCAAAATTCAAGCGTCGCATGTTTCTATTCCAATTCGATTTCGCTGTTAATTGTAAGCCTTCCGGTATTTAGCTGCGCTTTCAGCTCTAGAGTTGCTAAAGATACTGTTGTTGTTATCATACTGTTGAATATGTTACAAGTTCTGCGTTATAAATGTCAGTCTCGCTCTCTATGTCGGGATTAATAAGAAAATATTTGAAAATTGATTTCAATAAATTTTTGTAAATACCTTAAATATATTAATAAAAAAAATGTTATGAAAACTTGTTCAAAAGCAACCATTCAAAAATGTGTTGATACTCATGGAGAACGCATTTTGTGACAAGTAATTGGCGATGAGTTGGGCTTTGCTTATTTAACTTCTTTTTTTCAAAAAAAAAAAAAAAAAAAAGGAGATAAAAATTCATTAATGTTTTAAGACATCTACCGATTATTGTGTGGGAATAAATGTAAAATTATAATTAATTTCAAATGCTTACAACTTAAGAAATAACTTGCTTCCAAAATAAAAATAAAACTTTTGTTTCAGGAAATTGTGAATTCGAAGTTACAAGAGCGACAGATGCAAATTTAATTATTTTTCGCTGGTGTATACTATGACATACGTACATATATTTATTTACATATTCATATATATACATATATATGTGTAAAATTCCACTTTTGTAATTATGTGCAATTTTCTCAGCGCCACCATTTAATGTTGTTGTTGTACAATTATTGCGTGCGAATTGCGTGCTGAGCAAATTAAATTCATGTTAATTGTGAATCAAAATGAATACGGCATGTGAGCTGGCATATTTTCACCAATTCGGGAAACATATGTATAAAAGTATTTAAATAAAAAATATATAGACATATTTTTTATATTTTTATATGCATATATATGTATATACACTACTGCAAAAAGGTAAGGGAGCAAAGTTTATAACTCTGAGTACTCTGTAAAGAACACAAAAGTGAAAAAACAGGAATTTTCTATAAGTTTTAAACTTTTTCGCAACTGTACAAATTTATTCCAGTGAATTTAAATAATTTTTTCAAATTTTGGAAAAAAATTACTTTTTTGGCTCCACCACTTATCAACCAACTGCAAGTTTATTGAATTTCGCAAAATTACGTTTTTTTTTTTTAATTTTGTAGGGAGAAGTAAATTTTTTTTGTTCATTCTTAATTAAATCCAATTTAAAAAAATCATATCCTCAAATATATCTGTTCCTTGATCTCCGAGAAAGACTTATGGCTAATTATCCTGAACTCTTAATATTCAATAAATAAAAGATGACCGATTAAAAAGTATAGAATTTTCAATTTTTATGGCGATTACAGGATATTCAGTGTTGTAAACTTTGCTTCGCTAAATTTTCTTGAATATTTGATCAAACAAATTAGGAAAATTATTTGATCGATCGATCTGCTAATTTGCAGAGCTCTTGATTGTACATTGGGGTATAAAATTATAGTCCCCATCAATATTCGCAAAAATGTGGTCGATTTTTAACAACGACGGAAAATGTGACTATTTTTCCTTTTTTTCAGGATGAAATAAAAAATTAAAAAAAAAATTTTTTTTTGCTTCAAAGTACGGGAACTTGAATTGAATTTTTTTCCAGATTACGGAACTGTCCTACAATTTTCTTTCTAATAAGTGATTAATAATATGTGATCGATAGCAACGTCAAACACATAATTTTGACGAAATCGGCAGTCTTAATGGTATATTTCATCGAAAAAAAAATTGGGAAATGATACTAAAAGTATTCGTTGAAGTATTTTTTTAATGAAAATCTAAATAGACATCACTGTCTTTTGATTTTGAATTAACATCAGTCGTTATACATTTTTTTTGCTAATTGAAAAAATATTGAAAAGAAAAAAGTTAAAAAAAAATTAAGTTCCAGATAAATGTATTTGAACTGATATCGGAAGTCTATTAGGACCTAATAGTTCTTTTTAGGCTAACTGATTAACAGGACATTCGTTCCTTCAACGTCTCTTCGTGACTTTGAAAACGATCATATCATTCTTAGCACTTTGATTACATAGCTTAAAAGCGAACTCTGCAAACGTAATAAGTTATGCATCTCAAGAGCTTTATTTGAATTTTTAAACAAAATTTTTTCTGTAAGCTATACTCTTACATATCGTCTGAATCAGGACACAATATAACTTTTTTTTTTGAGCCATGAGGGCTAGAGGTGTGCTATATGATAATCCCAGTCCAAGCAACTTAAATACAGACTTCGAAAATATATTCTGGGTACGTTTTAATGCAAATAGTAAATTTAAAAATCAATTTGTTATATACATATGTATATACCCTTATGGCTCAACATACTGAATGATTATTGAAAGGAAATGTCGCACCTGATAACACCGATTGGCTTCCGCTGCGAGAAATGGTACATGGCAGTAAGATCAGGTCGTATCTCGCGGAATCCGATGCGTGTATCGTCTGTGCTATACCAAGAAGAGCCAGTCGACTCTAGTTTTAAGTGGGTTGACGAGATTTCTAGAAGTGCTTTAAAAGAACTTTGTTCCTAACTTGTGCAAAAATTTAGGCAATTTGAAAATATATTCCACTCTGTAAACGGATCTAAATCGTATTTAGGCGCGAATTATATGTTAAATATGTTGATTTTTTCATGTAACTCTAACTTACCCGACACAGTTATTTTTCAGATGTAGAACGCATCTAAAAAAAATCTAACTGTAATTTTGAATATTCGATTTTTTTGGAAAACGAAATGAAAAAAATTGATTTAAATTTTTTTTCCAAACTTTTTTCTATTAATTTATTTATATTTAAATTTTTAAATTTATTTTCATTTTCATTTTTTTCATTCTTTCCCTTTCTCTTTCAACACCACATACAACGTAATGTACGCTTATTTTGGAATTTTACATGTATTTGTTGTTGTTGCATGTAGCGACCAATGTTCACTAAAATGGTCATATTTCTGGAACGGTTGCGCCAATCTCATGAAATCCTACACATTAACCTTCTCCTAATATCCCTTTATAACTCCTAAAAATTTGGTGCAATTTGATCTGTGGTGGTTCTCAAGTTATAGGCGTTCATCAAAATTTGCATTGATTTATATATATATAGGTATGTTATCATGAAGTATATGTTTGTAATCGCGAATTATTAAATGCCATTAATTACCAATAATCAATTACGCATATATCATAAAAGCGGTAGTTAATAAATGTATCAGGGAATTAATAAATTTTACGCCTATTTTACGTGCTCGACTAATTGTTTAAATAAATTTCGACTTTTATATTAAAACCAATCATGTTTTATATAAATTATAAATCATATAGTATACGAGTATTTGATACGATAATATTTATCACGCCCAAGGAAAATTATTTAGACCAAACCGCTAAAATTACCTCATGTTAACAACGAATTTGAGATTTTTTATTCGATTACTATATTCTAAAAATCATTAATTAATCAATATTTTAGCTTTACGCTGAATCCATATTACTTTCACCGCACGTATATATATTAACCGCTGAAGCAATTTTCATACATTATTCATTCTATATTAATATAAAAATGTAATCATATTAATAATGACCTAAATTTACCTTTTTTCAACTTTAAAAAACTATACCGAAATAAGACTGCGGAAAATATGAATTGCGTCCATTGATCATACCTAGTAATGATATACCATGGATTGTAGTTTTGTTGACTCTGGAAGCGAGAAAAAACACGAAATATTCAAGAATTTGTCTTTTGTTGGTATTTCTTCGATTTATTTGATAACAGTGCCTGCTAAAAAACTTTTTAATAAATAAATCAAAAAATGCAATTTTTGAGTTACAAAGAGCTATTTTTACGATCAACATACGATCATGTTTCACGAGAAAAAAAAAAGAAACATTTGAAAATTTTTCACCATACGTTCATCTCTGACATATAAATAACGCTTAAAATATTACAAAAAAATATAAGAATGGAAAGTGTAAGGAATTGCATATTATGCTCCCTTAATTTTTAGTAGTAGTGTAGTAGTATATTGTACATTTATTTAGCATGTTTGTATATTTTTGAAAATTTTTTTTTTTTAGTTTTTCCCCTGTGTTTATATTTTATATCCGTTTTTGTAATTTAATTTTCAATCAACAGATTTTTTGGTTTGCCAGTGTTAAATGCGTTTGACCAATAAACCATGAATAAAGTAAAGCAGTTTGCCCCGCTAGCACCATAACCGCGCACACTCCTTCACTTATATTTTTACATAGAGTTGAAGAAAAAAATTTTTTGTACAATCCACTGCACAGTGAATAATTTGGTCATCTGGAATATTTCTGTACTTTTGTTTAAAATGCAGACGTGTTGATATAACGCAGGCTTACAGGCATATTAATACTAATACATATATTTTTCTACTTGCAGTACAGAGAACTAGTTAAAAACTACTGCCAACTAGAATACCCAGTCAATTCTTGACTTCTTGAAATATTATTTTTTTTAAAAGTAAGCAAGCGGTATTTTCTAAATTGGTTATGAATAGCGATTGTCACATTTTAGTCATAAATAAAACCAAACCATACTAAACCAATACTACTTCAAAATTGGACAAAACTTGACTAGTTAAGTTTTTTATCTAAATTAGTATTTTTTAGCTTGGTAAGGAATGAAATAAATATTTAAAAATTTCTGAAAATCAAATAATATTTTTAAGAATAAAAATAAAGTTTTTATAATTTAAAATTAAAAAAAAATTTTTGTTTTTAGTTGAAACGATTAGATAATCAAATTCTTTAGCATTTACGTCTACGCTTACGTCTCAGATGGTCCATCCGCTGAGTCCAATTTTCGATGACCGGTTTGAGAATTTCGACTGGTAACTGGCGAATGACAAGCGTGTACTTCAGACTTTACAGGAATAAGTCTAACGATGTGATATCACACGATCTTGGTGACCAATCGACCGGCCCAAAACGTGAAATTATCTGCTCACCGAAGAGTTCTCTCAATAAATTCATTGATTGATGCGATGTGTGGGAAATGGCTTTGTGGTTTGTTGAAACCAAATGTCGCGGATCACGACCTTCAATTTCAGGCATCAAATAGTCGGTTATCATGGCGCGATAACTGTCGCCATTGATGGTTACGTTCTTACCGGCATCATTTTTGAAGAAATATGGACCCATGATTCCACCGGCCTACAAACCACACCAAACCGATGTTTTTTCTGGATGAAGTGGCAGCTCTTGAATCTCTTCAGGTTACCTTTGAGCCATTTGCTGAACAAAATTTGGCTCGAAAACGTCGGATCTTCTTGGAACTTTTCAAGAGCCCATAGAGCGAAGCGATGTTGCTTGGGAAGGTTCTTGCACAAACTGTATTTTGTACACTTTCAATTTAAGACCTCGACGTAAAACGCGCCACAGCGTTCCATTCGTCAGTCCGAGTTGCTGCGAACGGCGAGGAATCGACTCTCCATGGTTTTCGTGTACACTCTCAGCTTCGGCCGCTATATTCTCTTCACTGTGTGCTGGACATGGTGTATTCGGTCGAATATTATCCAATAATGAATGCTGGGTCTCAGGATGGGTGATGGTGTTGCTCAGTAGACCGATTATGTTGACCATAAGTTGAGCGAGTCTTTTCATGATGAAATGCCAAACAATACTGCACAAAAATGAAATGACAGCTTGACACGACTCACGCGTGATCTGTCAAAAAAAGACTATTGAAAAAAATACCTCTACTTGGATCTCCCTTTAGTTTTTATTTGGTAACAATTTGATATTTTCTGGACTAGTATCATTAATATTAAGTGGTGAAGTAGTACTTTTTCTAACGCCTTCCATTGCAGGGCTATTAAACTAACTAACTTATACGTAACATATACTCGTACCTACATACAAACACATATGTATGATGAAATTTGCATGTGTTGCTTGCGCTTTTTTTGTTGCTTTGGTATATCCGCTTGGCATTTGTGGCAAGCGACAGAGATGAATGTTCTGCACGAATGTTAGTGGCATTGTGCTTTTGCCGAGGCATGCAACGAAATGTCACATGAAACTATGCAATGCAATAAAGCACAAGAAAGAAAAAAGAACGAAAAAAACGAAAGAAAAAAAGATTAAATTACATACAAAAAAAATTGTGCGAAGAAAAAAATTGTATTAAAAATGATAGCGCGAAAACTGGCTTTTTTTTCGTTCCAAGCCTACAAGTAAACAAATCCGTTAGCTGTTCTGATATTTGCAGTGAAAAATTACAACCACTAAAAATTATATATATAAAAATGCACTGACCTTCTAAATGGCCTGCAAATAAAATTATTTCACTACAAAATGTTTTTTTTGGTTGTTTCCAAAAAAGTACGGTAATCAGAAGAGACAAACTTTTTAAAACTGCCAACAAAGTGGACAAAACAATTTTTTTTTTCAAACTACACTACAAATTTCTTCTACGGCAGCAAGCAGACGTAAATTTTTTTATGTATACATATTTACATTCGTAACGGCATTTTCGGGTAAAGCACAGCTAAGTGAGATTTTAAAATGGCGCGTCGCAGCAGTAATCAAATAAAGCTAAAGTTGTAGAGGGCAGAAGTACGTATATAAAATAGTTAGCCAGGATTTGTGAATCTTTCGCACATACTTATACACACACACATATGTATAAGTTTTTACATAAAATTCTGCAATTCTGCTATTGCCTCCTTCATCCTTAAGAAGATCGGGTTGAATCAGTCGGCAGTTGCATATATGTAAGCTCAATTCCCTGTGTACTAGTTGTTGTGACAACTTGTGGGTTCGCACTGGTTGGTTGTCAAAGACAACAAATAGTTAACCGGCGAAAAAAAAGACTTTTGAAATGAGCCTATTCAAGAGTTAAAAGTGTAAAAAAGCTGACAGTTAGTGATGTAGTGCTAGAAGATTCTTATACACCGTATTTTAAAGGAGACAGACTCTGTAAAACTTTGAAAACTTCCAACAGTTAAAGACAATTGAAGAGATTTTAAAGCTTAAAAGCAATTTAAAAATTATTTTTAATTTTTTACACCTTTACTGGACAAGAAAAGTTATATTAAATTTTCCCTAAGTATGTAAGTACCAGAAACAGGAGAGTTAATATAATAATATAGTAATCCTTCGGGTACGATCTCTGGATTGTTAAATAAAAAATCGCCAACTTAATTTGCAGTCTCTTTATTTATGAAGACTTTATTTAATGTCCTTTTATTATTCAGTAATTCACAATTCAATTACAATTCACTTTACTATTTACAATTACTTTTATACAACATTCACAATGTACTGGTTTTATTACTTTACTGTAATGTAATCTCTAACGCGTTTACTTCACGACTGATTACTGACTGACTACTCTGCAGTCGTGTGTCGCCCTTATATACAACTCCCGGTTGCTCGCAACCAACCGTCTAGAATAATGGAATCTCTCTCTTTACGAATGTTCTCGAATTCGCTTTAGAACATGCCAGCTATCGGCTTCTCTCTTTCATCTGACAGTCGCTTCGCATTTCCGCTACAATATATATAATTGGCACTTTATAACTGCGAAGCGTTTTGCGGCCGAGCTCACTTCCAAATTGTGGTTTCGAGTTTGATGTTTTTACCAAACATTGAGGAAGCTACTCAATCTTATCTGCCGTGAAGCGACCTCAATAAGAAAAATTAATATTCAATAATTTTGGATTTTGATAGAACCTGGAGTCGAGCTCTGGCCTTCCGAATACTAATACACACTGCTACTCGCTGCTGAAGGAGAAGAGAACAGACCCATCAGAATTTATATCGACCGGATCAGAATTACGAGCTAAGTTGATTTACCGTGTATGTCTATCTGAACGTCTGCACTGCAATTTGGACGCAATTTAGTCACTCAGTTTTTGAAACATTTCAATCAAGCTTGGACTTCAGATGTATTTTTATATTTATATGATCATTTGGCGGAACCGGTCAAATCGGACGACTATATCATATAGCTCTCACACAACCGATTTGTTCAGTTATGAGGTTTTAGAGGGAAAATCTGTCAAAGAAGTATCTATGAGCGTAAAATTTGATAATATTCACATATATTATGAATTGCATAATATATCACTGAAAATCATAGAAATTGAACTGTAATTTCCAATAAATTTGATATGTTCATGAAAGGTATAAAAACTTTGGCTCGATCGAAGACAGTACTACTTGAGTCCATAATATAACTTTACTTCACTTTACACTTACAACCTTATGGAAAACTTTCTTTACTTTACAACCCTATTGAAAACTTTTGCAGCTTGAGCATTGTTTATCGTAATTTTGAGTTTATTATTGTATTACAAGTAACTTAATTTTGCATCTTGATAATGTTGATCAGTCTTAGAGGATCTTTATTAAGGCTAAAAACTATTCGACTATTATGTAAATGAATCGGAATGAGTGATAAGGACAATATAGAAGGAGTAGTAAGGAACTACCCTTTAGGGACTATTTTTTATTTTTTATCATTGATTGGCGATAACGTCAACATTTTTTTGATTAATTGCACGAGATTAAGTTACTGCAAATTCCAGATAAATGTGCTTAGCGAGTAACACTTAGTTCTTTTGTTAATGTTTATTGTATTTAACTTGTTTTTAAATGGATGATGCCAAACACAGAGTAAATCCTCGTCGACGTAGGGTTTTTTGACGGTGATCTCTTTCCCGGTCTCTGGTCCATTTCAGGGATGCAAAGGTATTTCATTTAGGCATATTTTCTAAAAATTCAACCAAATTTATACATAAGTCTATATATTTCTTCCAAATAGATTGATCTGTTTACTGGAAGAATAGAGTTTGAATTAGAAAAACTATAAACGTAATTTTTTCGAATAGTTTAACCCATGGTCCATTTCTCTGAGAGAAAAGTTCTGTTCCTGCTAACGTAAGTAAAAAGCAAAATTTCAAGTAAATCGCTGACAAAATTTGAATTTTTTGAATAGGTTAATCCCTGGTTCATTTTCCGGTATTAAAAATAGGCAGGCCTACCCGATATGCACAAAAAGTTTCATAAAGGTCGGTCCTTCGAAACGGAGGAGTTTGGCAGCAACTACCGTGACGGAAGAATTTTTTCTAAACGTATTAGATGTATATATTGAATCGTTTCCTATAAGATCTTCATGCGCTTTCAGGTTCATGTTGGGTAAGTAGACAATGACATAATGTTGACTTCAGATTGCAGAAGGGCTGCTCATTTGAATGGAGGCATTATAAGGGTGCTTTCAGAGCGCATTACACGTATATTGATCAAATATACTTATATGGCATGGTGGCTATAAGGTGGTCATTAAATACTAGGATGTTGACCCGATCATTGATTCAGTGTCCGACCACTTCAATTTTTTCGGATATATCGATCCCAGATCCACTTCCGGAAACAAACCACACAGGAACACTCTTCAATGAAGACATCGTGAAACTTTGAACGAAATCGGCTGAGTGGTTTCGGGGTCTATAAGGTATATACAAACAAAAATTCATTTTTTTATATGTTATGTAGATTTACCTGGAAGTCTGATATATTATACAACGTGTCAAGCAATGTAACTCGAAAATATCGTATCCGAGCTCTACCAAAACCTTGGCACTCGCATAAAAGATTAGAGATCTCTTTTTCTTCTCATTATTCTTGCAGCTTTTTAGCATTACTTTCAAAAGAGAAGCTTTTCCCGTTTTCTGCACATATATGGTAGTACTCACAAAGAGTACAAATTCGTGCGACCTCTTCCAGTCTCTTTTGATTTACTTTTTTCAATATTGTATGTGACATATGTATATGTTATAGTTGTCGCCTTGCTTATTGCAGAAAATTATTATGCATTATAGAAAATTAGTCACTATTTTGAAAAACTGAATTCAGCTTTCACTTTGGTGGTGGTTTTGATATCATTTATGGAGAACAGGCAAAGAACTGATATGATATCATTCCTTAAATACTAGTTCAGAACGAGACTTTTAACAAACTAATCTAGCCTTTTATTGCAGGACAGCAAAATGCATTTCAAACACCTTCACAAGCAAACTGAAGTGCACTCATATTAACAAAATTTCCACAAAATTTCGTCATCATTTTATTACATTTTTGAACAAAATTTTTTTTTTCATACAAACCTTGTGGACAAGAGTCTGTGTCAGTGGAAACAAAAAAAAATTAAAAATTAAAAAAAAAAAAAAAATTACCCGGCATACTGCGTATAACATATAGCTCGTGAAATTGTAGCGAAACTGTAATCTTTGTGGAACGAATCGCGTTGACACATTTTTTTTTGCAGATTTTGCTTCCATAATTTTCCGCTGAAATTTTTTTGGAGAATTTTTTTCATTTCACTTTTGTTTAGCCGGATGACATTGTCGTCGCTTTGCTTATATCTTTATACTTTACTTACGCTTTGGACCTGTGATCTGCCGAGCTACCAGATAATTTCATTATTTTTGGCAGACAACATAAGCGCCATTTTGATAATATAAATAAATAAAAATGTATAGTTAAAATAAAGCAGAGAATAAATAGTAAAATATTAAAAAAAATAAAAAAAAAATTACAAAAAAAAAGGAAAAAATAGTAGAAAAAATAGCCAGTCAAGGCTTGCCAACTTTATGAAGCTTTTATTAAGTTGAAGGTCACTTGAACTGACTGACACACATACACACATGTGCACACTAACAGATATAATATGTGTCCCCTGAGTGCAAAGTGAATGGAGTGACCCGAAAGTAACTTGATATTTTCCAAACCATTTATGTTACCAGTTATATATATATATGCGCATATTTAGCTCATATATTTATATGTAAAAGGTTTAGTTTTAAGTAAGATATATGTATGCGCTACCACGTCTGGTTCAGTCCATTTTGATGTTGATAAATTGGTGATTGAATAGACAATTGAGCAGTGAAAGTAATGCTTGAGTATTTCTTCGGTCATTTGGTCAGTTGAACAGCTTAATAATGTTCGTACGTATATAAAATGAGACATATTTATTTAGAAAAATAAAATATTTATGTGTATCTTAAGTGACCTAAGAGGGATTGGTTTAATGTCTTAATTTCTACATTATTAAATTTAGTAAATTAAATTTTTATTCAATATTTTCCTTCTTTAGCTTATATCTCTACTAATATTATTGCATAAAGAGGTAAGGTTTGATTATATGTTCAGATAACTATTGGATTGAATTTCGTGGAATTCTAGCACCTTGGTATCGATGAATTCTTTACTGGAAGCTGAATGAGGGTCCGATAGTTTTGAAAAAATTATATATATGGATTGCTTTAATTGAAATTTGGTAGCCTTATTAAAGGGTGATCCATTTCAAGGTTTCATAATTTTTTAAAGAATAAAACCCAAAAAATTCAAATTTAATGGGGAATGTTTATTATTATTCAAAAGAACATTCTTCGGCATTTATTTTTTGCAGATTATCTCTTTCAAATGTTGGCCGCGACTACGCTTCAGATGGTCCATCCGTTGAGTCAAATTTTCGATGGCTCGTTCGAGCAATTCGACTGGTAACTGGCAAATGACACACTTGATGTTTCACTCCAAGATCTGAATCGAAGCAGAATTGTCCGCATAGACTTTAGACTTTACATATCCCCACAGGAAAAAGTCTAAGGGTGTGATATTACACAATCTTGGTGGCCAATCGACGGGTCCAAAACGTGAAATTATCTGCTCACCGAAGTGTTCTCTCAATAAATCCATTGATTGATGCGATGTGTGGAAAGTGGCGCCGTCTTGCTGAAACCAAATATCGCAGACATCACGAGGTTCTCTTTCAGGCATCAAATAGTCGGTTGTCATGGCGCGATAACGGTCGCCATTGCCCGTTACATTCTCACCGTCATCATTTTTGAAGAAATATGGACCGATGATTCCACCGGCCCATAAACCACACCAAATGAAAAATGACAGAACTTGAATTTCTTCAATCTGCTCTTCGTCTCAAATGTGGCAATTTTGCTTGTTTACATACTCATTAAGTCAAATATTGGACTAATCGCTGAATAAAATTTGGCTCGAAAACGTCGGATCTTCTTGAAACTTTTCAATAGCCCTTAGGGCGAAGCGATGTCACTTTGGAAGGGAAGGTGGCTTCAGTTCTTGCACAAGCTGTATTTTGTACGCTCTGAATTTAAGATCTCGACGTAAAATGTGTCAAGTTATTCCATACGTCAGTCCGAGTTGCTGCGAATGGCGCCGAAGCGACTCTCCACGGTCCTCGCGTACAGTCTCAGCTTCGGCCGCTATATTTCCTTCACTGCGTGCTGGACGTGGTCTATTCGGTCGAATATTTTCCAATAAAGAATGCTGGGTCCCAAGATGATAGTGCTGCGAATGGTACACTCAGTAGGCCGATTATGTTGACCGCAAGTTGAGCGAAGCTCGCGAAACACATTCTTTACGGAATATGAATTTTCATAATAAAGTTGAATGATTTGTAAACGTTATTCAGGCGTAAGTCTTTCCATGATGAAATGCCAAACACTATTGAACAAAAGTAACATGACAGCCTGATACGACTCACGCGTGATCTGTCAAAAAAGGCTATTGAAAAAAGTACCACTACTTGGATCACCCTTTATTTCTTATTACTCTGGAGTAGTTCTTTTCGTTGTTTCTTCATATCGTCGTTCTTCGTATCGGCGTAAATCGTTTGCAAAACCGAATTGTATAGTTTGGGTTTTCTTCGCCGAGAAAGTACTTTACCTTTCAATTGCAGTCGTAGGCTCTTATAGAAGTTTATATCTTCTCTCTTTAGTTTAGTTATAACTCGTACTTTTTCTCCAGTATTAGATTGAAAAAGTCCCCTGTATGAGACATAGATTATTATCAGATGACTTAGAGAAGTTCTGCCCGATTTTGATCGGATCATAGAGGTAGGTCCTTCTCTTGCTGGGGAAGGCAGCTTTAAAAGCGACGAGTAGTGTGTGCCGATCTTTTTCTCACCAGTCTTTTCCAAGATTTTCCGCATGGTGAATGTCTGGTGAATTGTGGATTTGCCAGGTCTTCATATAACGCTCAATCTTGTATGTGATATTGAGAGGGTTTATACAGATTGTGGTGATTCCGCTTTTTGTGGATTGGGTAGAGAACCATAAATTTCCAATCACCAATCAGCCACGCATTCATTCAACCAAATAACGCAAAGAAGGTGCATGCATCAAACCTTGCCAGTTCTTCGTCGTCATATTTGAATAGCTCAGTCGGTAAGGTTGACAAGCTACACATGGTCTCTTCCACTGTCACTGATTTGGGAATCAGGTTCACCAATTGTTGGCTCCATAATTCCAGAGCACTAATTTGGTTCTAAATAAGCGTACTCTGGTTTTGCAACTTTCTTACAAGTCGCAGAATTTTTATTTGGCCTGTTCTCAATCCATTGCCACACTGCTATTGTCATCGTACCAGTTATTTTTTGCACTTGTCGAATTCAATATTTTCGTTTGCAGCTCTACGCAGGGAGCTTAAAATGTCATTCCACAGTTCCCATGTACTGCGTTGCTGATAAGAGCTCTCAGAGAGTTGGAGTACAAGTCGGGTTGAAAACTGTTCAGTTGTAAGTTGTGAGTGCAGATTCTCGAAGTCGATCCCTACTTGTGTTTGTTGACGGGCGTTATTAGCTGCACAGAGGCGAGTGCTTATTTTTGAGATTATCAGCTAGTGATCTAAGTCAATGCGACGCCCTCGGAGAGAACTCTCTTCAAGAACATTAAATATTTGTCGTCCGTTTATCACAACACCATCAATCTAGTTGCGAGTTTTCGATTCAGAGGCACCCAAGTAACATGATAAATTTTCTTTGTTGAAATCTGGTATTAGAGATAACCAACCTACAGGCTTTGGAAAAGTCGATCAGCCTCGCTCTTTTGGGGATTTTCCTTTATTGACGCAAAATTTTCCGACTGTTGTGCTAAATGAATGATCTTTATCCACCCAGGCGTTAAAGTTGCCAAGCTTAATTTTGACATTGTGGTTGGGGTAGCTCTCCCAATTACGCTCCAGATACCTATAAAGGCATCTTCGTTTAGGAATTTCGCTTTATTTCAGATTTTGACTAGACGTTCATCCACCGGGGTGAATGTCAGGACTCGGTGATGGAGTCCCTGTCCCTTCACAAATCCAACGCTTGTTTATATGGCAGTTATGTTGGATTTCACCACGGTATCTAATAGTCTCTGGCCTTGTCCTGTCCATCTCACTTCTCGGACTTTGCTATAACCCTATACGTCACGTACGAGTTAATCCATGTGTGTATGTTAAAATTTATAATTTTTGATTTTGATTTTGAAATTTCTATTAACTACCCATGCGAAATAGAAGCGGGCCACTTCTTTACCCAAAATTTATTGACGACATTGATGCGACCACAGCAAATTCTATAAAAGAAAAAACCAGGAATTTGCTCATTAAAGTAGTCTCTTCTACTGATGCCTATAAAAAGACTTCGCCAGAAAATAAACACAAATCCAAATTACATTTGCAACAACAACGGCAGCTGGACAACTACCCAAATTGATACACTGACCTTCAAAATCAGAATTTACTGAACTCATCGAACTAGCTTAGCAGTGAAAGTATGAAGACATGGAAAATCCAATAGATTGGCTTAATTTATAGCCGAGGAATGTCTGCCAAAGTAGTTTTGAGGGTGTAACTAAGGCGATAAATTGAGTAACGTACACAGGCAGGCGAACATTTTGGTTGAGTAATGAAAATAGAGTTGCTTCGTTTATGTAGGTCAGCAAGTAGTGTTGAAGAAGAAGAAGCATCCAAGTAACTAAAAAAACCTAAGTAGCAACATTTTGAGGTAAAAGGTGAGAATTTAAGGCTTTTTATAGGAGAACAAATTTGTCGGTATGTGTGTGGTGTCTGTTTGGGCACAAGTTAGTCATTTGGTTCGTAGTTTTGCCTTTCAATTTCACTCGCACACATTGAGTAAGTGAGTTGAAAATTTTTGCACTGCTAACGAAGCGAATTTCTAATTTCCTTTGGGAAATGGGCCACTTATGCACAGAGAAAGACGCCAAAACCACACACTCACACAAATACACATACACACAGACAAATGCAAAGACAAAGAGAAATGAAGAGCCAAGCTGTTGGGCCATTTTGTCTAACGGTCTAACTGACCGACACTACTCTACACTACTCTACAATACTCTGGAAGCATGTACATATGTATGTGTCTCGTTTGTGCATGTGTACACTTCTGTCCGTGTAATAAGCATTCAACCATTATGGCCATTAGTACTACCCACGGTGGGTGGGTTAACAAAGGCTTAATTGCCTCAATGGAAATTTCGAAAATGAATCAAAATGCAGAGCGAAATATTTTTTCATTATTTTTTCCTTCCGAATTATCTCTTCAACTGCTGCCGCTGGCTGACGCTGAGGCGAAGAAATACATACACGCCGTCACACAAATTGACAGTAGAACAACTTTCAGTTGCACTGAGACCCAGTGGAGCCTGTAGAGTGCAAACATTCCTAGTGAATGTTTGATATTTTTCCGTGTTGACAGACATTTCGTTCGTTCGGGTAGTGTAGGAGCGACTAACGCACCGCCTTGCACTGCCCCGATTTGGTGTGGTCAACACGCTTACGGGGCTCTGCATGTGTACTGATGTTGGACTGTCAGTGCCAGCTTGTCTAATGGGACTGTGATAAATGCGGTCATTTGGCCGGCTGGGGAGTTTAGGCTTGGCTAACGAACATCGCTGGTTACTACAGCTACAACATGTACACATGCTAACGACTCTGAATGGCTGTGCAAATTTTTGGCTAAGCTCGTAGGCGCTGCTTATGACGTTTTTTTTGTTTTGTTTTTTGTTGGCGTTTTTTGCTATAATTTGTTCGATTTTTTTTCCTGTATAATAAATTGGGGTTAGTGCGCTGGGCCATAAAATTTGTAATTAATGTGATGAAAATAAATATGTTCGTGGTATCTGTTGCGTGGGGGGTGATGCGTTTGTGGAGTATTTAAAATTTAATAAAACTCAATTTAAAGTGTGTTTGTTGTGTGCGAGTGAGAATTAAAACAAATATTTTTTATAGAAAAATTAAAAAACTTACAAGGGATTAAGATTTGGAGGCATGCAACTGAAAAGTTCGGTTTTCCAACTGTCGTCAGGTGTCGCTGACCGGTCATTTAATATTACGATTAACATCTCCGCATCTTGAATGCAAATTCGACTACTGCGTCCGCCGCTATATGAGAAACGTGCCTGGCGATTTTAACGACAGAGTAGGCAAAGTAGATATCATTGTCTCAATAGTCCATAAATTCAGCCAGCATGACGAAATATCTCAAATGGGCTCAGACTTATCGACTTCGTCTTAGTCTGATATAGGTTTGCCTACAGTACCAGATTCTGGTACAAGAGAACTCATCTTGCTACATGACTGTATTCAGTGTTTTAGATGTACATTCGCTTCGACGATTAATGAGTCAGCACCAGAAGTTTTCCAGCCAAATGTTTTACGGAAGATTTGTACTATTAGCAACGGCGAATACCGTAGGCATTGGGACGAAGAGCTGTACCAGCTATACGGCGAAATTAACATAATTCAATGAATTAAGAGATACCAGTTGCTAGGCACTGTTTTCTTGATGAATGAAAACACGCGCACTTTGAAAGTGTTCTAGCCGGTACCCACTGGTGGAAGTAGAGGAAGTGGAAGGCACATTAGATGAAGAATAGGTGGAAAGCGACTGGTTGCCTCCAAGTGGCACCAAACGGAGAAAACAAGAAACGGCTGGCGTGCAATTGCATTCTCGGCTATAATTGCGTAAGATACAATTTGATTTGGTTTATTAAATTTTATTTTTGTTTATTTTGATTGTACATTATTTTATTTATTTTACATATGCTTATTTAATTAATTAATTAAATTGCATTTCATTTTATTTATAATATTAACGTAAGATAAAATTATTTCAGTTTATTCAACTTAATTTAATATAATTTGATTTAATTTTTTTATTTTTCATGTTATTTTTTATATAAAAGGAACTCCAAGCAGAAGTACTATCTTCAATATCCTTTTTTTGACCTATCAGGCGTGAATCGTATAAGGCTATCATGTTATTTTTGTTTAGTATTGTTTGGAATTTTATCATGAAAAGACTCACGCCTGAACAACGTTTACAAATCATTCAACTTTATTACGAAAATTCACGTTCTGTGTTTCGCGCACTTCGCTCAACTTATGGTCAACATAATCGGCCCACTGAGCGTACTATTCGCAACACCATCACCCATCTCGAGACCCAGCATTCATTATTGGATAATATTCGACCGAATAAACCACGTCCAGCACGCAGTGAAGAAAATATAGCTGCCGTAGCTGAGAGTGTGCACGAAGACTGTGGAGGGCCGATTCGGCGCCGTTCGCAGCAACTCGGACTGACGTATCGAACGACTTGGCGTAGTTCACGTCGAGAAGAACTGAAGCTGTTCGACCTTCACAAGCGACATCGCTTCGCTCTAAGAGCTCTTGAACAGTTCCGAAGTTTTCGAGCCAAATTTTGTTCAGTAATGGAGCCCATTTCTGGCTCAATGGGTATGTAAACAAGCAAAATTGCCGCATTTGAGACGAATAGCAACCTGAAGAGTATCAAGAGCTGCCATTTTATTCAGAAAAAAACAACGGTTTGTTGTGGTTTGTGGGCCGGTGGAATCATTGGTCTATATTTCTTCAAAAATGATGAGGACTATTTGATGCCTGAAATTGAAGCTCGTGATCTCCGCGATATTTGGTTTCAAGAAGACGGCGCCACTTCCCACATATCGCATCAATCAATAGACTTTTGACAGAACACTTCGGTGAGCAGATAATTTCACGTTTTGGGCCGGTCGATTGGCCACCAAGATCTTGTGATATCGAATCCTTAGACTTTTTCCTCTGGGGATATGCAAATTCTAAAGTATATTCGGACAATCTTGGATTCAGGCCTTGGAGCAGAACATCACGCGTGTCGTTCGCCAGTTGCGAATTGCTTGAACGAGTCATCAAAAATTGGACTCAACGGATGGGCCATCTGATACGTAGTCGCCGCCAACATTTGAAAGAGATAATCTCCAAAAAATAAATGACAAACAATGTTCCTTTGAATGATAATAAACATTCCCATTAAATTTGAATTTTCTGTGTTTTTTTCGTAAAAAAATTAAGAAACCTCGAAATGGATCAGCCTTCGTTATTATTACTTATTTATTTATTTATTTTTTTGAACTTTATTTAATTTTATATTATTTAAGTTAATGTAATTACATTTTAGATCATTATATTTCTTTTAATTTTTTTTAATTTTACTTAATTTTATTTATTTATTATAATTCATTTTAATTTATTTACATTTATATATATTTATATATTATATACACTTAAATTAATTTAGTTAAGTTAAATGTATTAATTTTTTAGTTTGATTATATTTTATTTATAATATTTAAATTTTTTTATTTATATCGTTTATTTCGTTATTTTTTTTTGTTTTGGTTTAACTTTATTTTATTTATTTAATCTGTAATAAATATAAATAAAATATATAAAATATTTAATATTTTTGACAGAATTTTTACTTAAATTTTTTATTTTTTTTATTTTTATGAAGTATAAATTTTTTATATATTTATTTCATTTAAATTAATTTAAAATAATTTGGTTTTTTATATTTTTTATTTTGTCTTATTTTGTTTTAGTCATTAGTTTATATTATTTTTTTTTTTGACTTGATTTATTTCTCTTTAGTGAATGTAAAGCTTTATTTTTAGTTTTTTTAATTAAATACTTATTTTTGGTTTGTTTTATTTTATTTCGGTTAATTTGGTTTAAAGTAACATAATTGAGTTGGATTGTTTTGCAATCCTGCATACATTCAGGCATTAATAGTCTGAGAAAATTTATATAAGTAGGATTGCCTGTCGGGCTCGACTTATTTTTATGGATTGTTTAATGCGGCCTGTAATTGTTTTTGGTTATTACATACTCGCTAACCCAACATTAAGTAAAAATAGCTGCTAAATATTAGCGCACTTAATAGTTGTTGGTTAGTAAAAATTGAATAATACAACAACAGATTACATAGCCAGAATCCGTCGGTTCGATTCCTAGCAAAATAAGTCTGATGAGGAGATGTTGTAGTCTCTGAAACCGCTGTCGCTTTTACCGTTTTCTTTATTGTATAACAAAATATTCAATCCAAAAAATTCTAAAAAAATATGCTCTTTAAATAAAGCTCATTTTCTTATAACCAAAAATAATTGAATTTAGTTTATTTAAATTTAATTAAATTGTTCATTAATTTTTTTATTTTAGTTTATTTGTTTTATAAATTTCAGTTAAAATTGATTTTAATCTGTTCAATTTTAATTAGTTTTGTGTAATTATAATAAAATTTTTAAATATGAATTACTGTCTTCATTTTGGTTATTTTCTTTAACCAATATATTGCAAATTTTTTTTTTTTTATATTTTTTAATTATTAAAGACATATAAGCTATTCTGTTCATTGTTCGGGTAGTCAGTGATTTTGTCATGCCTCAGCGAAACACAACCTTAAATGTGTTGAATATAAACATCTGAAAAAGCTGTTCTTCAACAAATTTCCAAAAAATCGTGATATTAGGTCCCGCAAAATCCGAGAACCTGATTCTGTTTATGATATAACCTTTCAAATCATCAAGTTAAGAAAACAAGTGAATGGTGCTAACTCTGCATGAGTTTAGATGAGTTGCTTAAAACCTTGTGGTATTTTCGTTAAATTTTCACTTCTCAAATAGCTACCATGTCAGATGCTGCGACGAAAAATAACTTCTCAGATCTAACTAAATTCGCAGAACACAAATCGAAACCTGAGCACCCTCAAGGGCAGATAAGCAATTGCATAAGTTTTAATGTAAAAAAAACTGAATATTTCATACCGTTATTACACAATTTTTCCAATCATTTTAGGCATATTCCACAGCAAATTGATATGAAATTTCCATTACTCAATCCGACCATTCGTTTGTGTAAGACAATACTCAACAGTTTTTTCGCTGCGCCACATTTTTAATTGAGTATTAAATTGTGATAAAAGCAGAGCACAGATAATACTTTTTCCTTCAAGCAGAAAGTAAGCATGAAAAAATATGAGTGTTTGTACAAAAACAGCAGTAAAAAGTTTAACAACCACAAAATTTAATTGCAGAAAAAGATATTGAAATGAAAAAAAAACCGTTATAACAACATCCATATCGACGGTATAAGCAACGGCAAATGAAATAAATACAAATAAATAAAGTAAAGACAATACGAAAACCAAGCAACAGAAAAAAAACAACAACAAGTGATGATGTATACAGTTACAAAACAACAACAACAACAACAACAGTAACAGTAGCAACACAATCTTGCATGAGTGGCATGCGCGCATAACTCAGGTAATTGAAACCGCAGCGTTTTTCGCCCATTTTCGGGAGTTGAAAAAAAAAATTGTAAATTTATAAAATATTTTTTAAAGGCTGTGTTATATTATTAGTTAGTGGATATTGCCTTCTAGGAAAATTGTCTGCCGCAGAAAAATCAATTAATTTTCTCAATTTCATCATTGAAATGTGATGCAGCGACAGATAGAGTGGGCTGCGGTGTTTACGGCAGTTTAAGGCTAAAATGTGGTGTAAAATATTGTAAAGGAAGTGTAAAAATTTGTAGCGAAAACGATACAAATATTGGAAAAAAAATATATCAGCAAGTGCCAGTAGATGTGCTTACATTTAAGATATTTAATAAAACTGAAAATTCTGAAATTAAATTATTTAATTTAATTTTTAATATCAGAATTCTGTGGTATTTGATATTTATTTGTAATATATATATATATATATATTCATCGCATTCTTTTATGTAGCCTTTGACTTCTGCCAGTAATAATTTTCAACAATTTTTTTGTTGGTCAATAATTGTCTGCGGACAAATTTTTATTGCATTCTTCGCCATTAAATTGTCATTACTGTATATTTTAACAGATTTATTGGTGATAATAATTTAAACAGATGTGGAATGATAAACTAACATTGTCTTGAGCATAGTTATGAAAATTCCGTTCACATTTTTGGGTTGGATGTCTACTCACACAATTCAATTTTCAGCAGTAAAGTGGTTAGCAGTGCGTGGATCAGACCAATATCCGTCCGAGTAGACCTCTTCATGGGAATCCATCAGAGACGGCCGAGAAAAAACTATAGGCCAATATATACACTCTGGACGAAAGGGCACCGGTTACATCGGTCAATAACCCAAAATTTCTAAAAGTGACCTGCGGCAGCTTAAACTACTGCACTACGCCTACCACGGAGAGTGCAATTCAATAGCTTGTAGGTAATAGGGGCTGGGATGCTACTAAAGTGATTGCCCCTGTATTATTTATATTTATACATATTTAATTGTCGCGTTATAACCGCTGAAGGGATCTTTGATCAAGTACCTCCTTAACATTTTTGTCTGCAAGCAATTATGATCTATTACACTTTCAAAATAAAACTAATCAGGATGTATGCGCTCATCATTAGACCAATTCTTACATATGGAGCATTGATTTGGTGACCAGCACTAAATAATATCAGAAAATTGAATATAATAAGAGAGTAGTTTTTGCAGGAGTTACCGGGGCTACTAAGTCATGTAAAACTGATATGATTGATGTGCTCCTGCATCAGCCCCCATATGAAAAGAAACAGAATACTCTGCTATAAAAATTAAGGAGTTGGTTCGTTGGTTGTAACCACAAGGGTTGTGGGCACAGTTTGGGTTTCGATAGTTACTTTCAGGTGAGGATACCATTAGACGTGAAGTCGAGGAGGATAACATATCAATCTATATTGACTGGTCCAGAATAGACTGCGGAGTAGGGACGGATATATACTCCAAGAATCTTGACGTCTCTCTCTCACTATTCGTTTACCAAAGTTAGCATCTTCACTTTCGCTTGGAATAGATAGAGAAGGCCTGTGGAGCAATATTGAGTAATACTTAAAGATACAGAAATCAACAATATGCACGGACAGTCAGGTCATATAGCTGAGCTTGTCGTCGATAAAGATTAACTCTAGCGTCTTCAACAATTGCGGGAAGGATTTGAAATTACTGGCAGATAAACTCCGCTTATCCGTAATCTGGGTTCCCGGTCACAGAAACATTTTCGGCAACGAAAAAACCGACGAGCTGGCCAAGTCACTAGTCTCTATGGATGAATGCGAGGAACAGTTAATACCATGTCCACTATGAATGATCACGAGAGAGATTTATACACAATTCGAACAAATAGCTCTGCAAAGATGGTAATCAGAAGATCTGGCCATAGCTGCTAACATATAAATAGTCATTGGTCATTTGGAGAATATGTGCTAAAACTTAGCCTGCCCTATAAAACGTTTGCTGCAGATGTAATCTAGAAAGGAATAAGAAACCAGTTTTCTACTTTCTCTGTGTATAGTAGCTCTATCTCGAATCCTACATACAACATTGGGGGAATGCATCAGTTACCAAAACTTGAATGACTGTCTACAAAAAGCATCAACATGTTAGGTCTAGCCCTAATTGAGCCTGGGGAGGTGTTTTCGAACGACTGATACATTTTTAAGAGAAATACTTCTTTCGTGTCAGAAATACAGTCGTAGTAATTGGCATTCCCTGTCAAGGAGGCAAGACTCGAACACGTGATCCTTTGCATAAGAATACGTACAGTTACCCACTCGGCTACAGCTGCCGCCTATAATTATCACGTAGATTTTCTTAAGGATCTTATGGCATTTAATTTCCTGTCATGCCTTCAATTACAACAAACATCTTACTATATTAATTCGGTCTTCATCATAAATATTTACAGTTACTGATGACCATACCTCGCTTTTCTCTTTATCTCTAGGTTTTTTAATATATTAATCTAGGCAAGCTGGTATTTATTTTCCAATTATCAGTCAAATTGAACCACAAATAAGTTTTTTTCGAAGAGATCAGTCCCTTGTCTACTTTCCGGAAAGTACTTTCTTGTCGCAAGACTGCTTTGTGCACAGAACACACCCTCCAAATTTAAGATCTGTACAATTACGAGGTTACTTCTGCAAATTAGAAGTTCATATGCATGAATAAACTAGTTTTTAACTAGTATGAAGATGATGAATAAATGACATTCATTGAGACATCACAGCGCAGTGCATCGTTTTGACAAGCTAAATGAAAAAAATTTTTTTTTTGTATTTCCTGTCAGAATGTGGGTGTTATTGCATATTAATATGATATTCTCGAATACCGAGCAGAAGCTTCGCTAAATTTTTATTTGTGAAATTTCTCATACATACAGATCATCGTTAAAAACATATCGAATAGTTAACAAGAGCGACGATTTCGGCCGTTTTAGTTTTGTTCGTAAAACGGTGAGCACCGTATTAGAAAAAAATACTACAATACATAGTAATTTGAAGAACAAACAAACAACTTAAGCATGATCTATACAGTGGCATTTAGCGGCGTACAAAATAGATGAATTATCAAAGTTTACGACTGTATTTTTTTTTTAAATAGTAACTATACCATATTTATCAATTTATGCTCATTCAGTGGCATATGGAAATTCTCAAAATTGAATGTAATGCATTGATGGATCAATGAATTTTTCGTTCATAGCATCTCTGACTTTTCTTATCCACCTGACAATATTTTGCCCAGAAATATTCCGAACATATCTTAGAAAGTTACTATCATACTCAACTAAAGAGTGTTTTTTATAGAGGTATAGAACTTTAGGTTGGCATTACTTTTCAAGATGGCGACCGATTTAACAGCTGTCAAGTGATTTATTCTCAGTTTGGTTTGGCAATTCATCATGAATAGACTCACGCCTGAACAAAGCTTGCAAATAGTGCAATTTTATTTCAAAAATAATGGTTCTGTGCGGAAAACGTATCGCGCACTACGTCCATTTTATCGTCGTTTAGCGATGAAGCGCACTTCTGGTTGAATGGCTACGTCAACAAACAAAACTGCCGCATTTGGAGTGAAGGTAATCCTCAAGTGTGTGTTGAAACACCGTTACATCGAGAAAAACTGACGGTTTGGTGCGCTTTATGGGCTGGTGGAATCATTAGTCCGTACTTTTTCAAAAACGATGGTGGCCAGAACGTTACAGTCAATGGTGATCGGTATAGAGCCATGATTACTAACTTTTTCAATCCTGAATTGAATAACCATGATGTCCAGGAGATGTGGTTTCAACAAGATGGCGCAACATGTCACACAGCTCGTGCCACAATAGATTTATTGAAAAACACGTTTGGTGACCGCCTAATTTCACGTTTTGGACCTGTGAATTGGCCTCCAAGATCTTGTGATGTAACACCGCTAGACTACTTTCTGTGGGGCTATGTAAAGTCATTGGTCTATGCGGATAAGCCACAGACGCTTGGCCATTTGGAAGACAACATTCGCCGTGTTATTGCCGATATACGGCCACAAATGTTGGAAAAAGTCATCGAAAATTGGACGTCCAGATTGGACTACATCCGCGCCAGCCGTGGCGGTCATATGCCAGAACTCATATTTCAAATGTAATGCCACAAGATTATCTTTCGGATAAATAAAATTCATGTCAATCGAATAATCCATCGTTGTTTTATTGCAACTTAAAGTTCTATACCTCTATAAAAAACACCATTTATGTCCAAATTTGTGCTTAAAAAGTTTTCTTTTCAATATTTCTTTATTTATCTTCTACAAATTCGTCTAAACACTGGTTAGTTGGGGGTTTGGGAAGTGTTGGCTGGCGAGAGGAAAGTGGAAGTGTGGTTTTTTCCGACTTAGAGTTGTGTTTTAGATATATGAAAGTAAACATTTCCAATTTATTTCAATAATCATAACAAATTGTGGCTACACTGAAAGACTTCGTGGCTTGAATGAAGAAATTCCGACTTAATTAAAGCACAAAAAAATGCGAAGCGCTTGTCAGGACTCCAAAAGGCTATACAAAAATAAATTAATAGAGCTCCAACTAAGCCCACGCATCTTCAAATAAAAGACAAGGTGTTATTGCTACCACGTAGGTAGCAATATTTGCTTAGCTCCAAATTTAAAAAAAGTTATTTCTCTACGAAAGGGTCACCTATTGTAATTTGCGTTTGCTTTGACTATATGGTTTCAAATTTTATTAGCTCATTCTCTCTTATCATCATTTTTATTCCCAATCTCACTCTCATACTCACTCTTACTGTCTGTCTCCTTCTAATTCTCATTCTCATTGTCATTCCCATTCTCTATTTCCTTCTCATTCTCATTCTCATTCTCATCCTCCATCTCTTTCTCATTCCTTATCTCTCATTCTCATTTTAATTTTTTTAATCTCATAAATATAAAGCCAGGAGCGGTGTAGCTGCTCAATGGTAAACACTTTTGAAAGATTTGAGTGCTCTCCAAGTTCTATGTGTCTTCGGTATTAACAAGCTTGTTTCTAGAAATCATAAACTGAACCATTCCAATAGATATCTTTCTCTCTCTCTCTCTCTCTCTCTGCTCTCCGGGTTTAACGAAAGAAATTTTGCCGCTCAAGCACAAAAAAAGTCGCTTTTGTATTGGATAGTGACTGGTAATGAAAATGGATCGATTATCATAATCTTAAGCTCAAAAAGACATATCTGAAGCGTGGCCAACCTGCCCAATCAATGGCAAAGCCGAATAACCATGCCACCAAGATAATGCTCTGTGTTTGGTGGAATCAGAAGGGCATGTTGTATTTAGAGCCGCTAAAACCAGTTGAGAGCATTATTTGGGAACACTAATGACAACAATTAATTAAATTGAAGCAAGCGATTGCTGAGGCAAAGCAAGAGTTTGCGACCAGACACAGGACAATAATTTCCCATCCTGAAAATTGTCGGTTTCATGTTGTAATACCGATTAGAAACTAGTTGGAAAACAGCGTTTGGCAAGTTTCCCCTCACCCGCCATATAGCTTCGGCCTCTGGCTACAATTTCTTTCGGTCGGCGTAGAACGTGCTACCAGTAAGGACAGCAGAGGGTATCAAAAATTGCCAGATAAATGGCAAAATGTTAAAACTTGAGATGGTTAGTACTAAACAATGTGCGAATTTTGAAAAAAAAACAGAAAAAAAATCGTTTGAATTAAGGTATACACCACACCTTGTCCAATATGTAAATTGAGTTAAATAATTACAGTTATATTTATTAAAAGTTTTGATATATGTATGTGTAGGTGTATTTGTATAATGTGATGATTTTTTTAATTTATCGTATTTTTTTTTATAAAATGGCCGCTATTACATCAGGCAGTGCAAGCACATTAAATAAAGCACTGAACCTTAAAATTGCTGACTGCACTCTGTAAAAAATGAGAGTAATTGTATGCATACACCACGTACACGCATGTGCTGTCAACAAATATGCTTTTGTAGTAAAGAGGATACGTATGTATACTATATATAGGGTTATCCATTTTGCGGGCAAGAACCAAAAAATAAAATACATTCAAAATAATTTTTTTCATGAAATTCCTTTTTAAAGCTTAAACCTTGACAATATTTGTGAAACACTACATCATTCAAATGGGCGCTTCGTGAATTCTTACAAATTTCGATCCATTTGAAGTAATTTTCGACCACCTTTTGGCACATATTCGGTGGTATCTCAGCCATAATTTGATAAATGTTGGCTTTCAAGTGCTCATGAGTAAACGGATTATCCGCATAAACACGATATTTCGCGTAGCCACATAAAAAAAAAAAAGTACAATGGTCAATTGACATCGCTAAGACGAGAGATTACGCAGCTGGAAAATTTCTCTAGGCATAAAGCCATATTCACTCCTGTTGTCTGTAATGTTGCATCATCTTGTTGGAACCACACCTTGTCCAAGTCGATTTCTTTACGCGCAGGACAAAAAAATTTGGTTATCATACGACCATAACGCTCCGAATTTACAGTGGCAGTCTCGCCGTTTCACATGTTCAAACCAAAAAGCGCACCAGGTAGTAGGTTCTTTTAAGGTGTAATGGCTTCCCTTCAATTATGTCAGTATTCTTGTGGTCCTAAATTCGACAATTTTGATTATTTACATATTCACCGAGTGCGAAATGTGCCTCGTCGCTGAAGAAAATTTTGTTGGAAAAATCAGGGGCCAATGCCTTTTGCTGAAGTAGCCAATCAACGCAACTACGGCATTGTGAATGGTCAGCTGGCTTCATTTGTTTTGTGAACTGGACTTAATATGAATGTAGATGTAAATCCAAAGTGCAAAATACGCCATAATGTGCCGTAAGAACGCCCAAGCTCTTGAGAACGTCGGGAAAGGGACACATTCGGGTCTTCGGCTACATCATTCACGTACATTAGCGATATTTGAGGTGGAACGAACAAAACGATAATCCACAGGCCTTACAATATCTGTAACCGGTCCAGTCTTTTCAAATTTCTTAAAAATTTTACTCATTGCTTGAGTAGTTGGACGATTATGTGTACCATAATCTCCTCTTAAAGCAGCGACGTGGTCACGTTTGAGTCGCAATTTTTGTAGTTGGTCTCAATAATTTAGCACGTTGTGCGGTTGTTGAGCGATTTTTATAACAAAACATGTTTGGTTTGACAGTTAAGTTTGGTAGATGACAAAATACAACTCTGCACTTTCGAAACCACTAAATGGATAAGAATTTACAATTGAAAAAATTGCCCTCAACAACTTTAGTTATATTCAGTTAAATAAAATCTCAGATTTCACCTCAATACTACGCATATATTAATAAATTCCAGATACGTATAGACAAACACAAATACAAACTCAACAAATATACTATACAATTCGCTGACTTTAGTGCACCGCAACGTATACGTAACATTTGCGTGTTGGCTCAAAAAAAAAAAGCATGTTTGTTTGCTTATTTGTTTATTTAGCTTTTGTTTTATTAAGCCGCACAGTTTTGCGTTGGAAATTTTATGCGCCACAACGCGGCAGCCGCATATTATACGCAACACATTGCAGAATGGGCGGACTATTTTGCAACTTGACGCAACGCACCAACCATTTGTGAAGAGAGCGGGGACTGGGCACTCGCTAGCTGAGTTATAATTTTAGTTGTGACTTGAAGTTTTTGCCGCTCATTTTTAAGCGCATCATTTCCGCGTGTTGAAATACTTGACTGGAGCGCCTGCTTGCCGTCTTTCACGCAGTGTTATTGTTGGCTTTTGTTATGTCATATATGTATTCCGCCTATACATATGCATGTTTGCATGCATGTTGATTTTTATGTATGCATGCAAAGCTGTATTTACGCTTTTCGCGAGGCAAAAAGCAAACAAATATTCCAAAGTGTCCTACATCCACGTCGTGGCGGGCAATTTACTGCTATGCTGAGGTTCAAAAACTTCCGCTATTATATTGCTTATGCACACATTTTTTGTACTAATATTTATATCCCATGACTTCTATGAACTCTACACTGCACTTTATTTATATTCTCCACCGCATACATATGTATGTACATACATATAGCCATTTAAAGCACAACTCCAACAGCTTTCTTACTGCCACTTCCCCACCCAGAAAGTAAATTTCATATTTGTTTCACTTCAATTTTGTTCAAATAAAAACGCTAACTTGGCGCTCGGTTTACCAGTTTTTCTTTCTTTTTTAAATTTTTTTAATAATTTTTTTTTTTTAATTTTTTCATTATGCGTTTTATGACTTTGAGGCAGCTTTCATTATATATATATATATATATGTATGTACGCGCATATCTATATTTTTCACTTATTTGCATACTTAAATGAAGCCTTTCATTTGCTCATCTCATATATGCATATTCATAATTATTTCTCATGCAACTTAGATATTTGCATAAGCGCATTTGCATAAGCTACGCAAACATGGCGCTTTGCCAAAGCTAACGGTTAATGAAAATAATAATATTTTCTCTTTTAATTTTGCTTAAAAACATTATCGGTATTCAGGTTGTCTGCAGAAATTTTTTTCTGTTCTTTTTTTTTGTGAAATATCCATATTACTTGGCATTACGGCTTTTAAACGACTCAATCACTTTTCCTTTATGCTAAACTTTCTAGTTGCATAACTTTATATTGGCTAATAATGGGAGTAGTAGAAAAGCATTCAAATATTTCAGTTTATATACTCGAAAACTTTTATATGCAGGAAGGAAGTTTGAAGATTTAAATTCTGCGCAAAATTGCAATATTTCTAGAGAGCTAAAAATAAGCAAATGAAAAAATTAATTTTCATGTTTATGAATGCATTTTTTTTCAAATAAACAAAAAATAAGCTAAAAGGAAAGATTTAAACTTAGTGTAAATTCCTAGCAGATTAATAATAATTTTTAATAATAAATATAAACTAAAAACACAACTATTTAGTTTTTGTTTCATTGACAGACTATGTGTCTGTTTACAGTGCAAAAAGGGGTGGGTAGGGTTTTAAAATTATTTTTTTTCTATTTTTTTTTTTTATGAACGAACAATATTTCGAGAATATTATGTACAAATTTTAAGTCAATCCGAGTAAAACTAACGGAGTTACAGCGTTTCAAACGACCGGCCGTGCTACCTGATTTTTATACCTGCCCGGTAGCCGCCCGATACCCCTATTAGAAAGCAGCTGCAATTTCATTTGTTATCCCTTTCCCTTTCTCCGTCTATGTGTCTTTCAAAAGATGCAAACTGACCTTGTACATATTTTACATAAAAATTAATATTCTTTTATTGATAGTTTATTTCGAATTTTCACGTATGAAAAACTTTAAATCGATTTTCCCGAAAACGTCTTTTTTGAAGTTCGTGAACATCAGAACTCAAAATCTACTGAACCGATCCTTTTGAAAATTTGAACATTACTTCTTCACATAAATCAACAGGTAATCAGCAAGAGTTTTTTTTCATCTTTTTCTATTTTTTAATAACAAAATAACCGCGATTTTTTTAGCTAAAATCGGGTTTTTCACTTTGAAGGGCTGTAAAAATAGAAAAAAAACTCTTGCTGATTGCCTCGAGAAATATATCACCTTTAAATGCATATCAATTTTTTTGTTTCAGATAATCCGGTAACGGGTTATAATGTACACCGCAAAACCACTTTTTTTCAAGGCACCTCTGGAGATTCACCGTCACCGGCTTATTTATTAATATTTTTCTTTGAAAATTTTTTGTGACATACTTCAAAAGTTTTACAATAATATGTAATAAAATTTAATAAAATTATATTATTGATGTCGCCGTTGCGTTTTTCTCGCCTTTAAAACCCTACCTTCCCCCATTAGGACACTGTCTGTCCTGCAAAGCCTTATATTAAATTGGATGATTTTTTTTTGATTCGCTTAATTATGCACGCTGCTTCGTGTGATATTTTATTTTGTGTTATAACAATTGTAACGAATGGAAAGAAAAGCGTAAAGTTTTATGAGTATGTTAAAGTTTATTTGCGCTAGAAACATTGATTATCTGAGTTAAGAGCGGCGCACAGTGATGATTGGATGGAAAAATGTTAGATTTCCAACATTCCACCTCCTCCCTGCTTAATGGTATTTCTGAATTATAGTGTAAATTTTGCAATAAATTGCAAAAAAGATGCTACAATGTCAGCAATGATTATTTTTGTATAGCTAGCCAAAAGTAGCATTTTTTTTTAATGTAAAATTACTCGAGAAAAAAAATCAAAGTGAAAAGGTATTTTGCCCCTCTGCTTGACTCTGCTTATAATTTTTTAATTTTTAATTATTTACTTATTTATTATTCTCAACGATTTACCCACCTCCCGCCCATTCGCTCAAGGTGCGCAGTCCGCATGACTTGTTTTGTTTTTCATGAATAACGATTCACGATGGGCAGTGGTTTGTTTAGAATCGTGAACTAAAAAAAAAGTTCAGCTACAGAACGATAATTCATGAGCTGATTTTTAAGAATAACTTAATTCAAATATAAAAAGTTATTCAGTAATTAGTCAAAATTAATTTCTAAAAATTAAAAAAGAAAGGCTCGTGAAATTCAAAATCCGTTTTACAAGTTTTCAGAAGCATGGGGCAAAAATGTCTGGACATTCTATGCGGGACATTCAATTTTATTTCAGAGAGTATGAGGGGGCTAGAAATTTAGCCTGTTATTATTTTAACCATGAAAATTACACCAACCATTTCGCGGCGTATGGCAAGAGTAGGGAGATTGATAAGTTTCAGATAATTAGTATAAGGAGGAAGATTACACTGAGAGTCTCAAGGTAAACTTCCTAAGGCAAATAAGAAGAACTGATTTTGAATAGGCTCTATCCTGTCAGAGTAGATTTGATACCTCGGGTTCCAAATGACCGAGGCGTATTCCAGAGTAGGTCTTACCAATGTTGTACACAAAACTTTAGTAACATAAGGATTATCAAACTTCTTTGACCAGCGTTTTTCAGAAACGGAATGCCTTTGGATTTTTTGACTATTACACTAATGTGATGTGTGAAGTTCAATTAGGGTTCATAGGGATCCCCAGGTCAATAAAACTGTGAAACTGTTCCAAATTATAATTGTTTATTGTGTAAGTATTGGTCAGTGTGGCTCTTCGGGAGAAACACATAATTTTACATTTCTTAAGATTTAGGGGCATCCGGTAAACCATATCTATCAAGGCCAAAACCGAAAAAACAGATGCTTGAAGTATTTTGTTATCTATATATAAATAATTTGAGGAAAGTAGTTAAACAAAGTCATATTCCTTCACATCCTTTGAACAGCTACATGTGTACAGTGGGAGAATAATAAAAACTTAAAATCCGTTTGCACTACTTGTATTGTGAGGAATGGTAGAAATGTAGACGAGTAGCATTATGCACTATAGTATCAAGTTATGTTTTTACTATAGAAATTTCCAGGCCTGCTAAAAAATTAGATAAAAACCAGAGCTACTTCAATGGCCTCTGAAGTCCCCAAGAACTAAGTATTGTAGCAACCTCTAAAACTCTTAGTTAAATGTCAGTGTATTGAACCATATCATTGTCGTCTTAGTAGGCAGTAATGTATAAACAGCTCAGTCGTTTAAAGGCCATTTTTACTTGCCTCTACACGATTTATATTATTTAAATACATTTCCGAACACTTAAATATTTTTTAAGTTAACGATACCAGCAATCGTCTTGGTGGGTATTAAACACAGCGGTGACTTTCCATCATATCCAAAGACTGCCCAAATCGTCAGTGAACCCCCACCATGATTTCGCTTATAGCGAGTTTGGCGAGGCCATGCCAGTAATTATGGCAGCCATCAGGACCATCCAAATTAAAAATTTTTTCATCAGAAAAAATAACCATCTGAACTCATTTGTCCTAAATTTTAGTATTTCAGCAAAAGCCAGAGGTGTCCGTATATACCGACTTTGTAGCTTGGGCACAGATTCCCGAGGCTCATACCTAGTCAACTTATTTTGCGTCAAGATTGGGTGCACTCTTCTTCTTGATATACCTAGATTTAAATGTAACTTGACTTCCAAGTAAGACATGCGGTACTTCGTTGCTAGGCACCGAATTTCACGCTTACATCTGTCATCAATTTTAGTCGGTCTTCCACAGCGCTTAATTGTATCATAACTTTCGGGATTTATTTTAAAAATTGCAAATAGTATTTCTTCGACGGTTCACTATGGAAGCAGTCTCGGCCATTTTCTTTCAGAATTCATGCTTCTTCTCTGATAAAGGTGTTGCACCTGGCATTTTAACCCTAAACCTCATGAACAGAATTCCTTGCCTTGAACGACTGCTACGTAATGCAAAATTATCATACAATAAGAATGTGATGGAAATAAACAGTTTCAGGAATGTGGTACAAAGACCGAAGGCCAAGACTACTTGTAATCTGTATAATTGTTTATATACATATGTAACTATGTGAGTATTATCGATAAATAAACAGTTCTTTTTCTATTATATCAGTTTCAACTTTGTTTATGTTTTTGGAAAGGTAATTTATCCAGTGCTAATAATTCTATGAAACTTTTCCCTCAAAAAGAGACTGTGAAGATTTTATCAGGCAGAGCATAGTTGTTCACAAGTCCTTCGTAGAAAAGTTCTCAAGATTAGATAACTTGAGCAAAAGAAAAGAAATCTAATTTTTGTTATTTTTATTGTAAAATGGTAATTCTAAAATAATAATAAAAATAAAATAATTGTAAATTGTGTGTTTTTTATTTGTGAAACAGGACTTTTTTTTTAAGTTATAATAGCAAATTTCAATTGAAGATTAGCATATTTAGTGGCACCTGATTCATACATTTCCCGGATCACAAGTATGAACGCTATGGCAATTAGAGGAAATCAGACGAAGTTTACGCCCATCTTTGACATAACCTTAATTTTGAAAAGTGTGAAATTGCGATATGTGGAAAAAAGTATTTCGGATTATTATACAAGGTTAAATCACAGCTTAGTCCTCCTTCTTTGTTTTTATTTTTTCTTGAGATCATTTTTTTTTAGCATATTTAGCTTGAAAAAGTTTTTTAATTTTTTAGCCTAGAAGGAGTTTTGACAGATTTCTGCTTGATAAGAAACATTTGAATTGACTTAAGTGTATTGAAAATCCCATAGCCTCTTCCACCAATCTAATCAGCTCTACATTGCAAAAAAGTATAATCTCTACATGTGAAGCTAAATGTCCTTTTCGAAACTTAATGCAATGAAAACTTAACCACACTCGACCTCTTTGGTAAAGGTAATGATAATTTTTGAGATGTTTTACGTAATCCTTTTGTTATTTTCGTTGAAATATATTATATTATAAGAATTCTCGATAGATTTTTAATTGTCTACACATTTTTTTTTTTTAGCTAAAAGTCAGGCATTTAAAAAAATGGATCCCTTATCAATCGCACAAACAATTAAAATTGTTTAAGCCTACCACATAAATGGTGGTTCAAACGTAGCTACTTTTCGTGCTTTAAGAGGAGATTACGGTGCACATAATCGTCCAACTACTCAAGCAATTGGTAAAATTAAAAAAGAAAAAAAAAATTGAAGGAAATGAATCGGCTATAGATATGATAAGGGCTGTGCATAATCGTTTTGATCGTTCCACCTCAAATATCGCTGATGAAGGTGAAAGTGTGACCGATGACTTGAATTAATTTATTTCTCGACGTTCTCAAGAGCTGAGCTTTTCTTACAATATATTATGGCATATTTTGCAATTGGACTTATACCTACATCCATATGAAGTACAGCTCACACCACAACTGAAGCTAGTCGACCGTAGTTATGCCGATTGGGTGCTTGAAGAACAAGCAGTGGTTCGCAATTTTTCCAACAAAATTTCCTACACCGGCGGTGGATACGTAAATAAACAAAATTGTCGCATTTGGGGTCTCGAGAACCCTCTAATAATTCAACAGAAGCAATTACACTCAACAAATTTACTGTCTGGTGCGCTCTTTAATCCGGAGATGTGATTGAAACTTCTTTGAAAACTATAAAGGTGAGACTGTCGCTGTGAATTCGGAGCGTTATGGTCATATCATAACCGACTTTTTTTTTGCCTGCTATTGAAGAACACGACTTGGACAACATGTGGTTCCAACAAGATTGTGCCACATGCCACACAACAAGAGCGAATATGACTTTATGCGAGAGAAATTTTCCGGCCGCGTAATATATCGTTTTGGCGAAATCAGTGGACTACCGAAAACGTGCGGTTCGACACCGTTGGACTTGTTTCTGGGGCTATGCGGAAGACTGACTTTTTATGCGGATAAACTTTTAACGCTTGGGCAGTTGAAAACCAACATCTGTGAAGTTATGGCTAAGATATCGCCTAATATGTGCCAAAAGCCGGCCGAAGATTACCTCAAACGGTTCGAAGTTAGCAAAAATTCACGAGGCTGTCATTTAAATAATGTAGTCTTTCACATATAATTTTAGGGTTCAAATATTATAATAAAAAGGGAATTTCATGGAAAAAATTATTTTTAAAGCATTTTATTTAAGTTTATGGTTAACTCAGCATAAAGAGCTTGAAAATGTAAAAAGCTTTCTTAAGCAAATGTAACTTTGTTAACTCTTTGTAACTATGAGTCGTTTGGCCAATGTATACTTACAGTAAATGACCTCACCAACTGCCTAACTCCATGTACCGGTCTGAAAATTAAAAAATAATGAAACAAAAATAAAACAAAAACGAAATGCATAATTTCCACTATCTTAATAAAGGCTACGTTAATGAATAAAATGGATAGAAAGCAGGAGGTGGTGCACCCAACAAAGAGGCCACCCATACTCTTACAAACGGTTGGCCCAACCAGCTTCGACAACTAGTTGATTATTAGTCACAATTTTTTTTTACATATTCGCTACCTCCAGCCTCCACAACTCGACGCACTCGACCCAACGGTGACAAAAAGCTCGTCGACATCAGCGAATGTCATTCCAGCCTTCTACTACTAATCATTTGTCACATCACCGTCAACACATGCCTTCCGCGCCGCAGACACAGTATTTTAGTCAGCCAGTTAGTCAACTGGTCAACACTTCCGGTCAGCCGCATCAACACATTGAAAGTAAGCAGTCAACCAAACTGCCCACCACACAACCGCACAAAAGCAAAACTAGGAAAAGAACTCAACCGCATTAGATGCGAACAACCTCACCGTTAGCATGCTTTGAAATATCGGACATACCGTGCTGCATGAGATGGAGCGCGCCTGATGCTCGAGGCACTACACTGCACACACTTAGGAGAGCCAACAAGCTTTGTGCTATTTACTAGATAATTGAAAGGCTCTCACGTCCGCGCATTCAACGTTGTCGCTTAATTTATCACAAGCTAGACATGAATTCCAATTTAACAGCGACGCGCTGGAGTTGCTGAAGATTAAAGCGCAGTGAATGGCGTGTAATTGAAGGAAGTTGTTTGACATGTTGACGGTTGTGGTTCGATGGGGGAGTGGTTGGGTGTGAGAGGTTGAGTTGAAAGCCATGCCCGCGGGCCGGTGCACTCATTTAGTTTGCTTAGTTAGTGGTAGTTGTGTAAACATACTTTTACCATTTGATTTTTCCTTTTCCACTTCCATCTTGGCCACAGCATTATGGCTGCCAATTCAATTCACTTGACATAACTCGGTCGGCTGGAATAATTTGCTGTGAATGCGAAAGCTTATAACTTTTTAAGCTAGTTTTGAACGTCAAGTGGCACAAAACAAGACAGGAATGTGATTGAACTTTGAGAAAATAAAAATAAATTAAATTATTTGTTTATTTAAAGTTACTTCTTGTATGTACCAGAAAACATTGGTATAGAACTGAACTTTTTTTTTTTTAGAGGTTTCAATATACGTAAGTCATCCCCACCACTTGCTGTGTGACTATAGGTCTACATTCTAAATGTTCGAAAAACATTACAGCGCAGTATGGGAAAAAAGAGTATGAGAGAAAATTGCTTGGACGTAATGAAATCGGTTAAATTAGAAAAGTTTTCACTCAGAGTTAATTAATTCTCTTCAGACCCTATACGTGAATAACCTAATTTCAGACTAAACACTATGCATAGCTTACTGAGAGCCCTACAAGCTTCCTGAGACCTCTACAATCCTGACTTTCCTACAAATCGCATATTAGAGTAAGTTAAGTGCTTATGGCAGCTAAATGCTTGTTTCCTGGCGAAGGTTCAAACCAGGCCAACGCTCAAAATCATAGAAATCTTTCCTTGCTGGTATAGAATGTCAAACCGTTCGAGTATTTTACACCAAATAAAAAGCTCCTTTTAAAAATTCATTAGTTCATGACAGTGGATTTAGAGGACCTGATCGCAAGCGACTGCACCAAAGTTATTGAGTGGGCTCATTGTGTTCTCCTCATTATACCACTATGCTTTTGCGAAAATTTTACTCGATTTAATTTTTTCCAATCTTATATGGCCCACCTCTACAAGTATGAAGCTTGGAGCATCGAGAAAGATATGACGCCTCAATCGACTGAGTCACTTCCAAAGGTAGTTGTCCAGTGTTACGCTGTTTGGCGACAGTTGGAAATACCAAGTGATACCAGGTCGCTCTCCACCTGATCCTTCCAACGGAGTGGAGGTCATCGATTGGGATTTCGTTTTCGCCATCTCCAGGGTTTTAACTCTCACTGCCATTGAGCAGGTTGGAGAAGTGTTCCTTCCATACAGTAAGTATGCTCAGGACATCTGCCACCAGATTACCTCCTTGTTCCTTACATGAACTTCCTTCGGTCTTGAAACCTTCTGTAAGTCGCCGCATCTTCTTATAGAATTTTCGGCCAGCTTCGAAAGCTCTTCATACTCTCGCATTTTAGCCTCATTCTTTTTTTGTTTGCAAACGCATCTCGCTTCCCTCTTCAACTCTATTTCGCTCCCCAGCTCCCTTATATCGAGTAGCTGATGAGTGCTCTCCGAGATCAGGTGCGCCAGCCGAGTAGAAAACTTACTGGCTGTCTTCTCTGATTGTAGCTTTTCGACGGCGAACATCCTTTGTGCTTGTTGACGGACGTTCTTTACTGCACAAAAGCGGATGCGTATATTTGCTATTACAAGATAATGATCCAATTCGATATTTGGCCTTCGGAACGTATGCACGTCTAGAAAACTGGAAGCATGTCTTCCGTCTATCATAATATGATCGATTTGGATGCGGTTTTTTGATCTGGCGACAGCCATGTAGCTTGATGAATTTTCGTATGCTGGAATCTGGTGCTACAGATAACCCAGCTCGGACTTCGGCAAAGTCAATCAGCCCGTTTGGGGATGTTGCGCCAAAAATACCTTCTTTGTCCGCTCTGGCGTTGAAATCACCTATCACAATTTTGCCAACGTGGCGGGGGCAGCGCTCATTAGTGAGTTCTTGGTCCTCACAGAAAGTATCTTTGGTCACATCATCCTTCTCTTCTGGGCGAATTAAGGCTAGATGTTCATCCACCGTGGTGAATGCCAGGACTCGTCGATGGAATCTTTCTCCCACCATAAACTCAACACCATATTTGCGTTCCTTTAAAGGGTCGCTGGGGTCCGTCCATCGCGATGATGCCAGCCTTTAGTCTTATGAGGACATCAACCAGCTGTACAGCGGCACCACTCAAACTAAAGGACGGGACATTCCAGGTGCGTGGCTTCAAATCGTGATCCTTTATGCATTTGCAGGGGTCGTCATCACAAGGGGGTATTTCATCCGAGGCAATTGTTGATTTTTCATTAGAGTATTGTTTTCATGTGGTGGGTCCCAAGTCCAATGCCCAACCGCAGGGGTTTCGCCTTCGCACTTTAGCTCGCCTTCAAACGGGTGTTTGTTGGCTACCCAGAGGATACGTGGTCTAAGACCGGAAGTCGTGAGCTGCTTGAGCCATATGTAAAATAATCGTTTCAGGCCACTCCCAGGTGTGTAGCAGTCAAAACCTTTACTTACTTGCGTGAACTTCTACATATGGGCCCATCATCCGTACTCTTGTTTATATCTAGATTTTTCAGTTGTCCCGATTACTTACTGCAGAGAGGTGTCAACCAAATCTTTTTTGACGTATACATGTTGTCGGAGTGCAATGGTGGCTATTGCTGTTTGCTCCAATCATCCGAAATCTTTTCAATAATCTCCACCAGAAAGAACGTTAGACTGCTTGATCTATGAAATATCTCTCTTGCCTCTAGCCAAGCAATTGGAAACATTTTACACTGATGCAAGTCTTTATGCCAACGGGTCTGAGCGGTTATGCAATAGCGCAGGAATGATTTCATCTATGCCGGCTGCTTTGAATGGCTTAACGGTTTTGAAAGCTTTTATCACCATTGGCACAACGTTGAAACGGATTTTATCGCACCATCCAGATAGCTCGGGCTCATGTACTAACTTACAGAGAGTTTGTATTCCATACTTGATACTCAATCACATTCCACTGCTGCTGCATCCCTCATATTCTTCACTCGATATCATACTTTTTTTTACAAACTTTCAACTGTCAACACTTCCGGACGCTGGCAATCAATAAACACTCGTCCGCCACTCGTTTTCAATATTAAGCTGTAATTACATATTACTTCCTGCCCTCTTCAGTGCTTCCTCATACCTCGTTCGTTGTACCTCTTCTGTTTCACTGTAGCGCCATTTATTCGAGCCATAGGAAAAATTCTCATTAGTGTTGACTGATGCATGAAACAATTAAACCGTGCGCGCATCCGCGTAACATTTTCTAATTTTGCCTCCCCAGCCTGCCACTCCTCGCCTCAGCTCACTATGTTGTTTTAGTGGAAAAACTCGTACAATGTTTGCATAACAAACTAGCTGACAAGGACACGCTTGGCTGAGGCACAATCAGCGTCTGTGTATGTTTATGTGTGTGTGTGTGTGCTACTGATAGTGTTTACTTAGAACTCTAGACGAGCTGTTCGTCAACACAAACTAACACGGCAATTCACAACTACTTACTTGTTTAAGCATAATGAATTGCAGAGGACAGACAGAAAGGCTGAGATGAGGACACGAGTCTCGATAGTGCGGCGCAGCGGGATGAGGGCACGACACGGCGGGTATTAATGGCATTTTCATGCACGTCAGTCGTTGTATACAGTGACAGTTGAGTCACTCCCAAAGGGCTGATGAGAATGACAACATCAACGATAATAACAACAAAAGAAACAAACAACAATAACAACAACAACAAGAACATATAGTTGTTGCTTGAGCTTTTCAGTTTGGTTAAGTAGAGATGAGCCAGGTCAGTAGCAAACTACACGGATAATGATTTTAAATATATTCCACTAACATCCGTTGTGACATAACGGTATAATCTGTAGTTAGCTGCAAAGTCAAAAGTGAAATCCTTTCAACAAACAACTTGCATGTAAATAAAGTGCATAAAAATCAAATTCATAGTAAATAGTGAATAAATCCCTTTCAAGTACTCGTTATGCGGATGTCGTGTTGTGGGTTCATGGCTCGTTGGTACAAAATAGGAAACGAAAATATTTATAGCATAAAATAACAAACTCCGCTTTGTCGCGATCCAATTGCAATTGACGCTGAACAGTAACAAGACAACTCTGGAATTATTTCCAAAGAACGATTTGCTAATTCACTGCGAATATTTAAGTTAGATAAGGCTGTAGATGGTACGAGTACGTGGTTATGCATAGTTTGCGTGTTCCCGAGAGGTTAAACAAGTACTTAATATAATGCACGGTTATCCAATTTAATGGTTTCGAAATTGCAGAGCTGTTTTTTGACACCTGTCAAACTTAATTGTCAAACCAAACATGTTTTGTTTCAGTTAAACGTCAGATATTTGTGAAAATGGATCGCTTTACAATCGCACAACGTATTAAAATTGTTTAAACCTAATACAAAAATGGTGATTCAAACGTGGCCACGTTTCGGGCTTTAATTACGGTGCACATAATCGTCCAACTACTCAAACGATTGGTAAAATTTTAAAGAAATTTGGTGAGACAAGTCCAGCTCACACAACAAATGAAGCTGGCTGACCATTCACAGCGCCGTAGTTACGTCGATTGGGTGCTTCAGCAACAAGCAGTGGACCGCGATTTTACCAGCAAAATTTTCTCACTCGGTTGATACTTATATATATATAAGCAAAACTGTCACATCCGGGGCTCAGAGAATACCTAAATAATAGAAGTTACTGGAAAAAATCTTACTGTCTGGTTAGCTCTTTGATCCGGAGATGTGTTTGGACCTTTCTCCTTTGAAAACGATAACAGCGAGACTGTCACTACCAATTCAGAGAGTTATGGTCGGATAATAATCAACTTTTCTTGGCCTGCAGTTGAAGAGCACGACTTGGATAATTCGTGTTTCCAACAAGATGATGATACACGCCACACGGCACGAGTCTTTATCGCGAGAGAAATTTCCAGGCCGCGTAATCTCTCGTCTTCGCGATGTCAATTGGCCACCGAGATCGTGCAATTTGACGCCATTGGACTTTTTTTGTGGGATTGCGCGAAAGATCGTGTTTATGAGGATAAACCTTTAACTCTTGAGCACTTGAAAGCGAACATTCGTCAAGTTGTGGCTGAGATACTGTCTAATATGTGCCAAAAAATGGTCTAAAATGAACTCAAACGGATCGAAACTTGCAAAAATTCACAGATGGTCATTTTATTTAGTTTTTTACATACATATAATGCCAAGGTTCAAAATTTGTATTAGAAAAGGAATTTCATTTATTTTGGAAACCACAAACTTAATAATCCTGTATAAGCTATTCTGCAATCTTGTGGTGTGCGACTTCATGATTTTGGAGACAAGACCTTGTAGGAGGCACCTATAGGTTTTTCTAAGCCGCGTTCGACCGCTGATGGATTTTTACGAGAAGCTTTTATTTCATGTCAGAAATACGGAGGGATTGACATTCTCTGCCGAGGAACGACCGCAAATAGAAAAATTAATTCTGTTTAATTTTGAATGTTGATCAAACCAGATACACTGCAAATCACTCGGTTAATGTGACCGGGAGTAAGAACTAACGATCCGATCAAGTCTATAGCACTAATCGATAAGACGAGTATGTGATAAATAGTACACTTTTATCTCGGTAAATCACTAAGGTTGTCAAAGATATGAAAATCATCGAAGTAGTGAAAGAGAAAACGCCTAGATGCCTCTATTACATTTTCCATATAGTTCCATACATAGCATTCAAAGCAGAGGATACTAATGAAACATACGCCGAGTTGACAAGTTGACGTCCCATTTTTTCTAGGAGAATACCATATATAAGGTCTTGTCTCTTGTCCGCTATTCCGTTATTCATATTCTCATAAGCTTATCAATTTTAAAATAGCTAGCGATTCCGACACATAAAAAGCTCTATTGAAAGGTATCCATAAAGACGTAAGTTTTAAAAAAATTTACCATGCCTTAGTACTACATAAAAACATCCAAGGTCAGGATAGTCACCTACTCTAAATCTACTCAAGCTACCTTTGACAATCAATATTGGAAATTTGATTTTAAGATAAAGTCTATTGAATTTGTGTTAAAAATAGAATGTTTTGGTCAGAAATCTATAAATACTCAAAAAAAAAAATTATAATAATAATAAATATTAAAGAAGCCTCTCATCAAAAGGATGCAACTATATCTTTGATTGATATTATCAGCGCCATGTTCGACGGATGCGCTTAACATGCTCTTGCATCCGAATAAGATGTCCGTAGACCTCTAAGTTCGGTATTTGGTAACATGTTCCGCTATCAGTCTTGTAAAGTGTTGTTGTTGGAACCAAAAACAATATGGACATTGCAATATACTAAACCAACAATTTCTTGTCAATCAGATTATATCTTCCTAAGGAGAGATTTCAACAGTTGCTTTCAGGTGAGGATTCCCTCTAGACGTGAATGAGGTGGAGATTTTTTAGAGTAGGACATTATATTAATCTAAAATGAACTGCACTGTTTTGATGGGGGTAAACTTCAAGCACCCGTCTACCAAACCCAGCCATTTAACCATATACACGAACAGCCAGGCCGCTTTTTAGCCTTGTCATCGCCATAGATTAATTCCAGCGTCACCAACAATTGCGAAGGCTGTGAGCTCGCTTGCATGTTACCTTCACTTATGCATAATCTAGGCTCCCAGCCACAGGAAGATTTTCGGCAGGGAAAAAACTGACCAATGCGCCAAGTTAGCAGCATCTCTGGACGATATAGAGCCTTACTTATATATACAGTTTGAACAAATAGTTCAGAACAGATGGAAATCCATATCCAAGCGCAAAATAACGCAGCAGATCTGGCCTAAGTGTGACAAGACAAGAACTAAGGACTTTTTAAAGAGGTTCAGAAAAAATTTATATGCAGACTTACAGAGACTATAGCGGAACACTGGCCATTTGAACATTCGCTACAAATTGATCTGCATTATAACAATATTTGCCGCAGTTGCAAACTGGAAAATAGTTTTTTTCTTCCTTCTTCTTTGTGGATGCCCAGCTGTCGCAAATACGGCCTGGGATACTTGGTATCCATCAAGTACCAATTTTTAGTGTACATCTTTGTGTTTTCCCAATAAATGAATGCATTAACGGCTAGTTGAGCTCGGGGTGGAATTTTTCGGGCAGCACTCCTACTATCTACCTACATCTTTAAAGGCAGGTGAATATATAAGCACTGAAGAAAACCCAGTAAGAAGAAATAAAGTTTTCAAACTGTAAAGTTTTCACTGAAAAAAGGTCACAAAAAAAGTTATTATTTGACAGTGCAAAGCTTTTATTGCAAGCCACATTTTTTTCATATAAATATATTTATTTTAATTTATAAATGAACTAGTTTCACACTAGTTATTTGGATACCAATTGCAATATTTAGACTTTATGCTAAACTTGCTGTCATTTCCATCAACAAAAAACGTCACTACCACGAAATGATGTTCTTAACGCGGCGAGTGGTGACTTAAGTGTTCTAGTGAAGCACTCATACTCGTATAAGTTGAATTGCCTATTTTACGTCGTGGTGGTGGTGGCAATGCTGATGATGCGGGCGGCGACGCTAAAGTTAAACACAAATGCGCGACAATTCCTTTGGCGTCACTTAAGCGGCGCTAGCACAAAAACCTTTGCATATATATGTATATACTCTATATATGTACATTTAAGCACAAAATGGTAATATTTTGTTTATTCCTAGGCATTTTTCCAACTCGCCTCCCACAGTTGCTATACATGCCGCAAATACATCACGGCAAACAACAAATGAAGAGACTGCGATAGTGGCAGGCAAAAGAGTAGTCTCTGCAGCACTTTTGGGAATTGACATGGCAGTTCAATTCCTTTTCATACATATGCACAAGGTAATTTGAGTTGTGGGCGTGTGCGTGGGAAGCACTTGATAGGCGCGTTACACGTACTTGACAAGTTTTGGTTGAAGTAAATATGTTTTATTAAAAAGCTGAATCACTTTGAAGTGCCTGCGAGTGAAGTTGATTTGTTAAACTGCGAGATGAGAGAGGACGAAAAATATTAATATTTAATTAAACTCGTATGACTCAAGGAATATGTGCATATATATAAAACTTTACTGATTATTTATTAAATTTAGTAATATATCAGAACTAAAGAACATTTTTTATTTAGTTTTTTTTTTCAATTAATCACAATAATTTTCATTTTATATTATTTAATGAAATTAAATTTTTTTATTTTATTTCGTTTAGTTTAATTTAATTTATTTTAATTTTAATAATCATATTATCTAAATTAAATTAAAAAAGTGTTTCTTTAATTTAGTTTATTATTATTATTGTATTAAATTCAATTGAATTTAATTAATTCGTATTACGTTTTAATTTTAATTTTTACTTTAGTTAATTTTATTATGTTATTTAAGTTATATTACATTTAACTTAATTTTTAATTTAAAGAAAAATTTTGTTAATAATTATTATTTTAGTATAATTTATTTTGATTTTATTTTTTTTCTTTGGGTTTTCTTAACGTTTTTTCATCTTTTTTTCAATAAATTACAATTATTTTATTTTTTTATTTAGTCAGTGTTTATTTTTTCTGTTTAATTTGAGTTAATATAATTTTATTTCATAAAATATTATATTATATTTATTTCACGTTTTGTTATTTTATTTGAATTTATTTTATATTATTTTATTTGAAGGTTATAAGATATAATATTGCAATTTACTTTATATTTTGTATTTTGTTATATTAGTTTTAATATCCTTTAATTTGTTTAATTTTATTTTGAGTTAAATAATTATTATATTTATATTATATTTAAATTTTATATTTTTTTTTGTTTACTTTTTATTACCTACTAGCGAACCCCAGCGTGCTACTCCTAGAGAAAAATCAAGAATATCGAATGTAAACCGCTAGCTTTGTATCAAGAAATGTAAAAAAATTTGTTTTAATCGAAATTTTTTTATTCTTAAATCAGAATTTTTTTTTAATTTATTGAAATTTTATTTTCATTTTCAATATTTTCACGCCTTGTCTCTCTTTCAATTTCACATACAACGTAATGTACGCGTATTTTACAGTTTCACATGTATTTGTTGTTTTTGTTGCGACCAGTGTTCACTATAATGGTCATATTTCTGGAACGGTTGCGCCAATCTCATGAAAACTTACACATTAACATTCTCCTAATGTTCCTTTATAACCCCTAAGCATTTCGTGAAATTTGATCTGTGGTTCTCAAGTTATAGACGTTCATCAAAATTTGCATTGAATTTTATACAAATGTATATATAGATTTAATTTAAAGTATTTTATATGTTTATTATTTTATTGTACTCTATTTCATTTAACTTTATGTTATTTTTAATAAACATATTTTATTTTTTTAATTTTATTTTTTAATGCGTTTTTTTATTTTACTTTAATTTTTTTATATTTCTTATTTTATTTCGTTATATTATATTGCTACGAGCTTGCTGAATCAACCTCGATGATTTCCCAAATAATTCGGATACGATCTCTGGATTGTTAAATAAAAATCGCCAACTTAATTTGCAGTATCTTTATTTATAAAGACTTTATTTAATGTCCTTTTATTACTCAGTAATTCACAATTTAATTACAATTTACTTTACTATTTAAACTCACTTGTATACAACTTTCACAATGTACTGTTTTTATTACTTTACTGTAATGTAATTACCAACGCGTTTATTTCACGACTGATTACTTTTGAAGTCGTGTGTCGTCCTTATATACTTGTTTGCTGCTTGAAAACGTACCCTGGAATAATCACGTCGTTACGATAATCGTCTCGTTACAATAATCGTCTCGTTTACGATACTCGTCTCGTTTACGCTCTAGAACATGCTAGTTGTCGGCTCCTCTATTTCATCTGTCATTCGCTTCGCTTTTTCGCCACAATATTATATTATATTTTATTTTACTTTAGTTTATTTTATTTTACTTTTTTATTATAATTTATTTATTTATTTTTTTAATTTTATTTTTTATTTAAATCAATTTTATTATTTTCCTTTATGTTGTTTCTATTTTATTTTAGGTTATTTTATTTTATTTTATTTTGTCTTATTTTGTATTAATTGATTTTATTTTATTTTAAAATATCCAATTCTTTTTTTTTAATTTAATTCAAATTATTTTTTTTAAATTTAATTTTATTATTTTTTCTTTTATTTTATATATATTATAATATATTTTATTTTAGTTTCCTTTTAATTTACTTCATTTATTTTAATTTTACTGATGTATCTTAATTTTATTATTTTTTGTTATATTTTTTTATTATATTTTATTTTACTTTATTTGATTTTAGTTTGCTTTTTTCTATTATATTATATTATATTTTATTTTATTTTAATTTATTTTAATCCAATTTATATTATTTTATTTTATTTATCTTAATTTTATTATTTTATGTTATTTTACTTTATCTTAGTTTTATTTGCTTTTTTATTTCAATTAAATCTATTTAACTTTTTTTAATTTGTAAATATTTTATTTTAAAAATTTTATAATTATTTTTTAATTTAAGTTAATTAATTTTTTTAAATTTAATATTATAATTTTATTTTATTTATTTTTCTATTTCGATTTACTTTATTTTTAATTATTATTTTTTTTAAAATTTCATTTCATATATATGTATCTCATTTTATTATTTTATTTTATTTTATTTGATTTTGTATTAATATATTTTACTTGATTTAAAGTTATTTAATTATTAATGTTTAAATAATTGGATTTATTTATTTTTTTAAATAATTTATTATTTTTTATATAATATTATTTAGTTTTATTTATTTTATATTATTTTTTTTTAATTTAGTTTTATTTAAGCATTGTTAATTTGTTTTTTTTCTTTCTATTAAATTTTAATTTATTTATTTTTTGTTCACTTTTTGAATTTTATTTTAATTTTTTATTTAATTTTATTTTACTATATTTTGTTTAATTTCTTTAATTTACATTAATTTAATTCTTTTAAATAATTTTAATTTGTTGTTTATTTAGTTAATCATTCATATCTGGTTAAAGGGTCTCAGCTGCAGGCCGTTTATACAAATTGATTATATAAAATTCTGTTCCCTTTTTGGACTAAAATAGAACGCGACGCAATTAAATCCTTTCTTAAATTAAAATTATACTACTATATAGCAATTGAAAATAGCAATGAAGCTGAGATTAAAATTAAAATGAAATTGCAGTTAAAGCAAAGTAAGTACAAGGAAAAGGCAAAAATCTGAAAGACCATTTTCCACCAAGATTCCAAGAAGTAAATCACTAAAAACGAGAAGTGGACAACTCACAGCTGTTGAACAGTGTCGTAAAACAATACGACGAACAATAAGACGTCATAAAATGCTGTTAAAAAGGTACAAACAAATGAATTGAATAATAGTAGAATAAAAAAGGGAAGGAAGTATGAAATTGGAACAGGAATGTAAGTAAATGACTAAAAAATAACGCTCAAGGACTTACCGAAACTACGAGTTATAATGAAATAGTGTGAATGCGACGAAGTAAAATACAAAAGCAGTTGATAAACGAAAGTGACAGCGTCGCCCAATGAACACAATGGCACTAAATAATAGAACAAATGATATTAATAAAAGCCTGAGAATTAAGTAAATGAAAGAAAAAAATAATAAATAGAAAATAACTAAGAAAATTGTAATATATATCAAAAAGCAATAAGTGGAAAAACAACAACAATAGAGCAACGCAATAAACTGAAGTATGAATAAGGCAATATGAGAAGTGCAACAGCTGAACATGTCAAGGACATTAAATAATGGAAATATATGTATGTAAATACTTGTAGGCGAGTAGGGAGGGAAATGTTATATAACACTTGCAAAAAAGAAATTCTTAATCAGTTTTTAACTAGATTTTTTTTGATTATATTAAGAAGAGACATAATACAATTTCAAGGCTTTTTAAAACGGTCTACCACATTTGTCACTTTAGTTATGACAGAGTAGAATCGACCAACTATCAAAAAACTTATTTCAAATTAAGATTTTGAGAATATCTGATGCACCCTTTTTTAAACTTATCTCAGAAAAGCAGACATTCGAGGAGAAAACGCTGAGGGAGCTCCACCTCGTGGTTAGATTGAAAATTCTTATAGTAAAATGTGTTCAATGGGACGATAACCGGTTAGAAATCCTACTAAAAGTGAGATCTCTAGTGCTTACATAAATACATTTATTTCAAAATAGCATTACATATTGTAACGAATTTGCTAAATTCACCTCGATTATTTTCCAAAACCTTCGAGTCCGATCACTGGATTACTAAACAAACTCCCAAGATTTATTTGTTCGGCTTCTTAACCGTCAGGAATTTATTTGTACAATTATGTCTTTAGCCAACGGCTTATGTTACAATTATTTATACACACTTATTATCTGCTTCACTCAGCTTATCCGTTTCTCAAACACACACAGCTCACAGCCGTGTTAACTCCACTAAGTTGTCTACTAGTCTCTTCTTGTGATAGCGGCTGCCTCTCTTTTTATACCTGCAGATGACCTAACCATTCTGTTCACGCGCTTAAGGATAGGCTGATTGTTCGTTTGCCTGCGGTAGCTGCAGCTACTCCGTTCATCCTTAACGACATGGAATTTCCTTTAATCTGTCTACTCTTTTGTTTGTCCTTGGTATGGGTAATTTGCATTATACAGCCGCTTCTTTATTTTCTGTCCTTCCGGGAATTGCATTTACATCGTCAACAGTTTTGTTTGTCCTTGGTATGGGATTTTCGTCACAATATTAATCAGTCTAGAAGTATCTTTCAAACGAGCATGTCCTTCAATATGGTATTAACCCAGCTTTCGCCAAACATATCTTCAGGAGAGTAGAGCAAACGGCCAGAAGCACCCATATACACTTCCTTTACAGCGGCCGTGAAATCAATCTCGCAATCCTATCAGCCTTGCAATTTTAGTTGAGGTCCAGCACACAGATCAGCTCTATTAAAAAGTAACTCGATGTAATGGAGAGGGAAATCAAGCATTTTTTAATTAGATTCTAGCGTATCACATCTACTCGGTTTACAGAGTGTATGCTATCATCTTTTACTAACTATATTTGAGAAACGGTGGGTTTGTTTAAGTATAGCTACTAAAGATCTGTCCGCTTTTTGGAAGTACGATGAGTGCCTTTAGTTGAGACGATTGAAAAGTAACGAAATATCGGTGACTGGCAGTAATGGCGCGGAAAAGTAGATCGGTAAGGAGTGTAAATACTAGGATTATGAGCAGATCAGTAAAATATTTACTTACAACTCAGTTTTGTATACTGCCCACTCTTGTACTAGGGTGTGGTATAAAGATATTGGTATTGATGGAAGACAAGCCACGAAAATATTAAAAAGAGACAAGAAGTGTTCGACTAGGACATTTAATAGGCCTTAAGGATCGCCTAAATGTTTTAGAAGGCATATAGAAATAGAAAAGCATAACAGGATAAGTGAACAGAGCTACAAACAAATTTGATTCATCACGAGAGGCTGCTACTTTCATAATAACGGCTGGTAACACCACGTTAAAGAAATCTTTTTTTTTGTTTTTGCTGTAGAGCTACATGACAACATGTTTCAGAAAGCAAATATTGAAGATAATAAAATAATTTATATAGTAGGATATGCCTTAAAGGACATCGGAGTAATTATAACTTTCATGTACATGAAATGGAGTATTAACTCTGGTCCGACGTATGTAAGTACCAGGAGAAGAAGAGATAGACCCACAGAAATTTATACCGATCGTATCAAAGTCACGAACTGAATTGATTTAGCCATATCCATATGTTCGTCTGTTTGTCTAACTGTCTATCCTTCTGTCTGTTTGAACGCAAATTATTCTCTGACTTTTTTTTTAGATATTTCAACCAATTTGGCAGAAAGATGCACCTATACGTTTAAACGATCATATGTCGTAACGGACCGATTTTTACATTTGAAATTTTAGGTTATGGGGTTTTTCAGATATGAAGTTTTGGGTCTAAACTCTGTCAAAAAAGCATCTAATAGCGTGAAATTTGGTATTCTACAGTAAATTCAAGTTGATATTGACATTGAATTTTATAAAAACCGAATTTGGCTATTTGCAATAAATTTGATATGTTCATAAAAAGTATAAGACAGTCAATCGATCGAGGGGCGCTCCTTATGGATAAACGTTAGATCCTACAGACCGGTCACCGAAAACCTGGTACAACCCTGACTGTCCTGAGCAGGAAACTGATTGCGGAAAGTCACTGCTACACTTGCCTCTTACACTGAGCAGCTACAGATTTGCTCATCAGCTGCAAATCAGCATTATGAAATGTAGAAAATAAAGATATTATTTATTAGATTTAAACTCTCAGGAAATATTTCTTTATACAAAAAATTGAATCAGAAGAAACAAAAATGGATATTAAAATCATTACATATACATCTGAATGGGTAGTGCATTTCCAAGCTTGTTTTTCATAAACACATGAAAAGGTCCTTAAGTGTCTAAATGATCTTAAAGGGGTACTAAAGTTAGGCTCGCTAATAGTACCTTTCAGTAGCTTAGCTAAAAATAAAACTCCAAGCATCTCTCGTCGACTACGGAGCGAAGGCAAATTAATATACCTTAATCGGCTTTTATATACATTCGCATGTATATTACTTATCGCGAATAATAAGAATTGTTTTTGTACAGATTCCAATTTATCACTATGCAGTTGATAGTGTGGATTCCCTACAATGTAACCATATCCCGAAACTGACCTAACGAGTGAAATGTTGAGTAATTTAGTAATATATGGGTCATTAAACACCTGAGCTCACCGTAATTTACACAGATTCACCTTATTAGCACAATAATTTATATGCTTTCTTGAATCTAGTTTAGAGTCCATTGCAACACCCAAGTCAATGAAGTGATTAATTGATCGAGGAACGACAAGTAAACAAAAATAAACTGATAGAAATTTTTAAATATTTTATTAAGTGAAGCAACAAAAAAATTCAAACTTCCATACTCAGCCGTGCATCATCATCATACTTATGCAGCAACTCAAGGCGCGCCAATATATGTGCTGACAATGCCTTTTTATAATTCTCTGCACGACCAGTGTTTTGTGTATGAAAAGGAAAGAATGAACAAAATGCAGTAAAAGTGGCCAACAAGCTGACCATATTAAAATAGTCACGAAATTACCAAGCCGAGCGTCCATATTTAAAATGGCCAAAATATAAAAGAGCCAGCCGCGCAGGCAATATGTGATGTTATTAAGGGATTTATGTAAGTAAATGTTATTCGGAGTAGGAACAGTGTGTTGGTTTTGAAATAATGTGAGGTTATGCAATTCAAAATTATAATATGTCTAAGGTCTAGATCACTTTGAACTACTATTTGTATATATAAGCTAACAATACTTTGGCAAAATTTTCGTGACTTGAAAGATCTTCGGCTTAGGACAGCGGGGCAAGAAACTGCTTAATAGAATCTTCAAGGAAGGTCGTGCTTACCATTAACATAGAATTGTTTTTGTCGATTGCCGATTCAAGTAGATATCAGAAGACTAACTAAGGTCTCCATATTAAAAGATACTTACGTGACTCAAGTACATCAATCTAGCTACTGAAATGCGGGACTGTGGCTTACTGCGATCAACTAGAGATTATTGAAGCTGCCAATTTATTGTAGCTTCTTCCAAGCCGAAATAATTGCGAAAGAATAGAACCCAGCCACTGTATTAAGAAAGCGAATACATATTGATGCAGATAGAAAAGCAGCCAAATGGGCATCGAAAACCATGAGATAGCTGATGACCTCTATGAAAAATTGTCCTTTTGCAATAAGACGTAAGTATGGATCGAATAGTCCATTTTTTTCTCAGACGAACAGATTTTGGGAGCAAACGAAGGGCTACAGTGTCGTGAAAATTGTATGAGAGGCCGAACTCCAGGCTGGTAGTAGGATTATGAATATTTCAACTTTCGTTTTAACGCCGCATACCTGCAATTTAGATGTGGTAGAGGACAACATGTGTAGGTACAGTACGGAGACAGTGGCGCACGTAATCTGCGAGCACCCGGCGTTGGGCAGATAAAAGCTTCCCTCAGCTTTGAATAAAGAGCCAAAATGACTACTTTAAACAAGCCCATTAAAAGTTTGTATACTTTTCATGTACATAAAATGGTATCTTAACGTTGGTCCCAAGTGTGAATTTAAGAACTCCTTTTTTTGATCTCTCGTATCTTCGGAATGTAAGGCTCTCTTTTCCTCTGCTCTGGGTATGGAATCCATAATATTCAGCAGGTCTGTTGTAAATGATGTCGTTGATTTAATATAGCTTACTCTTCTCAATACGCAGAAGACATTAATTTTCTTCAAAAGTTTTCTCTTGAAAACTTTTACATAGTGAGGGTGATTCTTCGTTGGACTTATCCTATTCTGCGTTGGATTTCAAATTCAGATTTAGCGGCGGCTTAAAAGTCGCCGAAAGGTAGAATGGGTCGTTAATTTTTTATCGGGTCTTTTACCATTTTTAATAACAAAAGAGGTACCGGAACATCTGAGTTTCCGGAACATGTTGTCGGGTAATTCGAAAATTCTTCTTCGGCTTACCCAAGCTTCGCTTTATCGTTGAAGAGCTATGGCGGTATTTTTTTTATGCGCAAAATTTATCAAAAAAAAAAGAAAAAAATACCCACTGTGTCACAGTAAAAATGATTATTATTTTCATTATTACCACGAAGTCCACCAGCAACCGTTTGAGACTGCAGCGAAGCAAAGCAAAGAAAAGAAGAAAAAAAATTCAAGAATATTTCCATGCAATAAAGGCGACGAAACTGTGAACGAAGCGCAGTGAACTCATAAGAGGCGTGAAGAATATTTAAATTTTAATTGAGACAGAGTACAGTGGCAAAAAACAAACAAACAAAAAAAAAACATTATAATAACAGCAACAGCCACTAACATGAAAACAACAATTAACAATAAACGAGTTAGTGAGAGTCTTTATGTTTGTCGTTTGTGCGCTCTTTCCACTTGGATTTCACACTCGCCTACTGCCTAGCAAGCACTGGCAACCCGTAAGGATCAACAATATTGGCGAGGAGGTTTAATTTTATTTTTCGGCAGCGCTCATTCAGCATACAAAATGCATTTTAATTAATTATGAAAATAACAAAAAAAAAAAAAAAAAAAAAATATAAAGCAGTGAATGTGGGCGAAAAAGATAAGTAAATAAAAGCATTTGTAAGTTTAAGCAGGAAAAAATAATTTTTTAATAAACAAATAAAACGGCATAATAAACAACTAAGCAAATAAAGCATGAGAAAAGCGCAAATGAGCTGTTGCAAAAAAAAAAAAAAAAAAAGGAAAAGTAAAAAAGAAAACACAAAGGCATACAATGGCACACTCAAATAGCTGTTAAGTGGGCGTGGCGCACTTTAAAATATTAATGCTGTTGGATTATCTCCGCTTAGCGGCGAAACGGTGCTTTTTATGTGTGAAAAATTGTTGTTTACTACCGTTAAAATACATAATTAAGTTTGAGCAGTTAAGGCAGTACGCGCATTTTGGGTTTATCTCAGCTCTGCGTTTCGCTTTCACCTGCGCAGCGCTGTTTTCAATTCGCTGGCTTTTAATGTAACTAATTTAAATTTTTAATGAGTCGCGTTTCATTTTGCGGTCAAAGGTAATTGCTAGAACAAGCGACCGAATTAGCACTTTCACTGCTTTCAAGTTGTTTTTGAGTTGTTGTTTTTTTTCTTATCTGATGTAACTGACTTTTTTACCGACAAACTTAAAGGTTTGTTTTAATTTAATATTTGATGCTTTGCATATAAAAAGGATTTTTATTAAAACTAACAAAATAAATTTTAATGTCTCGTGATATTATTCTAAATATTTCACAGTGATATTTCCTAGGCGCAGAGGTTCCCTACTTTTTTAATGAAAAAAATACAGAAAATTCAAATTTAATGGAGAATGTTTATTAACATTCAAAAAAGCATTCTTTGGCATTTATTTTTTGAGTACAATTTTCGATGACTCGTTCGAGCATTTCGACTGGTAATTGGCGAATGGCAAGCGTGATGTTTTGCTCTAAGGCCTGAATCGAAGCGGGATTGACCGCATAGACTTTACACTTTACATATCCTCACAGGAAAAAGTCTAACGGTATGATATCACACGATCGTGGTGGCCAACAGACCGGCCCAAAACTTGAAATTATTTGCTCACCGAAGTATTCTCTCAATTAATCCATTGATAGATGATGGCCTTGAATCTCTTCAGATTGCTCTTTGTCCCAAATGTTGCAACTTTGCTCATCTACATACTCATTGTGACATAAATTTGCCTCATCGGTGACCAAATTTGCCTCGAAAACGTCGAATTTTCTGGGAATTTTTCAAGAGCCCACAGAGCGAAGCGATGTCGCTTGAGAAGGTCAAAAGAGAAAGCTGTATTTTGTACGCTTTGAGGTTATTTATTATCGATGTAAAATGCATCAAGTCGTTCCATACGGCGCCGAATCGACTCTACACGGTCTTCGTGTACAACCTCAGCTACGTCTGCTATATTTTCTTCAGTGCGTGCTGGACGTAGTCTATTCGAATATTATCCAATAATGAATACTGGGTCTCAAGATGGGTGATGGTATAGCATATAGTACGCTCAGTAGGCCGATTGTGTTGACCATAAGTGGAGTGAAGCGCGCGAAACACATTTTTTACAGAACGTGAATTTTCGTAATAAAGTTAAATGATTTGTAAACGTTGTTCAGGAGTGAGTCTTTCCATGATGAAATGCCAAACAATACTGAACAAAAATAAAATGACAGCTTGACACGACTTACGCGTGATCTGTCAAAAAAAGGCTATTGAAAAATGTACCTCTATTTGGATCACCCTTTATCAAGAGTAATCATCAGTGTTAACTCTTCGTGTGCTATGTGTACTCAACTCTCTTTATCTCCCATAACAGAAGAGAACCACGTAAACCTTTGAACAGTTAGTGGCTGAGAATGCCTCCCTCAATTGGCACTGTTAAGAAAGAAGAATAAGAAACCTTATAATTCTCACAAGAAGGAAATTTATGAAAAGATCTTACTCGTCGTACGCAATGGAGGAGAAGCAAAAGTAATAGCATATAGAGACGATCTTTTGTTGTTGTCTTCAGCACTGTTTCCTTCAACAATTAGTAAGATTATGGAGAGAGTCATACGAAGATTGTACTCATGAGCAGCGAATAGTGGATTAAATGTTAATCACAGTAAAATGGAAAAAATTTGAGAATTATGGTGACATAAAGATTTCTTCGATTGCAGTGGTTTCGTGCATCATAAATTCTTGCCACAGGGTCGTACTGCCAATAAAGAGTATTAACTGCAAGTTACGCGAAATTTGTTCGAAGTAATCCGCCAGAAATATTTGGATTTTTTGAGGAACGAAACTTGACGTTTTCATCATGATAACACAACTCCTCACGCGCCGAGTATACGAGGTGTATTCAAAGGAAAAACTGAATTTTGAATTTTTTTGAAAGTCAACGCTTTTTCCAATCCTCGAAATGCATTTTTTGTTATGGCCATCAGCACTTTCTCCAATTGAATTTGTAAATTTGAAATTGAACGGCATGAGCCGATTGATATGCCAATAATCTCTGAAACTTCCTTAATAGTGATTCGACGAACAGCACATTAATTGTACCGCAGCCATTCCCAGACCTAGCCTCCTGTGGCTGCGGTAGAGACTCCATCGGAGAAGGCGCTGAGCAAGACCACTTAAAATAATTTTTTAATTGTTTTGAGGATTGGAAAAAACGCTGGCATAGGTATATCATGCCAGGGGGTGACCTCTGAAGGGAACAAAATAGATATTAATAATGAAATAAACACAAAATATACAAAATTTGCGATATTTTCTGTACATAGCTCGTATTCATGTCAATGAATACAGCCGATCTTCTATTCTAACATATGAAGTCCTGGTTTGGTTACCAACATTAGATAAGCAGTATAAAAAGTAAGTTATTAGGAAATTAAATAGAATACAGCCCGACTGGGTAAAGGGCTTACGGAAGATGATGTGTCACACCTGACATATACGCTAAATGTGCTACTATATCAACTGCCTATATATATCTTGATTCGCTAAGTTGCCGAAGGCTCTGCTATCAGACTTATACAGTGGGGTTGCGGAAACGCAATACGATATGAACATAGCGATGTACTAAACATACTTACAACAACTTCAAGTAAATCAGACAAAGTCCTCCAAAGGGTAGACTCCAATACTTTCTTCCATGTGCGCTTCCAGTTGATGATACGAGAAAAATATTTGTTAAAGCTGGTTTTGATTTTTCCTGGTCCAGTTCTTCTGGAAATTGTGTGAAGTATAATATTTGGAGGTTGTGTGGAGCCAGGTGGCTTGAAGTTAGCCACACAGGTCCACAGGAAGAAAAATGAGAAGATATTCACGGTTTCGTAGGTAGTCGATAGTGGAGCTCTCGTTTTGAAGACAGCTCCAACCGATGAACCCTCTCTAGTTTGCTTTTGCAAGTAGAGTTTTCTGGTGATACCGTAGAATTGGATGGGTTTGAGCCATTGAGGGGTGTCTCTTGCGGTGTTTCTAGTAATACAGGCGCTGCCTACCTTAAAGAGTATTATATTGTTTCTCAGAAGATAATCTACGAATTTCATTATGGGCTGTTGGAGATGAATTTTTTTAATAGCTTCTATTGTGGGATAGCTTCGGAGAGAATTTTGTTAAAAATCTCTCTTAGTACAGTAAAATGATAAGCATGCAATCCTTCACGGCAAGCCCATTTTAGATAAGCTCAACTGTATCGTGTAGCATTGCAAAGGAAACGTTTTTTTTCTTTCCTTTTTTAAGTTCTTTAGTAGACAAACTCAACGCTTCCAAGTGTATGTATGTATTTCTGCTTTACTATGAAAGCAATGACCTCTTATAAATATCCATTACCAGTTCAAAAGCGACTTGAAAATGTGGGTTCCTTTATCAAAAGCCCCTCAAATGTTGATTAAAGGCAAGTTTTTTTATTTTTTCCTTTTTTTATTTAAAACATTGCAATTCATATCTGAAAAACAAGTGTACAAGGTAATAATGAAACGTTTCTTCATATATATGCCCCATCAACTTGTCTGACTTTGAATTGGATTTATTTATGAGTTTCACTTTTCTCAATTGCCTTTTCATTCATATTTTTTATCTTTTCGTTTGATATTTCCCTGTCTTATACATAATTTTTTACACTTTTCTTTTGAGTTTTTACAGTAATACTTTTTTTATACTACACAAAAGACTTGAATTATTTTTTATTTTTTTTTATATTTTTTTTTTCGGTTTACAGTGCCTTCAATTTTTTCTTTTAGTTAATTATATATTACAGTATTTTATTATATACAGTATTTATTATTTTTCACGTATTTCATGTTGCAGTATTAAACTTGTATTTTTTCTGCATTAATTTCGTTTGAATTTTTCCAATTTTTTCTTTTTTTCATTTTTATTTTGTTTTATTTTTTTATTGTGGGTCAGGTTTGCTGGCTGTTGGTCAAAAAGTTTAAACTGTTGAAGTCATTAATTGCATTTTTTTATTTGGAATTTATATTGCCTACCCAATTGTTTGTAAAATAGGTTTATGTTAGTGCTCTTCAATAGCTTCATGCTTCCAAGGATATTGGCCCTGAATAGTATTTTGCAATAAAATACCTAATTGAGGTCAGTAAATGGGAATTAATGTTTTTTGTTTCAAAAAGTTAAGCACTTGATTGACTTTTGGCTTTGCCTGCATTCATTCATTTATTTATTTATTCATAATGAAAATAAATCGAATCAATGTAGTATATATATATAAAGGGGTTTCCAATAGGGATGATATGATGAAAGTGTCGTTTTGGCCATTTTTAATATGTCATGATCTATCATTGGTTTTCATTGTATTCAGTAATGTTTACAATTTCATCCATGGACCACCATAAACGACGTTAATTTCCTGATTTTGTCTTGGAACAACTTGAAAACGATAAAAAAATTTTAAGAAAATCATTTTCTCCGATGGGGTTCACTTTCATCTGAGTGGTGTGGTAAATAAACAAAACTGTCGATTCTGGTGCGAAGAAAATCCACAAATTATTCATGAACAACCATTACATTCAACTAAATTGACAGTTTGGTGTGGTTTTTGGTCTGGTGGAATCATTGGTCCGTACTTCTTTCGAAATGAAGCTGGTAGCACCGTTACTATCAATGGAGGGCGGTATAGATCGATGATAACCAACACTTTTTGACCACAATTGGAAGAATTTGATCTTAGCAACATCTGGTTTCAACAAGACGGGACTACGTGTCACACAGCACGTGCAACAAGCGAATTATTGTGAGATAGGTTTGGAGATTCAATTATTTCAATAAATTGTGACATAAATTGTGAGTGGCCTCCAAAGTTGAAAAAGTAGTGATTTAACACCATTAGACTACTTCTTGTGGGGTTATTTGAAGTCATTGGTCTTCAGCAATAAACCAAGCTTTAAAATTCAATATTGGACGTGCTATTCTTGACATACGACTTGAGTTAGAGGAAAAAGTGCTCAAAAATTTGGTTCATCGAATTCGCTCCTGCAAATGAAGTCGTGGAGGCCGTTTGAATGATTTTATATTCAGAACTTAATTGTATAGATTGTACTTCACATTAAATAAAAAGGATTTGTTTTCTTTAACAACTGGTGTGTGCGTGTGTTTTTTTTCACTCTTATTGGAAAACCCTATATTTATACATTTTGATTTCATCACAATTGTATATGCCTTTCTGTTCGATTATTTTTAAAGCTTTTATTTTTATTAAAATCAACTAATTTTCGGTATATAAATTCCAAATATCATTTTGGATTTATACTCTGTTTTTCGTAAGATTAAGCAAGAGCGGCTTAATTAATTTATAGTTAATTATGGTTGAAATTTTGTATTTCTTAAGAATATTCTATTTTATGCTGGTGTGGAAGATTTCTTTAATGCTCTATAATTCTATGATATGCAACCGCTATATCTCAACTTGGTATCCCTTCTGAAAACATACAGTTGTTGCTGTAAGATCCAGTCAGGTCTTTGGCCTCTGACATTAACACTTATCCATATACTGTGGCAATCGCTTATTGGTTGTTCGAATTCGCCCCTTGCAAATGGGAGAAGTTTGTTCAATGAACAAACTCCCTGTTACTTACGCTGAACAGTACTAGAAGCGCAGTTAGAAATGGAAAGAACCTCTCCGAGCCGCTGAATAGAATGGAAAATGTCAGTGAAAATCACTTGGGTTCCAGGTCACACGGATGTAGAAGGCAATGAAAATGCAGAAAATTGTAGGTCTTGAAACACTTCTACCGTAGAATGCATTACTAAATTAATGTGAAATAGTGTGATTGTAGACAGACTAAACTGTTACTTGCATTAATCAAAAGAAACTTTGTATTTTCTGGGTGTATTGAATCTATCCCTGATATATAATCTACACAGGCTAGGTAAAATGTAATCCGACCGAGTTCAAGGCATGTACACAAGATGACAAAACGCTGAAGAAGTAGATCTGTTAGTGTACGGCCTTCAGCCGATTGAGATGTCAAATATTTCACCATGCTTACAGCTCCAGTCCAGATAGGGTTGTAAAAATTTAAGTTAGGTTATTAAATCAAGCAAAAGGTTTGCAAAAGCATAGTTGAGATAAACGGGCGAGCACAATGATCCTACTCAAAGCTTTAAGTCTGGCTGCTTATGGTCAGATCTTCAACTGTCTCTATCAACCAATCAATCGTTATTGGTCTCACTGCTTTCTCCACATTGAATAAGGAAGTGAGGATTAAAGGTCTGGTAGTGAACGAGGGCAAGAAGAAATGTATCCTACCAGCAAACAAATAGTCAGCGCATTCGTAGTGTGTCTTCCACATTACCTGATGGCTATCGAAACTTTGAAGTTGTGGATAATTTCGTCTATGTTGGTACCAGTATTAATACCAATAACAGTGTTAGCCTTAAAATTTAACGTAGAATCACTCTTGCCAATATATGATACTCTGGACTGAGTAGGCAGTGGAAAATTAAAGTCCCCTCTCGACAAATGAAGACACAACTCTACAAATCGCTCTTATCACGTCCTAATTTATGGTGCAAATATGTGAATGATGACAACGTGCGATTAGTTATCTTAAGGAGTTTTCAAGTGAACGCTTTTCCTTAAGAAATTTTTAGTGCTCTGTGTATGGGCGACGACGATCAAACGATGGAAGGATGGGCTACTCAATATATATGACGTTGTCATAGTTCAGAGAATAAGGAAAGCAGCTTCGCTGACTAGATCATGCCGTCGAGAGGTATCAGCTCTGAAAGTATTCAATGTAGTACCAGCTGGAGAGAAAGAGAAAGACTATCCAAAGTGCGTTGAAAACGTCAGCTGGACGGTTTAATTTTTCTTTTGATTACCGAATCTAACTGGATTAATTACTGAAATCGCTTAACCCTACTTTAGACTGATAGTAAATGTACAAATTTTAAAACTAAATTAGAAAACTTTTGCTTGAATTAACACTGAGACGTTTTTGAATTATGTCTTTAGAAGGCCAGAACATCTTTTCACTACAGTCGAGAATTTGTAGATTAGTTGCAAAGAGATTGGCTAATAGATTGGGATGATTTATCAGTTTCTTCAGGTACTTCGTTCTGCTTCTTTGGTGCTTTTAGATGGCGATAAATAGCAAAAAGAAGAAATAACTAGCAGAACATCCAACATTAAAACTTGTTCACTGGTGAACTAAAACTTTTTATACTGAAAGTGAGGAGTCTCTTTAGATTATGATTTACATCTTTGCTATTAAAAGGACGTTATGTTCCTTAGTGGGTTTTCGGGTTTGTGACTAGATATATTTATACAAACAAATGGAGAGATCTTCAATTTATTTTAAGCCGCCTCCGAACGACCGATGGATTCTTATGAGGAACTTTGATTTCATATCAGAATTACACACGAAGGGCTTGGCATAACCTGCCGAAAGGCGACCGCAGTTAGCAAAATTAATTTTCTATAATTTTGGATGTTGCTCGTATGTGAAATCGAACCAAGGCCTTCCGAATGGCAGTACGCAATGTTATCCACTCGGCTATTGCGACCGCCGAATATATTTACTTTTTATTTGTGAACTACAACGGAGTAGCAGAACTCTCGCCTTATGATTTTTAGTTCGATTATTGATATAAAGAGCAGATTTGGTTTATTAGCCGCATATAAATATATATACATACAAAAAGGCAGTACTTTCATGGCGCCAATCACAATTGCTTTTAGTGTTCTTTTACCGTTTTTATTTATTTGACCAAAGCAAACATCATCAAAAGAAAATATTACGAGGATAACAAGGAATACAAAAGAGGGAAAAGCAGAGAAGAATAGTTCTAAATAAATATAATATTAAAATCACAAAAACATAGTTATAGTGTTTACTTTGTTGTTGTTGTTGTCGTTGTAGCTGCTTTTGTTCCAACACAATGACCACAAATAAATCGCAACAAATCAAATCCATAGCAACAAGCGAGCTTAACTGAAACCTCACTCCGTGGATGAAGGACGAACTTTTGTGGTTTGTTGATTTCAGGCACTTCAGAATAAGCAAACAAAGCATTTTTAGTGCCACAAAGTGATATTAAGTAAACATATACATATGCACAAACATACAAGCGTATGTATGTGTATGTATGCATGCATGTCCGTATGCAAGCTTGAGTTTCTGGCAAATGGTTAACGTTGTGTGAGAGAGTGAGTTTGTTCGAATTGGGCAACTAGTGGACAGCCAACGCATACTCGTACGTATATAAATATATATAAAAGTTTTTTATTTTTTTATGGAAATTTTCCCAGCCAATTATTATTAGCAGCTTGTGCGTTTACTGTGTGCATGTGTGTCTATGTGTGAGTGCGTTTATGCTTTTGTTTGCTGTTGTCAGTTGAATTTTGTCAATTATCTCTCTCTCTCTCTCTCTCCCTCCTTCGCACATTTGGTCTTTTTCTTCCTCATTTGGTCATTGTTTGTGAATATATTGTATGTATGTACGAGTATGTATGTATAGTTAAGTGCTTAAATAGCACATTTATTAAATTCTTTAGCTGTGCCATTCAGGAACACCAGTTGAGTGTACTTATGCGAATAAAAGCATTTAATGCTGTGGTAGAGTAAAAATTAATTTGCGTAATACTTAAAAATAAGGATGACAACACAATGGTTCACTTAGTGTGGATTATGGCAGATAGTTTATAAATTAAATGTCGCATGAGGATTTGAAAGGAAAAGTTGCTATGAGGGAATGAGAGTATAGAATAACTTTCGTTGGGAAAGTTATTAAAATAAATTTAGTTAAAATACAATACACCCAAAACATGCTTAAGTAGAAATTCAATGACAGAGTTTCCTAACTCTAATCTCTCTTATTTTTGGAAGCTCATAATTTTGATCGAATCTGGCAACTGGCTAAACATATATACATATAAGTGTCTAACTAAATCTCGAATGATATTTCGATTCTGTAAAAAGTACTCTCTTGGAGTTTCCATAGAAAGTTTTTTCGTTAAAAAATCCAAGCTTTTTGATGCTGCTACAAAAAAAAAAAAAAAAAAGAAAGAAGAAAGACGTCCCTATTTCAGAATTTCAAAAACGCGGCTTGGTTTATATAAACCCTTCTGAAAGCCATATGACTAAGCGATGGTATCCCTTTTAAGTCAAAAAAACTTTACTTCATATTGTACGAACTGTAGGGAAAAGCTTACATCGCTTATCACTGTAGATGTAAGCTTTTTACTCACTCTTCTGTATGAACTTTTTCATATGATGGTCCATCCACTGAGTCCAATTTTTAATGATTCGTTCGAATAATTCGACTGGTAACTGGCGAATGACACGCGTAATGTTTTGCTCCAAGGCCTGAATTGAAGCGGGATTATCCGCACATACTTTAGACTTTACGTATCCCCACAGGAAAAAGTCCAGCGTTGTGATATCACACGATCTCGGTGGTCAATAGGGCAGCCCAAAATGTGAAGTTGTCTGCTCACCGAAGTGCTTTATCGATAAATTGATTGATTGATGCGATGTGTGTGAACAAAATTTGGCTTGAAAACGCCGAATCTTCTTAGAACTTGGGAAGATCGAGCGACTTCAGTTTTTGCATAATCTGTATGCTTTTAAATTAAGATCTCGACGTAAAATATATTTTCTTCACTGCGTCTTGGACGTGGTCTATTCGGTCGAATATTATCCAATAAGGAATGATGGATCTCAAAATTGGTGATGGTGTGGCGAAAAGTACGCTCAGTAGGCCGATTATGTTGACCATAAGTTGAGCAAAGCGCGCGAAACACATTCTTTACAAAACGTGAATTTTCGTAATAAAGTTGAATGATTTGTAAACGTTGTATTTCCATGATGGAATGCCAAACATTACTGAACAAAAATAACATGACAGCTTGACACAACTCACGGGTAATCTGTTAGAAAAAGGCTATTGAGAAAAGTACCTCTACTTGGATCACCCTTTATAAGCATTTTAAGTTTTTTAAAAATTATTGAAATAAAGAATTATGTAAAGCTTTTTATAAGCACTCAATGAAGGGATTATATAAAAAATTTCGAAAAAATAAAAAAGGATTATTAACCATTGAATAAAAACACCATAAAATTATTTGTCTCTGGTTTTTAATTAAATATTTAATTTGAATTATATATCTCAAGAAACATATTATTTTTTTAATATACAGTGGCGGAAAAAAGTCTACATAAACCCCCTGTTTTCGTTGAATTGAAAGTGCAAAAGATATATTTGGAATATTTAACGATACAGTTTATTTCAACTATTTTCCCTTATCATAAAAAACAAACAAAAATCATTTTTTAACATAAAGTAATAAAGCTATGACAAAAAAAAACGTAAATCCAACATTGACAAAAGTCTACATACAGCACATACATAACTTATCTTAGCGCCAAAACTTTGGTTAATATCAGGTAACATGATCTTTTTAGCATTTAGTTGGTCCACCGTTCGCATCAAGAACAGCTTGAAGCCGTTGTTGCATCGAAGCTACTAAATTTGTCAATTCTGAGGAAGTGATACTGTCCCAAGCTTCAATAAAACGTTCTTTGAGCAATGCTGAGCTGGAAATCTGATTTATTTTTATTTTTTCGCTCTCAAAAATGTTCAATAACATTCAAATCTGGGCTTGTAGTTTCCTTAGAGAATGATAAAGCAAGCAATCATTAACAATATAGGCCGTGTGCTTTGGATCGTTATCCTGTTGAAAGATCCAGCCTGCGCCAAGCTCCAAACTGTTCACCGAAGGCTTTAAATTAGCTTCCAACAATGACTTACATTTGAACAGATCCATATTACCCTCAATAAAAGCAAGCTTTCCAACTCCAGATGCCGCAACTGCTTGCCAAACCATTATGTTGCCGCCACCAATCTATACTGTTGGTACTATATTTTTGGCGTTAAGTGCAGTATTTTCTTTTCTTCAAACTTTTGCTCTTTCATCGCTGCCTAAATGTGCTTTAGCGAACTCCAAGCGAAATTTCAGATTTTTTTCAGAAATAAAAGGCTTTGTGCCTGTCGTTCTACTGTGGAAGCCGTTATCGTTCAGAGCTCTTCGAATTGTCCTTGGATGGACACACTTTCTTGATAAGTTTGCGATGTGTTCGACTAATTTTTGAGCAGTAACTTTAGAATCATCATTCACTTCCTTCAGAATAAAGCTGATGTCTCTTCGAGTTAGTTTCTTCGGGCGGCCAACACGTGGCTTTTTTTTGGCGGATCCATTTTTTTTTTCAAAGTGTTTTACAATGGTCTGTACCTTTGGTGGACTTAAGATTAAAATTGTTGATGCTAATATGTTTAAACCACAACTAAATTCAATACTAGCAAATTAGGAAACATAATTTAAAAAAAATAGTAGAAAAAGGGTACCTAACCACCATAACAACACAGCATTTCGACATAATTGCTAGTAAATCTGTGGTGTTTGTAGACTTTTGTCAAGGAAATTTTTGCATTTTTTCACCATAATTGTTTTATTTTATGTTAGAGAATGAATTTTTTTTAAATACGTGTGATTAGGATTTAAAATATAACTGTGTACCTACATTTATCAGCAATGAGATAGTACCTTCTGCGCAACGAATACAGTCGGTGTATGTAGACTTTGGTCCGCCACTGTATATAGTTATATGTATATTTATATTATATTATATATTACCATCAACAATACATACGTATTATTTAAAAAAAATTTCTTATTAATGTAGCCTTAAAATATGGCACTTTTACATGAGAGACACGAACAAAAAATATAAAAATAATCCACTACTACCAAGCAGATATAATTTAAATAATTTGATAATTCCATATATATTTAATATAATGAAATGGTTAAATATAAAAACTGTAATTTAATAAATGTAAGTTGATAATTATTTGCATTTACGACACTTTTTGTAATAAATTTTTACATTTATATTAAATTTTTTCACATATTTGTAAAGCATGTTTTTTATAGAGGTATAGAAATTTAAGTTGGCATTACTTTTCAAGATGGCGACCGATTTAACAGATGTCAAGTGATTTATTCTCAGTTTGGTTTGGAAATTCATCATGAATAGACTCACACCTGAACAACGCTTGCAAATAGTGCAACTTTCTTTCGAAAATAATGGTTCTGTGCGGAATCGCGCACTACGTCCATTTTATCGTCGGCAAAATCGTCCATCAGAGCAGTTAATTCGATTAACCATGGAACATTTTCGCACCACGTTTACTCTTATTGATAACGTCCATCCGCCATCGAGCACAGGAATTGGATCTGTGTCCATCCACTTTATGGAAGATTTTGCGGAAGGATCTTGGTTTGCGTGCTTACAAAATCCAACTCGTGCAAGAATTGAAGCCAAACGATCATCAAGTAAGGCGTAGATTCGTCGAATGGGCCCAAAACGAGATTACCGTTGTTCCCGATTTTCATAAGCGAATTTTGTTTAGCGATGAAGCACACTTCCGGTTGAATGGCTACGTCAACAAACAAAACTGCCGCATTTGGGGTGAAGGTAATCCTCAAGTGTATGTTGAAACACCGTTACATCCAGAAAAACTAACTGTTTGGCGTGCTTTATGGGCTAGTGGAATCATTGGTCCGTACTTTTTCAAAAACGATGGTGGCCAGAACGTTACAGTCAATGGTGATCGGTATAGAGCCATGATTACTAACTTTTTCATTCCTGAATTGAATAACCATGATGTCCAGGAGATGTGGTTTCAACAAGACGGCGCAACATGTCACACAGCTCGTGCCACAATAGATTTATTGAAAGACACTTTTGGTGACCGCCTAATTTCACGTTTTGGACCTGTGAATTGGCCTCCAAGATCTTGTCATTTAACACCGCTAGACTACTTTCTGTGGAGTTATGTAAATTCATTGGTCTATGCGGATAAGCCACAAACGCTTGACCATTTGGAAGACAACATTCGCCGTGTTATTGCCGATATACTGCCACAAATGTTGGAAAAGGTAATCGAAAATTGGACGTCCAGATTGGACTACATTCCGCGCAGAAATCATATTTAAAATGTAATGCCATAAGTTTATCTTTCGGATAAATAAAATTCATGTCAATCGAATAATCCATCGTTGGCTTATTGCAACTTAAAATCATAAAAAACCCTTTACAAAATGTAATTTGCTTACATTCATTAGTTTAACTTAAATTAGGTTAATTAAATAATTACGAAAACCTAAAGATGGAACATCTTAAGTATATTTTAATCTATAAATAAGTTTAATTAATTAAATTATTAGATGTACTTTGTCAAAGGCAGCATACCCAAATGTATTTGTTGTATTCGTTGATTTTGTTTTGCTGTGTCGCTACTGATTTATGGCTGCTGAGACTGACTCCATATATAAAAATATATAAATATCTATATTATAAAATAATCGCTGTTGGTATTTATCTAGTTTGAGGTGTGATCTGTGTTCATCGTTTTAACAGTACTGAGGAAGTCTTTAATTAATTTCTGTTCATCAAGCACTATTTTGTGTCCATTAATTCTTCACACATCACATCCCAGTCATGTGAATGTCTTTTCTGCGAAAGTTTTATGTAAGCTGTATGTCAATTATTAATGGTTGGAGCACTCTGATTCATACGTGGGATATATGCATGTGATTTCTCGCTAGCCGACGCTAAAAACAATATTTTCTTTTTAAATTCTCATATTTAGAAAAAAATTTATCTAATAACTAAAAAAATATTTATTTTTGTGGAAAATGGAAAACAATCTGAAGAGAGTTATGTAAGGGAATCATAAAGAAAACATAATTGATAAATTAAATAAATTAATGCAATAAATGTATCAAGCTGAAGCCGATTTTCAAAGATAACCATGAATAATAATTACAAATTTATGATATAAATAAAATATATGAAATTTTTGTCACTTTGCTTAGAAGAGAGTTATTGCCTGTTTTAAAATAAATGATAAACCTAAAATAAAGAGAGAAATTAGAATTTTTTTACATTGGACAGAAGAGAATTAAAACTGCTCGAGTTTCGCATAATTAGCAATGAATAAAAGTGCGAGCGTTCGTTACTGAAAGGCTCGAAGTGCTTGAAAATATATAAATATTGGTGATTATTACCTGTATAAAAAAATGTGAATTCTTATACGAGAGATTAATAAATGTATTTAACGAAGGAATAATAATTCGTTTTTGACTAAAATTTTCATTTCAACCTGTAAAAACATAGTGATAAGTTTCATAAAATTTATCCCTCGTTCAATATCTGAGGAACAGATATGAATTTGACACCGATTGGTTGGGCCATTTTTGAGGAAAAAAAAGATACCACCGACATTGACCGTTAAAAAAACACACGAAAGGAATGCTGTCTACTTCCATGCCGAAGCCTTTATACCTTTTGAAAACATATCAAATTGTTTGTATTGCATTTTAGAATCAAATATTATTTATATTATCTGAACAAATTTGGTCGTATGGGTGTATGAAATAGTCTTTCGATTTTGATAATTTTCAATACCAAATTTATTTGTAATACTGTGGGTTTCGACGGGTGAACGTGTACAAAAGAAAACTAAGGTGGGTCTGTCTGCCAACAAGGTCATGGTCACTATTCTTCGGATACTGGAGGTCCCATTCACATCGCTTGCCTTGAAAAGGATAAAACGATCACCGGCGAATACAGTTCAGAGCTTTTGGAAAAATTTCATATGTAATAGAAGTAAAAACCACATGTGTCGAAAAAAGTGCTGTTCCATTAGGAACAAGGAAAAAATTGATAAAATGGGCTACGAAATGCTGCCCCTTCCAGTATATTCTCCAAATTTCATATTCTTCAAATATTTGTTATTTCCAAGCCTAAAGAAATTGCTGGCGGTTAGAAATTCGGGACGAATGAAGAGGTAATCACGGAAACAAAAGCTCTTTGTTAAGGGTCTTGAAGACACCGTTTTTTTTTTTTTGAAGGAATACAAAAATTGGAGGAGCGCTGGACTAAATGTGTAGAGCTAGACGGAGACTAAACTAAAGACTCTTTCTTAAGTACACAATCTGAAAAGAAGATCAGGAAAGGCAAAGGAAAAAGACGGAAAGGCATTATTTATTAGACGAAACACCACCACAACAGCCAAGTCGTAAAACACCTAAACTGTTAAAAAAAAATACAGCATTGATTCCTATAAAATATGTGGGTACGGCTGCCCCATCTATCAAGAGGATTAGATCACAACGATTCGATTTTGATTGCGAAATGCAGTGGTGTTGAATGTTAAACGATTTTATTCACAATATGCCTAAGTACATAAGTCCCAAAATAACAACTTGATCGAACGGAAATTCATAAAATTAAAGGAAGAAAATAACTTGATCATAAAATCACACAAAAAAGACACAGTTTCTCATGACACACTCTGTACTTTGGTTATTTAATGCAACTATGCTCCAAGTAATGTCTGTTGTTTCCCCTTTCCAATGCTTATGTGGTTGATTACAAAATTTTTTTTAAGAGCAATTAAATAATCTGCGGTATTTCAAGCAACATTTTAAAAAGCTTAAAACTGCTACAGAATGTTAAGTCTAACATATCTGATATCAAACACAAAGAAACTGACCAAAAAGAGAAATAGAAATTGTTTATTACACTTTTTGATGGCAAAATTAAACAGAACTGATTTTTAGCTCATAAAATTTTTCAATTATCTCAAGTGACAAATGATATAGCAATAAACACATACATACGAACGGTTATGAAATAAAATAAATATTGTGGAATATCCGATGTTTGTTGTCTAAGAGTCGTAAAAATTAGCCAATAAAAGTTTATTGAAAAAAAAAAGCAAAGTAAAAGTCAAATAATGCAAACTAAAAGTAAATAAAATAAAATCAAGCTAACTTTATTTTCAAACTTTTATGAAAAAAGTAATATTACATATGCATGCATAACCTTTTAAAATCATTTCGATATATCTTAATCAAAATTAAAAATATTATGAGTCCAGTTGGCGATTCTTCGCTAAAAAATTAAATATAAAATTCAAATAAAAAATAAACTATAATATATAACAAATAAAATATAAAAAAATTAATTTAATTTAAAATAAAATAAAATCAAAAAATAAGGTGAAATTAAACCAACTAATAATAAAAAAAAAAATAAAAAAAAAAAAAAATAAAAATAAATAAATATAATAAATTAGAAGAAAAATAAAATGAAATAAAAAAAAATTAAAAAAAAATGAAAAAAAAATTAATAAAATAAAGTTATAAAAAAATAAAGAAAAAAAGAAACCTATAAATATTTAAATCTTTTTGAATTAAATAAAGTTCATCGTAGATTAAAAAAAAATCATATTTTTGAGATGGAATTTGTATTTACTTTTTTTGCAACATCACACATTAACGGCCAACGAGCCGAATTGTTTACTTTTTTGCACTAACCAAATTTAAACTTTCAATAATTTTTACAACATAGCAGAGTTGTTTGTTGTATTATAGCTTTTATAGTCTTGCCGTTGAAGCGAATAAAACGATATAAATAGAGTTTGCCGAGTGAGTTTTTCACTACACACAGTACGTAATAGGTCAATTGAAAGGTCCCCGGCCTGACACATGGATGGAATTAGGAAGAATTAAATCCAAATGATTTCTAGTTGGCCCTAACCTTGTATAAATTTGACCACTGTCGGATCATTAGTTTGTGATTTTTAGCATTTTGAGTAAAGCAACTTTTGTTATTGTGAAAAAATGGATAAAAATGAATTTCGCGTGTTGATCAAATATTGATACAGTTGAAACAAAAACTTGGCTTGATGACCAGTTTCCGTTCCGCCCCAGGAAAATCAACCATCAAGGATCGGTATGCTAGGTTTAGACATGGTGAAATCAGCACTGAAGACGGTGAACCCAGTGGACGCCCAAAAGAGCTTGTTACCGACGAAAGCATACAAAAAAATTCCCAAAAAAATTACGAATCACCGTAATTTGAAATTGAATGAAGTAGCATGTACTCTAAAGATATTAACTGAACATATAAATCATATAAATCACTATTATTTAAGCATGAGAAGGGTCTGTGCAAAGTGGGTGACGCGCGAGCTCATTTTTGACCAAAAACAACGATGAGTTGATAATTCGGAGCAGTGTTTGGAGCTGTTCAAGAGTAATAAATCCGAGTTTCTGCATCCATAAGTTCGCATCAAAATCCAATCGACAGTCATCCGAGTGGACTGCACACGATGAACCCGCTCCAAACCATGCAACAACAAGAAGGAGAAAAATATAGTGGAAGCAAAAACGTGGTGAAACGAGTACCGAAAATGTCAAAAAAAAGCATAATGACGAGTTGATGATTCAAAGCATTATTTGAAAATGTTCAAGCGTAATAAACCCGAGTTTTTGAGTCGATGTGTGGCAATGGATGAAACATTACTCCATCATTTCACTCCGAAGTTCAATCTAAAGTCATCCGCGTGGACCGTACATGATGAAACCGCTCCAAAGCTTGGAAAAACGCGATAGGAGGCTGGCAAGGCTATGGCGTCTGTTTTTTGGGATCCGCATGGACTAATTTTCTTTGAGTACCTTAAACAGGGAAGGACCATCAACAGCGACTATTTCATAGCGTTATTGTACCATTTGAAAGACGAAATCGTCGAAAAGCGGTCGCATTTTAAGAAAAAGAAAGAGCTGTTTTACCAAGTCAATGCACCGTGTCATAAGTCGGTGAAATCGGTAGCAAAAATCCACGAATTGGGCTTCGAATTGCTTCCGCATCCATCGTATTCTCTTGATCTGCCTCTTGCAACAATTTTCTGTTCTCTTATCTCAAAAGAATGCTGGCTGGGAAGAAATTTTCGTCGAAAGAATAGGTGATCGCCGAAAATGAGGAATATTTTGAAGCAAAGGACAAAATCGTACTACAGTCGCTATAATCAGTATATAACCCTTCAAGGGAACAATGTTGAAATATATATATATATATATATATATATTTATTTATATAAATTTATATAATCATGCAAGTATTAGATTTATGTAAGTAAAGAGAGAGACATATTTTTGAAAAAAAAAAAATCGGGAAATAAATACTATTTGAATGAAATTTTATTTTGCTAGTATTGCTGATGAATAAAAATGTATTATATAATGTATAAAATATACGTTTTGTTGAACATCAGTAGTGAGTTAGAAAGAGAGTCAAATGGAAATAAAATGAATGAAAGAAAATACCTCGTCTGTTTAACACTTGCGGGCTTATATGTGAGCAACCTTTGTTTTATATTCCTATTCAGGTTTATTTAAGTCACATGGTTTAAAGCTCAAAAAATAATATGAACTCAAAAAAAAAAAGAAAATATTTCGAACCGGAAACTTTCTAGTTGAGTGCATTAAAATGCATTAAAGTTTTTCCTTCCGTTGCCTGGCAATTCTGCTTACAGCCAGCAACAACAATCCACTTTTTCTGCTATGCAGAGTTTTAAGCTTTGCATGTCTTCATTTCTTTAACTTTTAAGTGTTTTCCTTTTTAGTCAAACTAATTTTTATAAACTTTTGGCTCCATGTGCTTTATTTTCCACTTAGTGTGTCTTAAAAAATTTTTTTTTTTTTTTTTTGATTTCTTCTCCTTTGACATTTCAAGTGCTCGGTACATGAAGTCTTAAATATGTTCAAAGCCATATGTGTATATGGCGAACGAATCAAGCAATTCTTCACTTAATCTCTGCTTTGGAGAGAAGAACGTGCTCTTTCCTTCCCTACAGGTACTATATGAGAACTGGATTCCAATGTACTATTAGCGAAATAAATGCATTTAAATCATGAGTAATTTCTTTGATCGTAATTTCTTCACTATTGAAGTAGGTGGCCGATTATTTTGAATGACATTTTGTTTTGACCACTTACGATGTACTCCGAGTGACAGGGAAAATATTAAATAAATATTTCTAACTGAACAACAGAACCTTCTATGTTCGCCAAAGAATATTTCACTTATGAATACTAATGAAAAATTCGATGTAAGACTGGAAATTTCCAGTTTAATCTATTTAAGGTCAACAGTACTCCTTAGGTTGAGTTTGTAGCGCATCTGCCTGCAAAGTTGTTGATGACTGACAGAACCACATACTTTGTTTGCTCGATAATGGCTATTTTCACTCAATAATATATACATACCTCGAAACAAAGAGAGGAAATGTCTTGCAATACATGGAGAACATCATATACACAAAACGTAAGGCTCTCGACTAAAAACCCAGAAATTTGTACTGGCTAAAATATCGCCATTCAAAGCTATCTACCAAAAATAAGCTACTCATAAACTCAACTACCATAAAACTATGGGATACAGCTGTGGAGTACAGCAGCCAGCTTTAACATATCAATTCTCAAAGGATTTCAATCGAAAATCCTCAGAATGATTGCCAACTCTGCCTATTACGTTGCAAATGATCAACTCCACAGAGATCTCAAGATCAAAACTGTCTCAGGCAAAATAAAAAGCATGCCGTATCGTATAAGCTGTGATTATGAAATCATCCCAATCCACTCATATAAATGGAATTCCACTTACACAATTTACTCTTATCAAGTGAAATCCCTAACAGATCTGCATTAACTAATTTTGGAAGAATTGCTAATTAAAATGATTAGGATCATTCCATAAAATTAAAATTAAAGCTTAGTGAGACAAATTTTTTTTACAGTGTTGCCACCTGTTTAAAAAATATTAATTCGGAAATTATAAAAGTACGTTTTTAAAGGTGTATCGGAATGAAGAAATTTAAATTTTTAATAATGGAGAAACTTAAGGAGTGTTGCCCCCTGTTTGAAAGTTTTAAACGAACTTAATTGATAAGTTAACTCTTCTTCTTCCCCTGCAGTGGCGTAGGCATCACTTACCCGATTATAGCCGAATCAACAACAGCACGCCACTCCGTTCAGTCTCTTCGCCGTTTGGCGCAAGTTGGAAAGGCCAATTGAAAAGAGGTCGCTCTCCACTTTATCCTTTCCATAGAGAGAAAACTTTCCTCTTCCTTTGCTTTCACTACTATTGCTACATCGAATACCTTCAAAGCTGGAGCACTTTCGTCCATTCAGACGGCATGACCTAGACAGCATATCCACTGTCTTTTAATGCATTGAACTATGTTATTATCTGCGGTATTCGCCGATTGATAACTTGCAAAAGATCATAAATCTTCCACAAGACTTTTCTCTCGAAAACTATTTCATGGCATGTCGGCATCGTCCACGCTTCTGCATCATATCATTAGTCCAAAGTAAAAGGAATATTATATTGGGAGTATCAAACTAAAGAGAATTATGAATTCTTACTAGGGAAATATTTTTTTTTATGGATGCCACATTTTTGTTAGATTTTAAACAAATCCAAGTATAGGCTGCAAGTTGGAACCTCCAGATGCAGATTTTTGTAGAGGTATTCAACCATTTGGCAGTCCTTTGGTATTCTTGGAAAGAGATTATAGGCAAATATTTCATAGGAAAATAATCAAGACTTATAAAACAAAACAGGTGATTTAAATTTTAATACAAGAAATATCTTAATTTTAATTTTCAATTTTTTTTCTATATATGTTTGGTATAGCGAAACACATCTGGGCACCGCTGGTTCTTTATATTATTTGAAATGTGATCTTTTAATGCAGGATAGGCAAAAAACGAGATATTCGCTGATCAGTTGATCCAATGGATATAAAAAAAAAAAACAGCAGCAGACTGGAGCTTCCCTTGGACGCTATATATAGATCCGTTAAAAAGTAAATAATTCACTTTATGTTATGCAGAGCTGCCTCAAAAGTTACCATAATGGTTTCGATCAATTTTTGAACGCATTAACTCTTCTCATATTTAACAAAAGTTCTGAAAATAGTCGTCAAAAGTTGCCACTTGTTCAAATTTGAATATTAATAAAATATTACAATCAGGATATCATAGAATTCGTGATAGAAATACATATGAATAAGTCTGCCATATAGTTTTTATAAAAATATTATAACTGATGAGGTTTAAAAATCCATATACAAAAATAGCTATTTAAATTGATTTAACACAATATTTTTACAAAAGTTCGTAAAAAAAAAACAGAGAAATAAAATCAGATGAGAATCAAAGAAACACTAGGAAGTAAAATACCTCATTCAGGCAGATATTTTGTGTTAGATTTGAAATATTTTTGTCAAGCGTTGCGTGCGTTGTGTACGTGCATTAAACTGTCTTATATTTATATCATCATAAAGATGGGCAAGTGTACGCAAACGTTTTAATATAAATTTGTAGAAAAAAATAAAAATTTCCCTTAATACATACATAACTATATACATATGCATACATCTGCGCGTTGGAGAATGCTTTCAGCCATTGGCAGCAGCTGAGTATGTGAAAATGTTAACGAAAATTTACTAATATACTCGTAAGCAAACGCGCACACTTACTCACACGCCCATATATGTGTTATATGTACTTCCAAACGCATTAAAATTTATATGTACTTCCGCAAGCTCATGTATATTTAAGCAAATAAGCTTATTTCGCGTCGCATATATTGGTTCAGTATGTATGCGTGTGTATCTGTATTTGTTTGCGCCAAAAAAGTTAATCACATCAGTTGGTTGTTGGTTTTGTGGCAAGATAGTTGAAACATTGTTGTTGAAAGTAGAGCAAACAAAAAGTGTGCGGAAAAGTAGAGTAACAAAAACTAATCTGAATAAATTCATTTGGCTAAAAATGCGGAATGGAATATGCTCATTAAGCGTTTAGAACAATGGTGGTGGTGATATGTGATCGTTATTGAGTTTAAAACTGCATATAAATCTAAACGGATAATGATAAATGAAATGAGAGATGACTGATAAAAAGCGCTAAAAATTATTTAAACGCAAAAAAAAAAATTATAATAATAAAAATAAAAATAAAAAATAAAATAAAACAGAATAAAATATAAATAATATATGTATATATACGTGTGTATATATTAATATATGGCTACAGTGGTTGTTGGTTAAAAGTCTATCAACAACTACACCACCCACTGACTAAACGAATAACCGCAGAAAGTGAAAAGTGACGAAAACTAGCAAGAGCAACCAGCTAGCTTAGTGGAGATGGCGTGAGTCGCCAGCTAAATACAAAAACAACAACTATTGGTGAACGAAAATGAAACCAAGTGGACGTGACCAACATTGAGTTAAACAAACGAAGATCACACAACAACAGTACACAGTAGGAGGAGAGCAAACAAAAATAATACTAATAGCAATTTTATTTCACAAATATAAACAGGAAAATCAAAGTATGTTTATGGTATGCACCCGAGATGTGGTCCAACCAAAGTGGTTACGAAACCACTCGCACTACACACGTGCTGCCGTGGGAACTTTAACCCGCTTGTATGACTGGGCTTTGGGTACAAGACGCCGAAAGGATGGGTAAGGAGGAACGAAAGGATTGATATTGTCGGCACAAAAAACGTCTGCAAATAATAATGATACATATCTGCGCTCCGTGTGGTGTGTGTACCCAACTTCGGTGCTTCTCCGGTAATGTGTCGTCTGAATCCGGTCCCGCTAATGGAACCCAAGTTATATATATGAAAGAGGGCGAAAAAATCTCTAGGACTCCAACTTCCCTTATGTTTGCACAAAAAATAAACACATTGCTCCTCTTGGCAATTCGGGTTCGCTATTCTCCAATTTTTATTTTTTTTTTAAACAAAAACGGGTATTTCTCCTTCAAAAGGTAGCGAAAATCAAACTACGCACCGGCCTGCAGAATTCTCTGGCGATTGTGTGTTGGTGCCATCCCCTTTACCCAGGTGGACTGAGCCACAATTGCACACCAAGCACACTGGGTTAATTTTGTTTCTAAATGACCGCGGAGAGTGGAGGAACTGTCCCGATGAGAACATCTCCTTTTGGGGACTTGTAACATGCACACACCGACTGTTATAGGTACGCACACAACGAATACGGCACTGCCATCCTTTCATTTGGCATTAAATTTACAACTAGGTGCGAAGAGTAAAAGGTAAAACTAAAGAAATGAACAAACAAACATAAAATAAGTCTTTGTTACGACCAGTACGCGACGTCCTCGAAATACTAAAGGCCTTACATCAGTGCCGTTCAGGAAGTGGGATTAAAGGGATGGGTGTAGACTGACCTACTAGTCAGACATTTAATATAGCGGTCATATGAAGGAGGGCAAAATTGGTATCGAATTTGTGGTGGGAGCGAGACTTTGTCGCCGAGTCCTAGCATTCACCCCGGTAGATGACGCCTCGTCACAATGCGCATTCAAGTGAAGTTCTTCAATATATACTTATAAAGAGAGTGACGATGTGTCCAAAGCGTTTGAGGATAAACGATTTCGATGGGGCCCGAAATATGGTTGTCGGCAGTACTAGCACACAAAAATTCATCAAGCTACTTGTCTGTTTGTCCGGTTGAATGTTCGACGTCGAAAGGCCGCAAACCCAACGGACAGCCGAACGGACAGCTTGAACTCTGCCCTCTGAGAGATTTCATAAAAAGGTTGATATAAAGAATCTGTGGGACGGCACTTCAGGTTTCCTTCGGACAGCTTAGAAAAAACTATTGGTTTCTGTAAAAAAGAACAGGGGATGAAGATAACCGTTACGCATTAAAGAGTAAGCAGATTATTTACCGCGCAATCTTGCGATGAAATGAATACCGAAGACTAGGAGGGAAGAGGGATACACATAGAGGTAAAAGTAACGAGGCCGAAATGAAGGTGTATGAAGATCTTGAGAAGCTAAACGACAATTGTAATGCTCAAAAGTCCAAGGAGGTAATACAGAATACATTTAGTTTATGGAGGGAGGACTTTTCCAGCCTGCGTTCATCATTGGAATCAACAGCCATGCCGTTAACTATATTTTCTCCAGAGCGGATACGGATGTGAAATCTAGCTCATATTATCAAAACAAGTAGTCACCGCATTTGAGACTTGGTTTCCACGTTACTGTTGAGAGTCATAACTTCGAAGTCTTCGCATATCTTGGAACCAGCTTTTATATCAACATCAATGCCAGATTGATTGATTGATTCTGCGATGGGTAGAAACACTCTTGCCTACTTTGGACTGAGTGGTCAATTAAAAAGACCAACTCTATAAGTCACTTATGGTCCCTCTATTCTGTTATATGTTGCGATGATAACATCTAATGAGTTGACGTTAGGTGTTTTCTAAGGAAAGGTTTTAGGAAAATCAATGGTCGTCTGCGCATTAGCAACAGTGAATATCGCAGCCGATCGAACGATGAGCTGTAAGAGATATACGGAGACATTGACATGGTTCAACAAATCAAGGAACAGCGGCTACGCTGGCTAGGTATTGTTGACCGGATAGATAGGCACAGTCTAGCTTTGCAATTATTCGATGCTGATGGAAGCAGAGAAAGAAGAAAGCGGCATATTTCTGTTATTCTATGACAGAAGCGATGACTTAATCCCAATAAGGATTAGAAGATCCACTTCATGTAGACATGTAGAAATCTGACCGGAGTATGACGAAGTAGTTGATAGATAGTATTCTCAAATATGTAACAGAAGAAGCAGTTTGTACAAAATAGATTACAGTCTGCTGTGAAATTTAAGGCGAACGAATTGCTTATAACCAGAGAATTTGAAATTTAACTACTGAAACACAGTTTCAGTACTGGATTTCTTTATTTTATTTTTATTTTTGGCTCCTGCTCAACACTTCTTAGCTTCCAATTCCACTTAATTTGATTAAAAAGCGAACGCACACAAATCGTTTTAGTCGGAAAGCAAATATCAAACTAACTTCTTTGTAATCATTTACTTACTGACGACAGCTAAAAATTATCGGAGCCTTATTTAGCGTAAATTGGATGCCAACAATGCGCTGTTGTTAAGCCATTTGTGGCCGACAGGCTGACTGCCTTGCATGTGTCTGTCTGGAATTGAGAGCATTTTTCACAAATTTTTTTTATTTTTTTTGGACAGATATAGCACAAAGTGTGTGTACATATATAGTATATTATTCTGATTTTGTATGCCTTCATTTCATAGAATAGCATTTTGTGGTTTCTTTTTTCAACATTGTCTTTCGAATTTGGCTGCAGAAGCTGCTCTTAATTGTCGAAGAAGAATAATTTTTGTCCTTCCATGTGTTTTATACATATACATATGTACATATATACATATATATATTTATACAATGTATTTCACTTCTCTCTCTTTTTATTTCCCATTGCAATTTTCTTGATTTTTCGCCACAACCTCTACGTCTGTGTGCCTAATCGAAAATGGCAAGCAAAATAAATTAGATATGGCAACCTCACATACATAGGTACATAGTAATACCGAAAATGCCGAAGAGAAGGAAATGAAAACACTTGAAAGCGAATTGAATTTGTGTAGATGAAGGAGCAGACATCAGGCGACCAAGCAAAAAACAAAAAAGAGCACAAAGTTGAAATTGTTGCTGCTAAGTGTAACTGAATAAATGGTCTACTGCTTAACCGGCAGTGAGAAAAATGAAAATAGCAACACTTGAGGCAACAATGTACTCGTATGTGTATGTGTGTGTATGTAGGTAGGAGTGTATGCGGGTGTTGCTGGATAATCAAAAGCTACACTTGAAGTGCAAACGAGTCCAACTGGAGGGCGTTGAAGGGTGGCAAGGAGATGGTGAAAATAAAATGATTAAAATGCAGAAAGTAATTGTACTTGCATGCTCTCGGCGGTTTAGCGTGTAACCCACACTTACGTACATGCCTAATGAAATTTGTGGTATAAAGTGTTTATCTTTTTCCGGTTGGAAATATTCACAGTGGTGCAAGAATGTGTTTCTATAGAGTAACATATTTTCTTTTTTGACATTAGTTCAAGCCTGCGATATTTTGAGATGGCATTAACAGTGCAATTTGGTGTTTAATCTTGACTGAATACTTCCCTAAAGTTTCCACACTATTTTGCTATTTATTCGTAGTTATGGAAGACCCATTGATCCAGTGGAATCACCTTAGGATGGATTTTAATGATGATGGAATAGTATGAGGGGTTTGAGCGACTGTAGTTAAGTCATTGATCGAAAATGGAGGTTTAAGATCTGATCCTAAGCGGCCGCATCTAAGCCGTTGAGAAGGCTCACTGTGCTACAGACTTTAAGATTATGAATGTTATAAGTTAATACTGCGGATTTACAGCCCTAAACGAAAATATGATTAATTTAATCATGTCAGTGTAGAAAAGCTTAGAATTTTTATGTAGCTTCTGTGCTAATAGCCAAGATACCTCTCGGTTAATATCTTCAGCATATTTTCTTAAGCAAATATTAGATGTTAAGAGGCATTAAAACTTTACTCTCTCACTCTAGCAGATACTCACCACTTTTAGCGACTTACACATTTAGGAGGTGAGGATTTACTCCTTCTATATTAGGATAATGGCCAGAATTTGCTTTACTAATTTTTTGAACTCGTACCAAAACTTATGATTCATTTTTATGAAGTAGGGAATACACGTTGAGCTTACTACAGCTGCGGCGAAGTACTTTTTGGTGCTAAAAATATGTTAAGGTTGTATTAACTGTTTGCTGATTTAGTGGGTTTGGGAATGTTAAAAAATATCAACTCGTAGGTAATCATGAACAAAGTTAGTCCTGGATAGCGAAACAAACTTTAATTAAGCTGAAGGTGCTCATATTTGGACACTTATTTCTGCATTCTTGTATATATTTAATCTTTCTCTCTGAAACTGTTGCTTTATAGTTGTATCACTCTTCAGAATATTTAATAGATAAATGATAGCCGAGAGTGTTGAGTGCGTTTAGAGACACATGATCATATAGGCCAAGCTCAATCAACTTGGCTCTTTATCTGGTTTCATATTCTACGCCTTCTCTTTCTGTTACTCACACTATCTTCACCAATTCCATTTCATGAAAGATATGAACAATTTTTTTTTGTATTTTTAATTTAATTTTTTTTGTTCGTTAATGTGGAGTAGGTTAATATCGAAAATAACGGTCGCTTCTTTCGAACACTCTTATCAAATATGTTTCCCTTGGTAGTCCGTCTAATAAGTTAGCTATCATAGGTGTGGTAAACTTTGACTGCAGCCACGGATCTAAAGTACAATATTGAAGCCGTGTATTATTCCACAAACCCGTGTCAAGCTCTAGGAATCAAAGTAAAGTTTTACTTAAGAATAATAGATAAACTCAAACATCTGATGAAAGGTAAAACTGTGCGTCTCAATATATTTCCAGATATGTGCCCGAGGCTGCAATCTTCGACTACGATGTGCTACGATGTGAAAAGTCATAGGTTCGAGTTTAGGCCCGACTAATTTACAAAATTTTATAAAAGTAATTTAAATAACAAAATAAAGTAAATTTTTCTAATTGCGGTCGCCTCTCGGCAGAGAATGTCAACCCCTCCAAATTTATTTCTGATTTAAAATAAAATGCTACTCATAAAAATCTATCATCCGTTCGGTGGCAGCTTAAACAAAACTGTGGATAACTCCAGTTGTTGCTTTTACAAAGGGCCAATTATAAAGGGCGATTTTTTTTGGCAAATCACGCGTGAGTCGTGTCAAGCTGTCATTTTATTTTTGTTCAGTATTGTTTGGTATTTCATTATGGAAAGCCTCGCTCAACTTATGGTCAACATAATCGGTATACTGAGCAACACCATCACCCATCTTGAGACCCAGCATTCATTATTGGATAATATTCGACCGAATAGACCACGTCAAATACGCAATGAAGTAAATACAGCGGCCATAGCTGAGAGTGTACACAAAGACCGTGGAGAGTCGATTCGGCGCCGTTCGCAGCAACTCCGACTGATTAATGGAACGACTTGGTGCATTTTACGTCGAGATCTTAAATTGAAAACGTACAAAATACAGCTGGTGCAAAAACTGAAGCCGCTCGAACTTCAAAAGCGACATCGCTTCGCTCTATGGGCTCTTGAAAAGTTCCAAGAAGATCCGACGTTTTCGTCCCGAATTTTTTCAGCGATGGGGCCCATTTCTGGTTAAAAGGGTATGTAAACAAACAAAATTGCCGCATTTGGGACGAATAGCAACCTGAGAGTAACCTGAGGCGATTCAAGAACTGCCATTTCATTCAGAAAAAAAACGGTTTGGTGTGGTTTGTGGGCCGGTGGAATCATCGGTCCATATTTCTTCAAAAATGATACCTGAAATTGAAGCTCGTGATTTCAGCGACATTTGGTTTAAACAAAATGGCGTCACTTCCCACACATCACATCAATCAATGGATTTATTGAGAGAACGATTCGGTGAGCAGATAATTTCACGTTTTGGGCCGGTCGATTGGCCGCCAAGATCGTGTGATATCACGCCGTTAGACTTTTTCCTGTGGGGATATGTAAAGTGTAAAGTATATGCGGACAATCCCGCTTCGATTCAGACCTTGGAGCAAAACATCACACGTGTCACTCGCCAGTTACCAGTCAAAATGCTCGAACGAGTCAGCGAAAATTGGACTCAACGGATGGATCATCTGAGACGTAGCCGGCCAACATTTGAAAAAGATAATCTTCAAAAAATAAATGCCAAAGAATGTTCCGTCGAATGATAATAAACATTTCTTATTAGATTTGAAGTTTCTGTGTTTTTTTCTATAAAAAAATTGGGAACCTCGAAATTCCGAAAAATCCAATAATTATTGCGAAAATCTCAAATTAAATTTCGGAAAATACCAATGTAATTCAGAACAACACCAGTTTCAGAAAAATTAATGAATTCAAAAAAATCCAGTTGTTTTAAAAAAATCTCAAATGTGTTTTAAATACATTAATTTTCATTATGATGAAATATGTCGTAATCGAACAAAAACAAAAAGAACTAGGAAAGTGGACCGTTTTCGGAAGATTTTATTCGAGAAGTATGAATATATTTCTAAATATGAGGCTCTGAAATACTTAAATTTTTATTTTTGGAAAACAGCTGCAGAAATTCTGAACACTAGTCCATAAAATGTAGAAAGAGGGAAAAGTTAAGAACAACAATAAGTCAACACAAGTAGCTTAGTGGTTTAACCATTGATTCATGCTGTGGATACCACAATTTCAGATCCAATTCGATGAAGGGTGTGTGATGAGGAAACGAGGTGGTTACCGAAACAGCTATAACTTCTTCCGTTCAAACTGTTGTACAATTTTTTACTTTCCCAAAAATAAAATAAGGTCTGATATAGCTCAAAAAGAAATGAATGAAATAAAATAATGATATTGAGCAGTGAACTGAAAACACATATATGTATAAAACGTTTGAATTTATTAAAATATTTTTTTGAGATTTTTTAATGCAAATAGCTCTTTGAAAGATTAATGGAAAAGCTGAAAAAATGTTTTTATCTGCTTCCTAAATCAGAGTTTAAGAATCTTAATTCTCTTTTCGTCTGCCGAAGACTTTATACCGCTCATGAAAATATCAGATTTATTGTATTGGATTTGAGGATTATATATAAATTCCCAATTTTTTGTGTTGCAGGGAGGGCGTTGTCTATATGATGTAGTATTCCGACTTCGATGATTTTACTTACTAATATTTATTTGAATTTACGAGTATCGCATACCCCAAATTCCATGCTCTGAGATGCTTTTCTAAAGCATTTGGACACAAATTATCAAATTTGAAAAAAAAAAACCGTCGAATATATGCAATATCCGGTTCCGCAAAGTCATCATATAAATGTAAAAATACATCTGCTAATAAAGTTTGGTTGAAGTAAATCAAAAACCCAGAGACCATTTGGGGTTAAAACCGACAGATAGACATTCGGACCTTACTAAATCAATGGGGCTCGTCATTCTGATCTTATCTATCTATTTATCTCTCCTCCTTCTGATATTTACACACCTTATTAAATATTTAAAATATCATTTAATGTATTAACATGAAGAATAAAATTAGTACGCGATCAGTGTAGATTCTCCTCCGCTATCTAGTTGCAAACTACTAGCAGCCTTGGATTGCCAAAGTCGCGTAGTGGCGTGTAGTGTTGTCATAATAGGATCTTCTTCTTATGCTTTTGGCTACCCGCAAGCAAGAGCTGATTGCACCGCCACCTACTCCAACTACTTTCTACCACAGCAACACACTTCACATTGTTACTTAGCTTCCCCTCTTCATTTTGTACATTGCAGCAATTTATTTGAGTTTTGGTCGAAGCAAAAAAAAAAAAAAAAATTAAAAAAAATCAAGACTTGCTGAGCTTTTAAATTGTCATGGTTGCGTGGCTGAAACGGACTATTGTGCTCTAGTGCCATTTTCGCATCTTCTTCTTTATTAGTGGTTAAGTGTTTGCCACACTTGCATGTTGGCATTTGTTGTTTGCTTTTTTGTCGGGATTTTTACGAATTTTTTTATTTTTATTTGCAGGAATTTACATTATGTTTAGCTTTTTATATCCATATATATTTATGTATATATATGTAATATTATCTCTCGTTTATTCTTCATGTCATTTTTCGCCACATATGCGTTCATTTAATTCTCTTTGTTTGCCATTGCGTGTCGCTAGAAGTCGGTTGCCTGCTTGTGCTTGGTATGTGACAGCCTACTGTTTTTTGCTTTCAGTTTCAAGCTGCCCTTACTATCTGCTCCTTTCTTCATTTTGATGCGTTATTTCTGGTACTTAACCATTTCCGTATTCTCCTTTTGCCTTTTAGCGTTTCTTGTCGTTCGCATGTTGTTCCGCCTGTCTGTTCACTATTTGTATTTCCTTTTTTTGCTTTCTTTTACTTTGTCGGCCGGCAAACTGCTGCGTTTGTTATGTGTCTTTCGGTGATTTTCCGCTGTGAATGTGATTTTACATGGGTTAACTTTCAGATTTGTTTTTGTATGTGTATGGCTTACGCTTGTATCTAGAGATGGCTTTGGAGTATAGTTTAAAGATTTAAGAATTTTGTGTAATGATGGAGAGTTTTGCAGTGCTTGGTCTATTTGACATTTTTGCTATGTATTTTCATTATTTTTGTTAGTTTTGAAGTTCAGATCCATCTGATATGCGCAATTTGCTGAGGGTTTTAAACTATGAAGAAACCAAAGGGGCGAAGTAGTCCAGATCTTCGTTAGATTTTGAGCTTGTAGCTCTAAAGGGTTATCCAGTGATAAGCAAATCAGACACACAATCGATTATGATGATTTATTAGCTGGAAAGCGAAAAAGCTTCTAACGAATAAAACAACGGAGGGAATTGGTTAAACACCCGCTATAATAATCAAATAATGCGACGAGGAATTGAAAAACTTTTATTGTTGTTGTTGTTATTGTAGCGGCTTTTCCAACCCCGTCTATGGTCAGGTAGGTCTAGTCTTAGTCATCGAGGTCATCTAATCGGAGGCTCAAGAAACGTGCTGTTTCGACATGTTCGGACCAGAAGAAGAGGGCTGTTAGATGAGTCGAGTTAAGCGCGCATGCAAAGAGGTGGTTAGTGTCGTGTGGGAAATCGTTGCATGCAGGACATGTGTTGGGTATGTCAGGGTCAGCTCTGGATGGGTAGGAGTTAAGCCTGCTACAATATCCAGACCGCAATTGGGCCAGGGTTACGGGGGACTCTCGAGGCAGCTGGAGCTCTAGTTTTGCCATGGGTGGTGACTGGACTCCGAGAAAACCATTTACAGGAAGAAAGTTCACAAAAGTGTTAACGAAACTCTCTGTGAATGGTGTTTATGGCCTCTCTATACGTCGTCTTGTCCAGCGGGTCTTGTCTGTATTGCTGTTGTCGCGGTAGTCAAGTACTCTCTTCCTGATGTGCCTAGGTGGTGGCTTCCAATAAGTGTCTGTTGGGATGATCCCTATGGTAGCATCCCAGCAGATATTGCTTACACAGCACATTATGCCCTTAACTGGGAGCATAGATGTTTCGCTGTGAAAGTGGTGCTCCGACGCCATCAGGAAGTTTTTTGTCACGGTCCGAAGGGCGGTGTTCTGACGAAGCTTCTTCAGCTGCATCTCGCTTGTCCCCGGTGTCCAAATCGGTGCAGCATAGTTTACGACCGGCCGGCCAATTGCCTTGTACGTTGCCAAAGTGTTTCTTTGTCTTTTCCCTAGGTGCTACCAGCTAGCGATTTGAGGATTTTTTTGTGCCTATATACTTCACATTGAGTTCTAGTCGATACTCCTTTCTTCCAGCTGGGGAAAAGGGTTTCAGAGAATTTCGCAGGTAGCTGAGCACAAATGGTGTGTGGGACACGGGAGCAGCAAGGCCTGAATAGTCTTCGCTACTGGGAAAAGCAGAGATATCGGCCGATAAGGCTCTCCTTTATTTGCAGGTTTCCTTGCATTTATTAGCGGGGGAGAAAGAGGGTTGGGAGTCATGCTGCGGGGAGCTCCATTGGGCCGTGGAGGTCTGGGGAGTTACCCCAAGTGGGTAACTGTGCTGAAGACAATGCCATGAAGGCTTGAGATACAGCTACGCGCTGGCAGCATGGGACCACGTAACGCGTGGTCCACTCCCTATGGGTCTTAAGGCCTGAACAGGTCTTAAAATGACTCCAACTATTGCACTGGTTGCATCTAACCGAGATGGAAGAATGGTCGAGTCGTCTTTGGCACACGCAGCAGAAATAATGCGTCGGAACTGGGTTGGTTTCTATGCCAGCTCTGATGAGAATGATTTTATGACCTAAAGCTAAGATTACCTTATGTCCTAAACGGGGTTAGGTCGCCGAAAGGGTGACAGCACTTGGCCGGATAAAATCCGGGTCATATCTGGTACTTAGAACCGACTGTCGTGGGGAGTCGTGAAAAACTGTACTCCATAGTAAATGAACTGATCCATATATGGTCCGTATTTAACTAAGTATGTGATCCAAGTCTCCACGCGGGTTGATTGCAGCAACTCGCAAGGGTGTGTGACGAGAACGGAAGAGTGGTCTTGCTACTGTAACTGCATACCCAAAAGCAGATTCTATTGATATTTTAGAATAAATGAATTACACTCTGGTGAACAAGTTCCTTGAAAGAACTCAATATATAAAAAAAAAATTGTCTTCCCATGACTTTCGTGCTCACAAACTTTCTTAATTACACAATAATGTATATTTAAAGGGTAAGGCAGTACCCCACAGCGCAGCACGTTTGATTTTATTACAGAGACGTGTTGTAAATTCCACTCTTTGCTATAAATAAATCACATTTAAATCAGCAAAGAACATAAAATTGTACATCAAGCAGCTAGAGTTGCCGTAAAATTCAATTTAATTGTAATAGCCATTTTAAAAATGCCAATACAAATTATTGAGGCTAATAGAGCGCACAGATAAAATTTTTAAACTTCTAAACGCATATAAAAAATTAAAAAATTTATATAAACATTGTGACTTAAAATTCAAATGAAATAGAGAATCCAAAAGTCCTTATATTTGCTCGAACAATATATGAAATACTACTCAATACCAAATCGTATCAAACTTAAATTTAAAATGTCTGAGTTTGGTTATTTATTTATTTTTACTTTCCTTTTCAACACTTTTATTATTATGCCGCTTGTCGTCTTATGCATTAAAAACTTTACATTGTTTATCCTTTCGATTTATTTACTTAAATAAAAGTCACACTTTATCCTTTTTATTTCTTATTTACACAAACAAATACCATTAATTCGTAAGCCACGTCGTATGAGTGATAACCCACAGCTGATCCGGCCAATAAAAAGGTCAAGTGAAAAATAAAAAAACAAACTCAGAAGCATTTAAATTCCACACATTAAACGTGTGAAAGTAATACAAAAATTATGGAAGAAAACCATATGAAGGAAATCAAAAAGATTTGAACCCTTAAACCGCACATGCCTTGCTCAGGCTATAAATTTTTATTATGACGACCAAAAATGCAGATGTTTCTCAGACAGGCACAGATTTGTGTACATTTAATTTTTTATGGGGTTAAATATTTTTGAGTTTTGCAATTTTTTTAGGTGCTTTTATACGGGGCATATTTATAAGCCAAACAAGGCCTATTTTTTATATTAAAATAAATGAATTGCTTTCACTTACCGCCAAATATCTGGAAACTTAAGTCACTAACTAATATAAATATTATTATTTTTTCAACTTACTATTTTTATTCTATTTTACTATGATAAATTTTTTGCTTTTATCTATATTTATATTTCTTTATTTTATTTTATTTTTCTATTAAATTAATTTAATTTACTTTATTATTATTTACTACTTTTTATTTAACTGATTTTAATTTTTATTTAATGGATTTTTAAATAACTTTATTTTATTGCCTTTTATTTAATATTATTTTATTATATTATCTTATATTTTATATTTTATATTTAAATTTTATATTTTATATTTTATATTTTATATTTTATATTTTATATATTATATTTTATATTTTATATTTTATATTTAAATTTTATATTTTATATTTTATATTTTATATTTTATATTTTATATTTTATATTTTATATTTTATATTTTATATTTTATATTTTATATTTTATATTTTTATATTTTATATTTTATATTTTATATTTTATATTTTATATTTTATATTTTATATTTTATATTTTATATTTTATATTTTATATTTTATATATTATATTTTTTATTTTATATTTTATATTTTATATTTTATATTTTATATTTTATATTTTATATTTTATATTTTATATTTTATATTTTATATTTTATATTTTATATTTTATATTTTATATTTTAGATTTTATATTTAAATTTTATATATATTTTATATTTTATATTTTATATTTTATATTTTATATTTTATATTTTATATTTTATATTTTATATTTTATATTTTATATTTTATATTTTATATTTTATTTTTAGTTTTTTTATATTTTTTAAATTTTTTATATTTTTTATTTTATATTTTATATTTTATATTTTATATTTTATATTATATTTTATATTTTATATTTTATATTTTATATTTTATATTTTATATTTTATATTTTATATTTTATATTTTATATTTTATATTTTATATTTTATATTTTATATTTTATATTTTATATTTTATATTTTATATTTATATTTTATATTTTATATTTTATATTTTATATTTTATATTTTATATTTTATATTTATATTTTATATTTTATATTTTATATTTTATATTTTATATTTTATATTTTATATTTTATATTTTATATTTTATATTTTATATTTTATATTTTATATTTTATATTTTATATTTTATATTTTATATTTTATATTTTATATTTTATATTTTATATTTTATATTTTATATTTTATATTTTATATTTTATATTTTATATTTTATATTTTATATTTTATATTTTATATTTTATATTTTATATTTTATATTTTATATTTTATATTTTATATTTTATATTTTATATTTTATATTTTATATTTTATATTTTATATTTATATTTTATATTTTATATTTTATATTTTATATTTTATATTTTATATTTTATATTTTATATTTTATATTTTATATTTTATATTTTATATTTTATATTTTATATTTTATATTTTATATTTTATATTTTATATTTTATATTTTATATTTTATATTTTATATTTTATATTTTATATTTTATATTTTATATTTTATATTTTATATTTTATATTTTATATTTTATATTTTATATTATATTTTTATATTTTATATTTTATATTTTATATTTTATATTTTATATTTTATATTTTATATTTTATATTTTATATTTTATATTTTATATTTTATATTTTATATTTTATATTTTATATTTTATATTTTATATTTTATATTTTATATTTTATGTTTTATATTTTATATTTTATATTTTGTGTTTTATATTTTATATTTTATATTTTTTATTTTATATTTTATATTTTGTGTTTTATATTTTATATTTTATATTTTATATTTTATATTTTATATTTTATATTTTATATTTTATATTTTATATTTTATATTTTATATTTTATATTTTATATTTTATATTTTATATTTTATATTTTATTTTTTATATTTTATATTTTATATTTTATATTTTATATTTTATATTTATATTTTTTATTTTATATTTTATATTTTATATTTTATATTTTATATTTTATATTTTATATTTTATATTTTATATTTTATATTTTATATTTTATATTTTATATTTTATATTTTATATTTATATTTTATATTTTATATTTTATATTTTATATTTTATATTTTATATTTTATATTTTATATTTTATATTTTATATTTTATATTTTATATTTTATATTTTATATTTTATATTTTATATTTTATATTTTATATTTTATATTTTATATTTTATATTTTATATTTTATATTTAAATTTTATATTTTACATTTTATATTTTATATTTTATATTTTATATTTTATATTTTATATTTTATATTTTATATTTTATATTTTATATTTTATATTTTATAGTTTATATTTTATATTTAAATTTTATATTTTTTATTTTATATTTTATATTTTATATTTTATATTTTATATTTTATATTTTATATTTTATATTTTATATTTTATATTTTATATTTTATATTTTATATTTTATATTTTATATTTTATATTTATAGTTTATATTTTATTTTTTATATTTTATATTTTATATTTTCTATTTTATATTTTATATTTTCTATTTTATATTTTATATTTTCTATTTTATATTTTATATTTTATATTTTATATTTTATATTTTATATTTTATATTTTATATTTTATATTTTATATTTTATATTTAAATTTTATATTTTATATTTTATATTTTATATTTATATTTTATATTTATATTTTTTATTTTATATTTTATATTTTATATTTTATTTTTTTATATTTTATATTTTATATTTTATATTTTATATTTTATATTTTATATTTTATATTTTATATTTTATATTTTATATTTTATATTTTATATTTTATATTTTATATTTTATATTTTATATTATATATTTTATATTATATATTTTATATTATATATTTTATATTATATATTTTATATTTTATACATTATATTTTATATTTTATACATTATATTTTATATTATATATTATATATTTTATATTTTATATTTTAAAATTTATATTTTATATTTTATACTTTATATTTTATATTTTATATTTTATATTTTATATATTATATTTTATATTTTATATTTTATATTTAAATTTTATATTTTATATTTTATATTTTATATTTTATATTTTATATTTAAATTTTATATTTTATATTTTATATTTTATATTTTATATTTTATATTTAAATTTTATATTTTATATTTTATATTTTATATTTTATATTTTATATTTTATATTTTATATTTTATATTTTTTTTTATATTTTATATTTTATATTTTATATATTGTATTTAATATTTTATATTTTTAATTTTATATTTTATATTTTATATTTTATATTTTATATTTTATATTTTATATTTTATATTTTATATTTTATATTTTATATTTTATATTTTATATTTTATATTTTATATTTTATATTTTATATTTTATATTTTAGATTTTATATTTTATATTTTATATTTTATATTTTATATTTTATATTTTATATTTTATATTTTATATTTTATATTTTATATTTTTATATTTTATATTTTATATTTTATATTTTATATTTTATATTTTATATTTTATATTTTATATTTTATATTTTATATTTTATATTTTATATTTTATATTTTATATTTTATATTTTATATTTTATATTTTATATTTTATATTTTATATTTTATATTTTATATTTTATATTTTATATTTTATATTTTATATTTTATATTTTATATTTTATATTTTATATTTTATATTTTATATTTTATATTTTATATTTTATATTTTATATTTATATTTTATATTTTATATTTTATATTTTATATTTTATATTTTATATTTTATATTTTATATTTTATATTTTATATTTTATATTTTATATTTTATATTTTATATTTTATATTTTATATTTTATATTTTATATTTTATATTTTATATTTTATATTTTATATTTTATATTTTATATTTATATTTTATATTTTATATTTTATATTTTATATTTTATATTTTATATTTTATATTTTATATTTTATATTTTATATTTTATATTTTAAATTTTATTTTTATATTTTATATTTTATATTTTATATTTATATTTTATATTTTATATTTTATATTTTATATTTTATATTTTATATTTTATATTTTATATTTTATATTTTATATTTTATATTTTATATTTTATATTTTATATTTTATATTTTATATTTTATATTTTATATTTTATATTTTATATTTTTATATTTTATATTTTATATTTTATATTTTATATTTTATATTTTATATTTTATATTTTATATTTTATATTTTATATTTTATATTTTATATTTTATATTTTATATTTTATATTTTATATTTTATATTTTATATTTTATATTTTATATTTTATATTTTATATTTTATATTTTATATTTTATATTTTATATTTTATATTTTATATTTTATATTTTATATTTTATATTTTATATTTTATATTTTATATTTTATATTTTATATTTTATATTTTATATTTTATATTTTATATTTTATATTTTATATTTTATATTTTATATTTTATATTTTATATTTTATATTTTATATTTTATATTTTATATTTTATATTTTATATTTTATATTTTATATTTTATATTTTATATTTTATATTTTATATTTTATATTTTATATTTTATATTTTATATTTTATATTTTATATTTTATATTTTATATTTTATATTTTATATTTTATATTTTTATATTTTATATTTTATATTTTATATTTTATATTTTATATTTTATATTTTATATTTTATATTTTATATTTTATATTTTATATTTTATATTTTATATTTTATATTTTATATTTTATATTTTATATTTTATATTTTATATTTTATATTTTATATTTTATATTTTATATTTTATATTTTATATTTTATATTTTATATTTTATATTTTATATTTTATATTTTATATTTTATATTTTATATTCTATATTCTATATTTTATATTTTAGATTTTATATTTTATATTTTATATTTTATATTTTATATTTTATATTTTATATTTTATATTTTATATTTTATATTTTATATTTTATATTTTATATTTTATATTTTATATTTTATATTTTATATTTTATATTTTATATTTTATATTTTATATTTTATATTTTATATTTTATATTTTATATTTTATATTTTATATTTTATATTTTATATTTTATATTTTATATTTTATATTTTAATTTTCATATTTTATATTTTATATTTTATATTTATATTTTATATTTTATATTTTATATTTTATATTTTATATTTTATATTTTATATTTTATTTTTTATATTTTATATTTAAATTTTATATTTTATATTTTATATTTTATATTTTATATTTTATATTTTATATTTTATATTTTATATTTTATATTTTATATTTTATATTTTATATTTTATATTTTATATTTTATATTTTATATTTTATATTTTATATTTTATATTTTATATTTTATATTTTATATTTTATATTTTATATTTTATATTTTATATTTTATATTTTATATTTTATATTTTATATTTTATATTTTATATTTTATATTTTATATTTTATATTTTATATTTTATATTTTATATTTTATATTTTATATTTTAAATTTTATATTTTATATTTTATATTTTATATTTTATATTTTATATTTTATATTTTATATTTTATATTTTATATTTATATTTTATATTTTATATTTTATATTTTATATTTTATATTTTATATTTTATATTTTATATTTTATATTTGATATTTTATATTTTATATTTTATATTTTATATTTTATATTTTATATTTTATATTTTATATTTTATATTTTATATTTTATATTTTATATTTTATATTTTATATTTTATATTTTATATTTTATATTTAAATTTTATATTTTATATTTTATATTTTATATTTTATATTTTATATTTTATATTTTATATTTTATATTTTATATTTTATATTTTATATTTTATATTTTATATTTAATATTTTATATTTTATATTTTATATATTATATTTTATATTTTATATTTTATATTTTATATTTTATATTTTATATTTTATATTTTATATTTTATATTTTATATTTTATATTTTATATTTTATATTTTATATTTTATATTTTATATTTTATATTTTATATTTTATATTTTATATTTTATATTTTATATTTTATATTTTATATTTTATATTTTATATTTTATATTTTATATTTTATATTTTATATTTTATATTTTATATTTTATATTTTATATTTTATATTTTATATTTTATATTTTATATTTTATATTTTATATTTTATATTTTATATTTTATATTTTATATTTTATATTTTATATTTATATTTTATATTTTATATTTTATATTTTATATTTTATATTTTATATTTTATATTTTATATTTTATATTTTATATTTTATATTTTATATTTTATATTTTATATTTTATATTTTATATTTTATATTTTATATTTTATATTTATATTTTATATTTTATATTTTATATTTTATATTTTATATTTTATATTTTATATTTTATATTTTATATTTTATATTTTATATTTTATATTTTATATTTTATATTTTATATTTATATTTTATATTTTATATTTTATATTTTATATTTTATATTTTATATTTTATATTTTATATTTTATATTTTATATTTTATATTTTATATTTTATATTTTATATTTTATATTTTATATTTTATATTTTATATTTTATATTTTATATTTTATATTTTATATTTTATATTTTATATTTTATATTTTATATTTTATATTTTATATTTTATATTTTATATTTTATATTTTATATTTTATATTTTATATTTTATATTTTATATTTTATATTTTATATTTTATATTTTATATTTTATATTTTATATTTTATATTTTATATTTTATATTTTATATTTTATATTTTATATTTTATATTTTATATTTTATATTTTATATTTTATATTTTATATTTTATATTTTATATTTTATATTTTATATTTTATATTTTATATTTTATATTTTATATTTTATATTTTATATTTTATATTTTATATTTTATATTTTATATTTTATATTTTATATTTTATATTTTATATTTTATATTTTATATTTTATATTTTATATTTTATATTTTATATTTTATATTTTATATTTTATATTTTATATTTTATATTTTATATTTTATATTTTATATTTTATATTTTATATTTTATATTTTATATTTTATATTTTATATTTTATATTTTATATTTTATATTTTATATTTATATTTTATATTTTATATTTTATATTTTATATTTTATATTTTATATTTTATATTTTATATTTTATATTTTATATTTTATATTTTATATTTTATATTTTTATATTTTATATTTTATATTTTATATTTTATATTTTATATTTTATATTTTATATTTTATATTTTATATTTTATATTTTATATTTTATATTTTATATTTTATATTTTATATTTTATATTTTATATTTTATATTTTATATTTTATATTTTATATTTTATATTTTATATTTTATATTTTATATTTTATATTTTATATTTTATATTTTATATTTTATATTTTATATTTTATATTTTATATTTTATATTTTATATTTTATATTTTATATTTTATATTTTATATTTTATATTTTATATTTTATATTTTATATTTTATATTTTATATTTTATATTTTATATTTTATATTTTATATTCTATATTCTATATTTTATATTTTAGATTTTATATTTTATATTTTATATTTTATATTTTATATTTTATATTTTATATTTTATATTTTATATTTTATATTTTATATTTTATATTTTATATTTTATATTTTATATTTTATATTTTATATTTTATATTTTATATTTTATATTTTATATTTTATATTTTATATTTTATATTTTATATTTTATATTTTATATTTTATATTTTATATTTTATATTTTATATTTTATATTTTATATTTTATATTTTATATTTTATATTTTATATTTTATATTTTATATTTTATATTTTTATATTTTATATTTTATATTTTATATTTTATATTTTATATTTTATATTTTATATTTTATATTTTATATTTTATATTTTATATTTTATATTTTATATTTTATATTTTATATTTTATATTTTATATTTTATATTTTATATTTTATATTTTATATTTTATATTTTATATTTTATATTTTATATTTTATATTTTATATTTTTATATTTTATATTTTATATCTTATATTTTATATTTTATATTTTATATTTTATATTTTATATTTTATATTTTATATTTTATGTTTTATTTATTTATATTTTATATTTTACATTTTATATTTTATATTTTATATTTTATATTTTATATTTTATATTTTATATTTTATATTTATTTATATTTTATATTTTATATTTTATATTTTATATTTTATATTTTATATTTTATTTTATATTTTATATTTTATATTTTATATTTTATATTTTATATTTTATATTTTATATTTTATATTTTATATTTTATATTTTATATTTTATATTTTATATTTTATATTTTATATTTTATGTTTTATATTTTATATTTTGTATTTTATATTTTATATTTAAATTTTATATTTTATATTTTATATTTTATATTTTTATATTTTATATTTTATATTTTATATTTTATATTTTATATTTTATATTTTATATTTTATATTTTATATTTTATATTTTATATTTTATATTTTATATTTTATATTTTATATTTTATATTTTATATTTTATATTTTATATTTTATATTTTATATTTTATATTTTATATTTTATATTTTATATTTTATATTTTATATTTTATATTTTATATTTTATATTTTATATTTTATATTTTATATTTTATATTTTATATTTTATATTTTATATTTTATATTTTATATTTTATATTTTATATTTTATATTTTATATTTTATATTTTATATTTTATATTTTTATATTTTATATTTTATATTTTATATTTTATATTTTATATTTTATATTTTATATTTTATATTTTATATTTTATATTTTATATTTTATATTTTATATTTTATATTTTATATTTTATATTTTTATATTTTATATTTTATATTTTATATTTTATATTTTATATTTTATATTTTATATTTTATATTTTATATTTTATATTTTATATTTTATATTTTATATTTTATATTTTATATTTTATATTTTATATTTTATATTTTATATTTTATATTTTATATTTTATATTTTATATTTTATATTTTATATTTTATATTTTATATTTTATATTTTATATTTTATATTTTATATTTTATATTTTATATTTTATATTTTTATATTTTATATTTTATATTTTATATTTTATATTTTATATTTTATATATTTTATATTTTATATTTTATATTTTATATTTTATATTTTATATTTTATATTTTATATTTTATATTTTATATTTTATATTTTATATTTTATATTTTATATTTTATATTTTATATTTTATATTTTATATTTTATATTTTATATTTTATATTTTATATTTTATATTTTATATTTTATATTTTATATTTTATATTTTTATATTTATATTTTATATTTTATATTTTATATTTTATATTTTATATTTTATATTTTATATTTTTATATTTTATATTTTATATTTTATATTTTATATTTTATATTTTATATTTTATATTTTATATTTTATATTTTATATTTTATATTTTATATTTTATATTTTATATTTTATATTTTATATTTTATATTTTATATTTTATATTTTATATTTTATATTTTATATTTTATATTTTATATTTTATATTTTATATTTTATATTTTATATTTTATATTTTATATTTTATATTTTATATTTTATATTTTATATTTTATATTTTATATTTTATATTTTATATTTTATATTTTATATTTTATATTTTATATTTTATATTTTATATTTTATATTTTATATTTTATATTTTATATTTTATATTTTATATTTTATATTTTATATTTTATATTTTATATTTTATATTTTATATTTTATATTTTATATTTTTATATTTTATATTTTATATTTTATATTTTATATTTTATATTTTATATTTTATATTTTATATTTTATATTTTATATTTTATATTTTATATTTTATATTTTATATTTTATATTTTATATTTTATATTTTATATTTTATATTTTATATTTTATATTTTATATTTTATATTTTATATTTTATATTTATATTTTATATTTTATATTTTATATTTTATATTTTATATTTTATATTTTATATTTTATATTTTATATTTTATATTTTATATTTTATATTTTATATTTTATATTTTATATTTTATATTTTATATTTTATATTTTATATTTTATATTTTATATTTTATATTTTATATTTTATATTTTATATTTTATATTTTATATTTTATATTTTATATTTTATATTTTATATTTTATATTTTATATTTTATATTTTATATTTTTATATTTTATATTTTATATTTTATATTTTTATATTTTATATTTTATATTTTATATTTTATATTTTATATTTTATATTTTATATTTTTATATTTTATATTTTATATTTTATATTTTATATTTTATATTTTATATTTTATATTTTATATTTTATATTTTATATTTTTATATTTTATATTTTATATTTTATATTTTATATTTTATATTTTATATTTTATATTTTATATTTTATATTTTATATTTTTATATTTTATATTTTATATTTTATATTTTATATTTTATATTTTATATTTTATATTTTATATTTTATATTTTATATTTTATATTTTATATTTTATATTTTATATTTTTATATTTTATATTTTATATTTTATATTTTATATTTTATATTTTATATTTTATATTTTATATTTTATATTTTTATATTTTATATTTTATATTTTATATTTTATATTTTATATTTTATATTTTATATTTTATATTTTATATTTTATATTTTATATTTTATATTTTATATTTTATATTTTATATTTTATATTTTATATTTTATATTTTATATTTTATATTTTATATTTTATATTTTATATTTTATATTTTATATTTTATATTTTATATTTTATATTTTATATTTTATATTTTATATTTTATATTTTATATTTTATATTTTATATTTTATATTTTATATTTTATATTTTATATTTTTATATTTTATATTTTATATTTTTATATTTTATATTTTATATTTTATATTTTATATTTTATATTTTATATTTTATATTTTATATTTTATATTTTATATTTTATATTTTATATTTTATATTTTATATTTTATATTTTATATTTTATATTTTATATTTTATATATTTTATATTTTATATTTTATATTTTATATTTTATATTTTATATTTTATATTTTATATTTTATATTTTATATTTTATATTTTTATATTTTATATTTTATATTTTATATTTTATATTTTATATTTTATATTTTATATTTTATATTTTATATTTTATATTTTATATTTTATATTTTATATTTTATATTTTATATTTTATATTTTATATTTTATATTTTATATTTTATATTTTATATTTTATATTTTATATTTTATATTTTATATTTTATATTTTATATTTTATATTTTATATTTTATATTTTATATTTTATATTTTATATTTTATATTTTATATTTTATATTTTATATTTTATATTTTATATTTTATATTTTATATTTTATATTTTATATTTTATATTTTATATTTTATATTTTATATTTTATATTTTATATTTTATATTTTATATTTTATATTTTATATTTTATATTTTATATTTTATATTTTATATTTTATATTTTATATTTTATATTTTATATATTTTATATTTTATATTTTATATTTTATATTTTATATTTTATATTTTATATTTTATATTTTATATTTTATATTTTATATTTTATATTTTATATTTTATATTTTATATTTTATATTTTATATTTTTATATTTTATATTTTATATTTTATATTTTACATTTTACATTTTATATTTTATATTTTATATTTTATATTTTATATTTTATATTGTATATTTTAATTTTATATTTTATATTTTATATTTTATATTTTATATTTTATATTTTATATTTTATATTTTATATTTTATATTTTATATTTTATATTTTATATTTTATATTTTATATTTTATATTTTATATTTTATATTTTATATTTTATATTTTATATTTTATATTTTATATTTTATATTTAAATTTTGTATTTTACATTTTTTATTTAAAATTTTATATTTTATATTTTATATTTTATATTTTTATATTTTATATTTTATATTTTATATTTTATATTTTATATTTTATATTTTATATTTTATATTTTATATTTTATATTTTATATTTTATATTTTATATTTTATATTTTATATTTTATATTTTATATTTTATATTTTATATTTTATATTTTATATTTTATATTTTATATTTTATATTTTATATTTTATATATTTATATTTTATATTTTATATTTTATATTTTATATTTTATATTTTATATTTTATATTTTATATTTTATATTTTATATTTTATATTTTATATTTTATATTTTATATTTTATATTTTATATTTTATATTTTATATTTTATATTTTATATTTTATATTTTATATATTTTATATTTTATATTTTATATTTTATATTTTATATTTTATATTTTATATTTTATATTTTATATTTTATATTTTATATTTTATATTTTATATTTATATTTTATATTTTATATTTTATATTTTATATTTTATATTTTATATTTTATATTTTATATTTTATATTTTATATTTTATATTTTATATTTTATATTTTATATTTTATATTTTATATTTTATATTTTATATTTTATATTTTATATTTTATATTTTATATTTTATATTTTATATTTTATATTTTATATTTTATATTTTATATTTTATATTTTATATTTTATATTTTATATTTTATATTTTATATTTTATATTTTATATTTTATATTTTATATTTTATATTTTATATTTTATATTTTATATTTTATATTTTATATTTTATATTTTATATTTTATATTTTATATTTTATATTTTATATTTTATATTTTATATTTTATATTTTATATTTTATATTTTATATTTTATATTTTATATTTTATATTTTATATTTTATATTTTATATTTTATATTTTATATTTTATATTTTATATTTTATATTTTATATTTTATATTTTATATTTTATATTTTATATTTTATATTTTATATTTTATATTTTATATTTTATATTTTATATTTTATATTTTATATTTTATATTTTATATTTTATATTTTATATTTTATATTTTATATTTTTATATTTTATATTTTATATTTTATATTTTATATTTTATATTTTATATTTTATATTTTATATTTTATATTTTATATTTTATATTTTATATTTTATATTTTATATTTTATATTTTATATTTTATATTTTATATTTTATATTTTTATATTTTATATTTTATATTTTATATTTTATTTTATATTTTATATTTTATATTTTATATTTTATATTTTATATTTTATATTTTATATTTTATATTTTATATTTTATATTTTATATTTTATATTTTATATTTTATATTTTATATTTTATATTTTATTTTTTTTATATTTTATATTTTATATTTTATATTTTATATTTTATATTTTATATTTTATATTTTATATTTTATATTTTATATTTTATATTTTATATTTTATATTTTATATTTTATATTTTATATTTTATATTTTATATTTTATATTTTATATTTTATATTTTATATTTTATATTTTATATTTTATATTTTATATTTTATATTTTATATTTTATATTTTATATTTTATATTTTATATTTTATATTTTATATTTTATATTTTATATTTTATATTTTATATTTTATATTTTATATTTTATATTTTATATTTTATATTTTATATTTTATATTTTATATTTTATATTTTATATTTTATATTTTATATTTTATATTTTATATTTTTATATTTTATATTTTATATTTTATATTTTATATTTTATATTTTATATTTTATATTTTATATATTTTATATTTTATATTTTATATTTTATATTTTATATTTTATATTTTATATTTTATATTTTATATTTTATATTTTATATTTTATATTTTTATATTTTATATTTTATATTTTATATTTTATATTTTATATTTTATATTTTATATTTTATATTTTATATTTTATATTTTATATTTTATATTTTATATTTTATATTTTATATTTTATATTTTATATTTTATATTTTATATTTTATATTTTATATTTTATATTTTATATTTTATATTTTATATTTTATATTTTTATATTTTATATTTTATATTTTATATTTTATATTTTATATTTTATATTTTATATTTTATATTTTTATATTTTATATTTTATATTTTATATTTTATATTTTATATTTTATATTTTATATTTTATATTTTATATTTTATATTTTATATTTTATATTTTATATTTTATATTTTATATTTTTATATTTTATATTTTATATTTTATATTTTATATTTTATATTTTATATTTTATATTTTATATTTTATATTTTATATTTTATATTTTATATTTTATATTTTTATATTTTATATTTTATATTTTATATTTTATATTTTATATTTTATATTTTATATTTTATATTTTTATATTTTATATTTTATATTTTATATTTTATATTTTATATTTTATATTTTATATTTTATATTTTATATTTTATATTTTATATTTTATATTTTATATTTTATATTTTATATTTTATATTTTATATTTTATATTTTATATTTTATATTTTATATTTTATATTTTTATATTTTATATTTTATATTTTATATTTTATATTTTATATTTTATATTTTATATTTTATATTTTATATTTTATATTTTATATTTTATATTTTATATTTTATATTTTATATTTTATATTTTATATTTTATATTTTATATTTTATATTTTATATTTTATATTTTATATTTTATATTTTATATTTTATATTTTATATTTTATATTTTATATTTTATATTTTATATTTTATATTTTATATTTTATATTTTATATTTTATATTTTATATTTTTATATTTTATATTTTATATTTTATATTTTATATTTTATATTTTATATTTTATATTTTATATTTTATATTTTATATTTTATATTTTATATTTTATATTTTATATTTTATATTTTATATTTTATATTTTATATTTTATATTTTATATTTTATATTTTATATTTTATATTTTATATTTTATATTTTATATTTTATATTTTATATTTTATATTTTATATTTTATATTTTATATTTTATATTTTATATTTTATATTTTATATTTTATATTTTATATTTTATATTTTATATTTTATATTTTATATTTATATTTTATATTTTTTATTTAATATTTTATATTTTATATTTTATATTTTATATTTTATATTTTATATTTTACATTTTAATTTTATATTTTATATTTAATATATTATATTTTATATTTTATATTTTATATTTTATATTTTATATTTTATATTTTATATTTTATATTTTATATTTTATATTTTATATTTTATATTTTATATTTTATATTTTATATTTTATATTTTATATTTTTATATTTTATATTTTATATTTTATATTTTATATTTTATATTTTATATTTTATATTTTAATTTTATATTTTATATTTTATATTTTATATTTTATATTTTATATTTTATATTTTATATTTTATATTTTATATTTTATATTTTATATTTTATATTTTATATTTTATATTTTATATTTAAATTTTATATTTTATATTTTATATTTTATATTTTATATTTTATATTTTATATTTTATATTTTATATTTTATATTTTATATTTTATATTTTATATTTTATATTTTATATTTTATATTTTATATTTTATATTTTATATTTTATATTTTTTTTTTTTTTTTATATTTTATATTTTATATTTTATTTTTTATATTTTATATTTCATATTTTATATTTTATATTTTATATTTTATATTTTATATTTTATATTTTATATTTTATATTTTATATTTTATATTTTATATTTTATATTTTATATTTTACATTTTATATTTAATATTTTATATTTTATATTTTATATTTTATATTTTATATTTTATATTTTATATTTTATATTTTATATTTTATATTTTATATTTTATATTTTATATTTTATATTTTATATTTTATATTTTATATTTTATATTTTATATTTTATATTTTTATATTTTATATTTTATATTTTATATTTTATATTTTATATTTTTATATTTTATATTTTATATTTTATATTTTATATTTTATATTTTATATTTTATATTTTATATTTTATATTTTATATTTTATATTTTTATATTTTATATTTTATATTTTATATTTTATATTTTATATTTTATATTTTATATTTTATATTTTATATTTTATATTTTATATTTTATATTTTATATTTTATATTTTATATTTTATATTTTATATTTTATATTTTATATTTTATATTTTATATTTTATATTTTATATTTTATATTTTATATTTTATATTTTATATTTTATATTTATATTTTATATTTTATATTTTATATTTTATATTTTATATTTTATATTTTATATTTTTATATTTTATATTTTATATTTTATATTTTATATTTTATATTTTATATTTTATATTTTATATTTTATATTTTATATTTTATATTTTATATTTTATATTTTATATTTTATATTTTATATTTTATATTTTATATTTTATATTTTATATTTTATATTTTATATTTTTATATTTTATATTTTATATTTTATATTTTATATTTTATATTTTATATTTTATATTTTATATTTTATATTTTATATTTTATATTTTATATTTTATATTTTATATTTTATATTTTATATTTTATATTTTATATTTTATATTTTATATTTTATATTTTATATTTTATATTTTATATTTTATATTTTATATTTTATATTTTATATTTTATATTTTATATTTTATATTTTATATTTTATATTTTATATTTTATATTTTTATATTTTATATTTTATATTTTATATTTTATATTTTATATTTTATATTTTATATTTTATATTTTATATTTTATATTTTATATTTTATATTTTATATTTTATATTTTATATTTTATATTTTATATTTTATATTTTATATTTTATATTTTATATTTTATATTTTATATTTTATATTTTATATTTTATATTTTATATTTTATATTTTATATTTTATATTTTATATTTTATATTTTATATTTTATATTTTATATTTTATATTTTATATTTTATATTTTATATTTTATATTTTATATTTTATATTTTATATTTTATATTTTATATTTTATATTTTATATTTTATATTTTATATTTTATATTTTATATTTTATATTTTATATTTTATATTTTATATTTTATATTTTATATTTTATATTTTATATTTTATATTTTATATTTTATATTTTATATTTTATATTTTATATTTTATATTTTATATTTTATATTATATTTTATATTTTATATTTTATATTTTATATTTTATATTTTATATTTTATATTTTATATTTTATATTTTATATTTTATATTTTATATTTTATATTTTATATTTTATATTTTATATTTTATATTTTATATTTTTATATTTTATATTTTATATTTTATATTTTATATTTTATATTTTATATTTTATATTTTATATTTTATATTTTATATTTTATATTTTATATTTTATATTTTATATTTTATATTTTATATTTTATATTTTATATTTTATTTTATATTTTATATTTTATATTTTTATATTTTATATTTTATATTTTATATTTTATATTTTATATTTTATATTTTATATTTTATATTTTTATATTTTATATTTTATATTTTATATTTTATATTTTATATTTTATATTTTATATTTTATATTTTATATTTTTATATTTTATATTTTATATTTTATATTTTATATTTTATATTTTATATTTTATATTTTATATTTTATATTTTATATTTTATATTTATATTTTATATTTTATATTTTATATTTTATATTTTATATTTTATATTTTATATTTTATATTTTATATTTTATATTTTATATTTTATATTTTATATTTTATATTTTATATTTTATATTTTATATTTTATATTTTATATTTTATATTTTATATTTTATATTTTATATTTTATATTTTATATTTTATATTTTATATTTTATATTTTATATTTTATATTTTATATTTTATATTTTATATTTTATATTTTATATTTTATATTTTATATTTTATATTTTATATTTTATATTTTATATTTTATATTTTATTTTATATTTTATATTTTATATTTTATATTTTATATTTTATATTTTATATTTTATATTTTATATTTTATATTTTATATTTTATATTTTATATTTCATATTTTATATTTTATATTTCATATTTTATATTTTATATTTTATATTTTATATTTAAATTTTATATTTTATTTTTATATTTTATATTTTATATTTTATATTTTATATTTTATATTTTATATTTTATATTTTATATTTTATATTTTATATTTTATATTTTATATTTTATATTTTATATTTTATATTTTATATTTTATATTTTATATTTTATATTTTATATTTTATATTTTATATATTTTTATATTTTATATTTTATATTTTATATTTTATATTTTATATTTTATATTTTATATTTTATATTTTATATTTTATATTTTATATTTTATATTTTATATTTTATATTTTATATTTTATATTTTATATTTTTATATTTTATATTTTATATTTTATATTTTATATTTTATATTTTATATTTTATATTTTATATTTTATATTTTATATTTTATATTTTATATTTTATATTTTATATTTTATATTTTATATTTTATATTTTATATTTTATATTTTATATTTTATATTTTATATTTTTATATTTTATATTTTATATTTTATATTTTATATTTTATATTTTATATTTTATATTTTATATTTTATATTTTATATTTTATATTTTATATTTTATATTTTATATTTTATATTTTATATTTTATATTTTATATTTTATATTTTATATTTTATATTTTATATTTTATATTTTATATTTTATATTTTATATTTTATATTTTATATTTTATATTTTATATTTTATATTTTATATTTTATATTTTATATTTTATATTTTATATTTTTATATTTTATATTTTATATTTTATATTTTATATTTTATATTTTATATTTTATATTTTATATTTTATATTTTATATTTTATATTTTATATTTTATATTTTATGTATTATATTTTATATTTATATTTTATATTTTATATTTTATATTTTATATTTTATATTTTATATTTTATATTTTATATTTTATATTTTATATTTTATATTTTATATTTTATATTTTATATTTGATATTTGATATTTTATATTTTATATTTTATATTTTATATTTTATATTTTATATTTTATATTATAAATTTTATATTTTATATTTTATATTTTATATTTTATATTTTATATTTTATATTTTATATTTTATATTTTATATTTTATATTTTATATTTTATATTTTATATTTTATATTTTATATTTGATATTTGATATTTGATATTTGATATTTTATATTTTATATTTTATATTTTATATTTTAAATTTTATATTTTATATTTTATATTTAAATTTTATATTTTATATTTTATGTTTTATATTTTATATTTTATATTTTATATTTTATATTTTATATTTACATTTTATATTTTATATTTTATTTTTTATATTTTATATTTAATATTTTATATTTTATATTTTATATTTTATATTTTATTTTTTATATTTTATATTTCATATTTTATATTTTATATTTTATATTTTATGTTTTATATTTTAAATTTTATATATTTTATTTTATATTTTATATTGTATATTTTATATTTTATGTTTTATATATTATATTTAAATTTCATATTTTATAATTAAACTTTATATTTTAAATTTTTTATTTTATATTTTATATTTTATATATTTTTTATTTTATATTTTATATTTTAAATTTTATATTTTATATTTTATATTTTATATTTTATATTTAATATTTTATATTTTAATTTCATATTTTATATTTTATATTTTTATTTCATATTTTATATTTTATATTTTATATTTTAAATTTTATATTTTTTATTTTATATTTAATTTTTATATTTTATATTTTATTTTTAATTTTTATGTTTTATTTTTATATTTTATATTTTATACTTTATTATTATATTTTTTATTTTATATTTTATATTTCATATTTATATTTTATATTTTATATTTTATATTTTATATTTTTTATTTTATATTTTATAGTTTATATTTTTTATTTTACATTTTATATTTTATATTTTATATTTTATATTTTATATTTCATATTTTATATATTTTATATTTTATATTTTATATTTTATATTTTATATTTTATGTTTTATATTTTATATTTTATATTTTATATTTTATATTTTATATTTTATATTTTATATTTTATATTTTATATTTAAATTTTATATTTTATATTTTATATTTTATATTTTATATTTTATATTTTATATTTTATATTTTATATTTTATATTTTATATTTTATATTTTATATTTTATATTTTATATTTTATATTTTATATTTTATATTTTATATTTTATATTTTATTTTTTTATTTTATATTTTATATTTTATATTTTATATTTTATATTTTATATTTTATATTTTATATTTTATATTTTATATTTTATATTTTATATTTTATATTTTATATTTTATATTTTATATTTTATATTTTATATTTAAATTTTATATTTTATATTTTATATTTAAATTTTATATTTTATATTTTATATTTTATATTTTATATTTTATATTTTATATTTTATATTTTATATTTTATATTTTATATTTTATATTTTATATTTTATATTTTATATTTTATATTTTATATTTTATATTTTATATTTTATATTTTATATTTTATATTTTTTATTTTTTATTTTATATTTTATATTTTTTATTTTTTATTTTAAATTTTATATTTTATATTTAAATTTTATATTTTATATTTTATATTTTATTTTATATTTTATATTTTATATTTTATATTTTATATTTTATATTTTATATTTTATATTTTATATTTTATATTTTATATTTTATATTTTATATTTTATATTTTATATTTTATATTTTATATTTTATATTTTATATTTTATATTTTATATTTTATATTTTATATTTTATATTTTATATTTTATATTTTATATTTTATATTTTATATTTTATATTTTATATTTTATATTTTATATTTTATATTTTATATTTTATATTTTATATTTTATATTTTATATTTTATATTTTATATTTTATATTTTATATTTTATATTTTATATTTTATATTTTATATTTTATATTTTATATTTTATATTTTATATTTTATATTTTATATTTTATATTTTATATTTTATATTTTATATTTTATATTTTATATTTTATATTTTATATTTTATATTTTATATTTTATATTTTATATTTTATATTTTATATTTTATATTTTATATTTTATATTTTATATTTTATATTTTATATTTTATATTTTATATTTTATATTTTATATTTTATATTTTATATTTTATATTTTATATTTTATATTTTATATTTTATATTTTATATTTTATATTTTATATTTTATATTTTATATTTTATATTTTATATTTTATATTTTATATTTTATATTTTATATTTTATATTTTATATTTTATATTTTATATTTTATATTTTATATTTTATATTTTATATTTTATATTTTATATTTTATATTTTATATTTTATATTTTATATTTTATATTTTATATTTTATATTTTATATTTTATATTTTATATTTTATATTTTATATTTTATATTTTATATTTTATATATTTTATATTTTATATTTTATATTTTATATTTTATATTTTATATTTTATATTTTATATTTTATATTTTATATTTTATATTTTATATTTTATATTTTATATTTTATATTTTATATTTTATATTTTATATTTTATATTTTATATTTTATATTTTATATTTTATATTTTTATATTTTATATTTTATATTTTATATTTTATATTTTATATTTTATATTTTATATTTTATATTTTATATTTTATATTTTATATTTTATATTTTATATTTTATATTTTATATTTTATATTTTATATTTTATATTTTATATTTTATATTTTATATTTTATATTTTATATTTTATATTTTATATTTTATATTTTATATTTTATATTTTATATTTTATATTTTATATTTTATATTTTATATTTTATATTTTATATTTTATATTTTATATTTTATATTTTATATTTTATATTTTATATTTTATATTTTATATTTTATATTTTATATTTTATATTTTATATTTTATATTTTATATTTTATATTTTATATTTTATATTTTATATTTTATATTTTATATTTTATATTTTATATTTTATATTTTATATTTTATATTTTATATTTTATATTTTATATTTTATATTTTTATATTTTATATTTTATATTTTATATTTTATATTTTATATTTTATATTTTATATTTTATATTTTATATTTTATATTTTATATTTTATATTTTATATTTTATATTTTATATTTTATATTTTATATTTTATATTTTATATTTTATATTTTATATTTTATATTTTATATTTTATATTTTATATTTTATATTTTATATTTTATATTTTATATTTTATATTTTATATTTTATATTTTATATTTTATATTTTATATTTTATATTTTATATTTTATATTTTATATTTTATATTTTATATTTTATATTTTATATTTTATATTTTATATTTTATATTATATTTTATATTTTATATTTTATATTTTATATTTTATATTTTATATTTTATATTTTTATATTTTATATTTTATATTTTATATTTTATATTTTATATTTTATATTTTATATTTTATATTTTATATTTTATATTTTATATTTTATATTTTATATTTTATATTTTATATTTTATATTTTATATTTTATATTTTATATTTTATATTTTATATTTTATATTTTATATTTTATATTTTTATATTTTATATTTTATATTTTATATTTTATATTTTATATTTTATATTTTATATTTTATATTTTATATTTTATATTTTATATTTTATATTTTATATTTTATATTTTATATTTTATATTTTATATTTTATATTTTATATTTTATATTTTATATTTTATATTTTATATTTTATATTTTATATTTTATATTTTATATTTTATATTTTATATTTTATATTTTATATTTTATATTTTATATTTTATATTTTATATTTTATATTTTATATTTTATATTTTATATTTTATATTTTATATTTTATATTTTATATTTTATATTTTATATTTTATATTTTATATTTTATATTTTATATTTTATATTTTATATTTTATATTTTATATTTTATATTTTATATTTTATATTTTATATTTTATATTTTATATTTTATATTTTATATTTTATATTTTATATTTTATATTTTATATTTTATATTTTATATTTTATATTTTATATTTTATATTTTATATTTTATATTTATATTTTATATTTTATATTTTATATTTTATATTTTATATTTTATATTTTATATTTTATATTTTATATTTTATATTTTATATTTTATATTTTATATTTTATATTTTATATTTTATATTTTATATTTTATATTTTATATTTTATATTTTATATTTTATATTTTATATTTTATATTTTATATTTTATATTTTATATTTTATATTTTATATTTTATATTTTATATTTTATATTTTATATTTTATATTTTATATTTTATATTTTATATTTTATATTTTATATTTTATATTTTATATTTTATTTTATATTTATATTTTATATTTTATATTTTATATTTTATATTTTATATTTTATATTTTATATTTTATATTTTATATTTTATATTTTATATTTTATATTTTATATTTTATATTTTATATTTTATATTTTATATTTTATATTTTATATTTTATATTTTATATTTTATATTTTATATATTTTATATTTTATCTTTTATATTTAAATTTTATATTTTATATTTTATATTTTATATTTTATATTTTATATTTTATATTTTATATTTTATATTTTATATTTTATATTTTATATTTTATATTTTATATTTGATATTTAAATTTTATATTTTATATTTTATATTTTATATTTTTTATTTTATATTTTATATTTTATATTTTATATTTTTTATTTTATATTTTATATTTTATATTTAAATTTTATATTTTATATTTTATATTTTATATTTTATATTTTATATTTTATATTTTTATATTTTATATTTTATATTTTATATTTTATATTTTATATTTTATATTTTATATTTTATATTTTATATTTTATATTTTATATTTTATATTTTATATTTTATATTTTATATTTTATATTTTATATTTTATATTTTATATTTTATATTTTATATTTTATATTTTATATTTTATATTTTATATTTTATATTTTATATTTTATATTTTATATTTTATATTTTATATTTTATATTTTATATTATATTTTATATTTTATATTTTATATTTTATATTTTATATTTTATATTTTATATTTTATATTTTATATTTTATATTTTATATTTTATATTTTATATTTTATATTTTATATTTTATATTTTATATTTTATATTTTATATTTTATATTTTATATTTTATATTTTATATTTTATATTTTATATTTTATACTTTCTATTTTATATTTTATATTTTATTTTTTATATTTTATATTCTATATTTTATATTTTATATTTTATATTTTATATTTTATATTTTATATTTAAATTTTATATTTAAATTTTATATTTTATTTTTTATATTTTATACTTAAATTTTGTATTTAAATTTTATATTTAAATTTTATATTTTATATTTTAGATTTTATATTTTATATTTTATATTTAATATTTTATATTTTATATTTTATATTTTATATTTTATATTTTTATATTTTATATTTTATATTTTATATTTTATATTTTATATTTTATATTTTATATTTTATATTTTATATTTTATATTTTATATTTTATATTTTATATTTTATATTTTATATTTTATATTTTATATTTTATATTTTATATTTTATATTTTATATTTTATATTTTATATTTTATATTTTATATTTTATATTTTATATTTTATATTTTATATTTTATATTTTATATTTTATATTTTATATTTTATATTTTATATTTTATATTTTATATTTTATATTTTATATTTTATATTTTATATTTTATATTTTATATTTTATATTTTATATTTTATATTTTATATTTTATATTTTATATTTTATATTTTATATTTTATATTTTATATTTTATATTTTATATTTTATATTTTATATTTTATATTTTATATTTTATATTTTATATTTTATATTTTATATTTTAATTTTATGTTTTATATTTATATTTTTTAATTTTTATTTTATATTTTAATTTTATTTTATTTTATATTTTATATTTTATATTTTATATTTAAATTTTATATTTTATATTTTATATTTTATATTTTATATTTTATATTTTATAGTTTATATTTTATATTTTTATATTTTATATTTTATATTTTATATTTTATATTTTATATTTTATATTTTATATTTTATATTTTATATTTTATATTTTATATTTTATATTTTATATTTTATATTTTATATTTTATATTTTATATTTTATATTTTATATTTTATATTTTATATTTTATATTTTATATTTTATATTATATTTTATATTTTATATTTTATATTTTATATTTTATATTTTATATTTTATATTTTATATTTTATATTTTATATTTTATTTTTATATTTTGTATTTTTTATTTCATATTTTATATTTTATATTTTATATTTTATATTTTATATTTTATATTTTATATTTTATATTTTATATTTTATATATTATATTTAAATTTTATATTTTATATTTAAGTTTTTTATTAAATTTTATATTTTATATTTTATAATAAAATTTTATATTTTATATTTTATATTTTTAATTTTACATTTTATTTTTTATATTTAAATTTTATATTTAAATTTTATATTTTATATTTTATATTTTATATTTTATATCTTATATTTTATATTTTATATTTTATATTTTATATTTTATATTTTATATTTTATATTTTATATTTTATATTTTATATTTTATATTTTATATTTTATATTTTATATTTTATATTTAATGTTTAAATTTTATATTTTATATTTTATATTTCATATTTTATATTTTATATTTTATATATTATATCTTACATTTTATATTATCTATTTTATATTTTATATTTTATATTTTATATTTTATATTTTATATTTTATATTTTATATTTTATATTTTATATTTTATATTTTATATTTTATATAATTTTATATTTTATATTTTATATTTTATATTTAAATATATTTAAATTTTATATTTTATATTTTATATTTTATATTTAATTTTTTATATTTTATATTTTATATTTTATATTTTATATTTTATATATTTTATATTTTATATTTTATATTTTATATTTTATATTTTATATTTTATATTTTATATTTTATATTTATATTTTATATTTTATATTTTATATTTTATATTTTATATTTTATATTTTATATTTTATATTTTATATTTTATATTTTATATTTTATATTTTATATTTTATATTTTATATTTTATATTTTATATTTTATATTTTATATTTTATATTTTATATTTTATATTTTATATTTTATATTTTATATTTTATATTTTATATTTTATATTTTATATTTTATATTTTATATTTTATATTTTATATTTTATATTTATATTTTATATTTTATATTTTATATTTTATATTTTATATTTTATATTTTATATTTTATATTTTATATTTTATATTTTATATTTTATATTTTATATTTTATATTTTATATTTTATATTTTATATTTTATATTTTATATTTTATATTTTATATTTTATATTTTATATTTTATATTTTATATTTTATATTTTATATTTTATATTTTATATTTTATATTTTATATTTTATATTTTATATTTTATATTTTATATTTTATATTTTATATTTTATATTTTTATATTTTATATTTTATATTTTATATTTTATATTTTATATTTTATATTTTATATTTTATATTTTATATTTTATATTTTATATTTTATATTTTATATTTATATTTTATATTTTATATTTTATATTTTATATTTTATATTTTATATTTTATATTTTATATTTTATATTTTATATTTTATATTTTATATTTTATATTTTATATTTTATATTTTTATATTTTATATTTTATATTTTATATTTTATATTTTATATTTTATATTTTTATATTTTATATTTTATATTTTATATTTTATATTTTATATTTTATATTTTATATTTTATATTTTATATTTTATATTTTATATTTTATATTTTATATTTTATATTTTATATTTTATATTTTATATTTTATATTTTATATTTTATATTTTATATTTTATATTTTATATTTTCATTATATTCCATTTTATTTTAGATAATTAGTTTATTTTAATTAAAATCTAAATATTTTTTTCAGATTCCTATTTGTTGTAGAGTTTTAATTTATATTAATAGATTTTAAAATATTTTATTTTATTTTTTGATTATTTATTTTATTAATTTTTATAATATTTCAGACATTTATTTTAATATCAGTATTCAATATTGCACAATGTTCTGTAGGAAAATTATTATATTGGGATTGAATTTATACAAATGCAGCACCTCGATAAGCTATGAATGGGGCACTCGATCGAAAGCTTTTATCCAATCGATGTACGTTACATAGGGATTTCTGCTTTGCCTCTTAGATTGTCCAAGTACTACGTGGTCTATAACACTGGTCTGCAAAAAATAATTACCCTCCCTCTCCTTATTGTTTTTATGCATGAATTTATCATATTTTGTGCTCTAAACAAGGAATTTGATACGCAAATATGTACAGCACGTAGATTTATGGAATGAAGACTATTTAATCGAAAAATTATATTATTAAAATAACAAAAATAAAAAAAGTGAAAAATAATTACGATCCAAGTTTTACAGTGAAAAATAATAACTTTTCATTCCCAAATTCTAGAAATATGAGTAAGTTATCGTATCATGATGAGCTAGAAGTTACTCGGTCGTTTTTTTTCTTTTCATTGTTTCCATTGGGGTTTCTCGGTGAATCGACCAACAGAAATCAACAAGCATTGCTGCTGACCATTTCCCATTGTAGCGGTATAAAGATTTTCAGGAAAAAAATCTACGTGCGAGTCCAAAAAATGAATTTGAGCAATATATTGCATTCTAAAGCTTTATAAGCAGAAATAAGCTCTTGGATGATGGGTCGGTAGTTTTAAACTTTTGTATCCCCGAAAAAATTAATGTTCTCGAACCTCTTAATGTTCTCGAACAACT